>CM069600.1:12783919-13113919 GCA_035771175.1 Paratinospora sagittata | reverse complement strand
ACAATGTACTATACACTGGACATACCCATATACAATATATAATACACTGTTAGCCTCAACGGACATTCACAAAAATTCCCATAAGTTTCAAAAGTTTTGACAGCACCTTCCTATAAAATGGACATTTCACATTTTTTTCCTAATATACCACAAATCAAATCAAATATATATCTATATAAATCATCATCACATTCCATTCATTCCACAAATTAAATTCTCACCTGATAAATATACATGATCACCTCATTTCATCATCACAAGATATCAAATCATAATTCATGTTTCCTTAACACCCATCTATGTGATAATATATATATGCAGGATGTGATATATATATTCATTTGAAAATAAAGAAAATATAATCTATTTCCTTCGTATACACGTACATTAACAAAATAAGAATCTAACTCACGTATCTACTATCGTGCTTTTCCTTTTAACTCTGTACCTGAAATATTAAAGGAAATGGAGTGAGCAACCAACAGCTCAGTGAATATACTTCTTGATATGACAATTATATACATTTAGAAAAATATGGCATTTCAAATCATTTCAAATAAGTATTAAACACATGCATCATTCAACAAATATACCATACATGTCAACAACATAGATTTCATGATTTTTCAAGAAAACAATGCATTCTTTTTTTTTTTTTTCACAAAATCCACAATCTCCCACCTTCAAGGCAAGAGAGCGGGTCTAACCCTTGTATGATTGTTACAAGGTAGTCACAACCTTTCATTACCCAATTCACAGTCATTTCAAGGATCTCCAATCCTTGTTAGGACAGGCCTACTGACAATGAGGTTACGCATAACACTCATCCAGGTCTAATTCCTAACGAAATGACAACATATGCAATCTGCCTTCGCACGTCTCGCATACTCCAAATGCCAAAATCATTTTGAATGATCAATAAAATACAATGCATGTACGTATATAACATGTTTACAATTAAACATTTCATATAAATAAAATGTCATACAAGAACCAAAATCAAGAAAATATACTCACAGGACTTGTCCAATTTAAACACAATCACCGTCGCTTTCGAGTCCAGCTCCAATTTATATCCAACTAATTCAACCTGTCACAACCACTCCATAATTCAATTTTATTTATTCATATCTATTTACATCTTCAATTTCTCAACTCACTTTAAATCATTAAGAATAAAGATCAACCTAAATAATCTTATACCCATTCTGTAAATTTAGATTCCAACTCACTTTAGGACTCATAAACAGTTGAAGAAACTACTATCTCATTTCTGTGGTCAATCTAGATATTTTCACAAGAAAGAACAGTGAAAATAGATTTCCCATTTCATATTTTCACTAATTCTCAGTTTATTTTTCTACTGGAACATATATCAATTTTATTAAAAATCTAGAACATTCATAAAATTATTCTGTCTACATCGACACGTGTAACATCACTCATTCTATCATTCTACTACCTTCAACAGGTATTTTATTGAGGTTTTACACGTTCGCGAAGGTCACGACAGTGAATTTTACTCACCAAAACCATATATTTAGTTACTAAAAATATCAAATCATATCCAAAAATCATGATCTTAACATCGAAACGTCCGGAATTCAATTCTCTACGATTCTATGATCTCAAACTGGAGTTTCATTGGATTCTAATTTCATTTTATTCACTAGATATGATCATAGTACTATTTATATCACTGTTCATGTCGTCACTATTCATTGAAAACATGTAAAATCTTACTAAAATTGTCAAACGGTCTCCAAAAATCATGAAATTAGCATCGATGGACTCGCAACAGTTCATTCTACCATTCTATAGCCTTAAACTAGAGTTTCATCGGGTTTTAAATGATTCAAATGGTCTCTAATCGAAACTCTAAATTCCAACGACTATAAAAATTCCAAATGAACAAATAAATTCAATCTAACCATATATTTAAGGTTCCTACAGCCTAGGAAGTGTTTTTCAACCTTCCTAGTGGATTTTCATTCACGTTGGGTAAAAATTCCAATTTTTGGAAACGCCGTAAAATGACTTCCACAGCAAAAATTACTCCGCTAGAATCGTTACATCTAGCTTAGATATTAATTTCACAAAGAAATAGAGTGAAAATCACTTATCGCAGGTCCCGATTTCGCGCGAATCCCGCGTTCTCCCTCCGTTTCCTCTTCTTTCTTCTCAGTTCTTCCGTCCGTTCTTTTCTCTCTCTTCTTCTTGTTTTCGTTCCAGCAACACCTTTTTCCTTCTTTTTATTTTTTATTTTTTAGTTTTTTCTCTTTTTGGACGTTAGATTATATGAGAAAGGAGATAGATGATAATTATATATACCAAGTGATCCAATGCACCTTATCTAACTTAATAAAACAACTTCCCCATCAAATTTCATTAAATTCAACTCATCTCATTTCTATAATTCATTTAATAGTCATACTCCAATCCACATATTTAATTAACCAACACCATAAATTACTCAATTTAATTCAACTCTATTTTTTTTTAATTTGTAAGCACCCATATTAGATGATCCCATATGTACCATCTTCATTTTATAATTTTATTTATTTACTAATTATACACGCGTATATTTGGCTCCTACGTATAAAATACATGTATTATACATCTCGATATACGCATAATTTAACGTATATATTTAATTAAAAGTACAGGGTGTTATAGAGCCATCTATAAACTCAGTACCATTGTCAGATTGCCAAACACGAATCTGCTTTTGATACTGGGTGTGTGTCATTTTGTGAAACTTCTGGAATGCTATACATACATCACTCTTTTTTATAAGCAAGGACACCCAAGTCATTCTAGTACATTCATCAATAAATGCCACAAAGTAACGAGCTTTAGATATAGAGGGAACCTTTGCAGGACCCCAAACATCAGAGTGAATAACTTCAAAAGGTTCTGAACTTTTATTCAAACTCGGTAAATAAGAAATACGGCGGCTCTTAGCCAGTTCACAAGTGTCACAATTAAATTCCCTATCATTCAATATTGAAAAAAGGTGTGGTTGCAATTTCTTAATATATCCAAAAGAAAGATGTCCTAATCGACGGTGCCATAACCATATAGTTGCTCGATCCTTGTCTTCACTACTAGCTTGATTTGTCTGACTGATTTTCGATCCCCCATTCTCTGCCAACTCCAAGTAGTAAACTTTGCCCCGTCTAACACCATAACCAAGAATCTTTCGGGTTAGAATGTCCTGAAAGACACAAAATGAGGGCCAAAAAGTTACAGTACAAGCGAGAGTTGAAGTAATATGGCTAACAAACAAAAGGTTGTATTCAAGAGACGGAACAACAAGGACAATATCTAATGTGAGAGTATTAGACAAGATAATAGATCCTTCCCCAGTAATAGGGGAGGTGCTACCATTGGAGGTGGAAATAATTGATTGAGGAGAAGGGAGAACGGATTTTAACTGACTGAAATCCCTAGTCATGTGATCGGATGCACCTGTATCAATAATCCAAGTTCTATTCTTAGAAGTTGCAGAAAATACAGATGTTTTACCAATAATACCTGGATGGGCAACATTTGTCGTAGGCAGCGGCTGATTTTCTTTCGAGGATGTCATCATCGCTTTCCCAACAATCTTTTTACGAGGTTTCTTTGAGAAGTCCCACCACTCCGGATAGCCAATAATCTCGTAGCAACGCTGTTGCGAATGACCCTTTTCTCCGCAGTGAGTGCATAGCAGGTTGTTGACCTTTCTAGATGATTGATTGTTTCGATTGGCTGATGATCTAGACGATGATCCTTGTCCAGTTTGGTTAGCCAGCATAGCCGAGTTCTCAGAGATTGGGCGATAGCTCCCCATTGTCTATCTTTGTTGATATGCTCTCCTGACATATGCATATGTGCTCTCCAAATCAAGTTTTGGTTCTTTTCGCAAGATTTCTCCACGAACCTGATCAAACTCAGAGTCAAGTCCACTTAGAAAAATATGAACTCGAAGCCTAGCCATCGCGGAGTGTAACTGGATTACCCCTTCGACTGTTCCTTCCTGAGATGTAGTTCTATGATCAATTTCCTGGAAAATAGCAACAAGTTCATTATAGTATGTTGATAATGGTCGACCATTTTGCTTGATAGAAAAAGATCTCTGGTTCAACTTAAAAATACAGGTTTCGTCTGATCCATCATAGAACGTTTTTGATATCGCCTCCCATATCTCCTTGGCGGTGGAGAGGCGAATAAATCGCTGCATTAGCGACGGACTCATTGGGTCAATGAGCCAACTTTTCACTCTATGATTTTCAGTAATCCATGCTCCAAGATTGGGATCTCCAGATTCTGGTTTTTTTGTTGCTCCGGTGAGATATCCAGCCTTGTTACGAGCGACAATACGCACCTCCATGAGTTGAGACCATAATGAGTAATTGGTCTCATCGAGGATGATTCCGGTTGGAAAAGCAAAATTGTCTTGGTGTACGATAATCTGCTGTGTTGATGATGGGATAAGTTCGGTTGATGCGCCTGTAGTGGTAGCCATCAAACTCTCAGCAGCTTTACGAGGGTGATGAAGTTTGGTTGATGCGCCCGCTCCGATGCTCTAGAGAGGATAGAGTAGAGCAGAGCAGACCAAAAATGAGCGAAGAGGAAGTACAACCCTAAGGTTTCAAGCTCAAGGCGCAAGAACCGCAAAGCCCATTTCTCGGTGCCGTCGAGCGTCCGTCGTGGTCTAATGAGCGCGCCTCTCTCATCCGATCTTCGCAGCAAGTACAATGTCCGGTCGGTTCCGGTTCGCAAGGACGACGAAGTTCAGGTCGTTCGAGGAACCTACAAGGGACGGAGAAACAACAGAGACAAAATCTGTCACGACGCCCCTGACGTAGGCTGACGTCATGACCGGCACATTGTACTATACACTGTATATAACCATATACAATATATAATACACTGTCAGCCTTCTCGTAGTCTCACAATAAGTCCCAATAGTTACAGTAAATTTTTTTTTTAATATACCACAAATCAAATCCAATATAGCTCTCTATAATCATTCCATTCATTCCACAAATTAAATTCTCACCTGATAAATATCTATGATCATCTCAGTTCATCATCCCAAGCATTATATAATATTACCACACAACCCATCTAGGTGATATTACATATATATAGTGTGTGATAATTATACATATCAACATAACAAAAATATAATCTATTTCCTCCAAGCATACATACACGTACCAGACGAAGGTTCACATGATTATCACTCACGAATTTTTCCTTTTCCCTTCGACTCAATACCTGAAATATTGGAGGAAATGGGGTGAGCAAACAACAGCTCAGTGAATATAGTTCTTGAGATGGCAATTATATACATTTAGAGAAATATGACATTTAAAATCGTTTCAAACACTTATTCAACACATGCATCATTCAACGAATATATTGTACATGTCAACATCATAAATTGCATGAGTTTTCAATAACATAATGCACAATCTCCCTCCTCCGCAAGGCAAGAGAGCGGTCTAACCCTTGTATGACCGTTACAAGGTAGCCACAACCTCTCATTATCCAATTCACAGTCATTTCAAGGATCGCAACCCTTGTTAGGACAGACCTACTGACAATGAGGACTCGCAAAACCTCATCCGGGTCTAATTCCTAACGAAATGACAATGAGGATTCGCAAGATATGGTTCATATACCCACTGCATCAATCCTATAACGTGATTGACACATAAATTAAGGTTACCAACATTTCATACTATCCATATCTTGTCTTACAACAGTCTGCATTACATCCTTTTCTCGAATTCTTAACTGATGGTGCCTAGAGCTCAAAATGATCTTAAAGAAAATTTGGCTTCATTTAGTTAATCGAATTTGACCATCTATCCTTGTTAAAGGTATTCATTCTTTCTTGTTATCATGCCCAGTTAACAGTAATTCATACTTAAACATATTTCACTATACCTTCTTTCCATATTATCACAAATGCTCTCCAAGGTGGCATATCAAAGATAATCAATCTTTTTTTTTTTTTTTCCATTAACACATGTACTTACCTTCAATCCTCACAATTCCTCAGGTACTCTTTATATGAAGGAATGAAGATGCATATTAGACTGGCATCAGTGTTCTATGCTATCAATCTCCTATCCAGGTGGCAATTTTAATAGTTCATCAGAGAATACTCCAATATATCAGTTCACCACAGGAATTTGAATCAGCTGCATGCCTTCTTACCTTACTCTACATGGCTTTGTACTAGCCATATGCTTCATGTCCTCGTCAATAATTATCTTATCTTAGATAGAAGATTTTGAGGGTATAAATTTCTCGAGATTCAAAATGAGAATTTTCCACTTATGCCGCATATTATTTCTTTTCGGAGAAACGCTCCACCTAGCATGAGAGGTGACCAGCCAATCATACCCACAAAACATCCAATTCCAAAAATTTCAGATTCTAGAGCCCATAATTACTTGATGACTCTCATAGTTATTACACATAATCTTTGCTAACCATATCATGATAGATTCTTTCTCCTGTAGGCATACCCACAATCAATGATGCATTCTTTTAACAGAAGATAATACAATCTGTCTACCATATCAACAGAGATAAAGGACCAGGTAGATCCAACAACACATCAGAATATACACCATAACCAAATATTGATCATACATGTTATCAACGTCTTACTCATCTTTGGATCTGGTCTTGTATTTACTTTAATTTATTCTCTAAAATCTGGTGGAGTCACATTGATAAAATTTACTGGAGCAGTCCATATCAACTAACTGGAGATTAACACATCTCGTGTCTTTTTTTTTTTTTTTTTTTCAGATTGATAATCGACAATCATAGGTCAAGATACAATGTACGCAGTTTGTGACTCCTGCTCAGGCAATGGAAACCAATTCTGGTTTTCGTAATTCATTAACATCACTTTTCTTTTTCTCATTTTTATTGGGTCAGGTACTAACAAAATTAGAGTCACTAATACTGCCAAAATCTCAACCTTACTCAATGTTTCGCTTATCTTGAATTTCATATTCTTGCCCCAACATTTCCTTACATTACTTATTTCTCTTTTTACCTAACACTGGTGTTGATGACTCGGCTTCTAACGGCGGTACAAGCTATATCACTAATATTGCTTGGGTTAACAATTTCACCACAGCTTTGGCTAACCCAACATTTAGAGGTTGCCTCATAACCTACGCATATATTTATAACCCAACAATTTTCAAACCTGCCATATAGGATCCTAAAATTCATTCTAGATACTTATCATTCTCAGAGTATCCATCGTGATCATTCCAAAAATAAACTATACCAGTCTATTTAATTCATGTTTGTCTTTATGGTTAGGCATGTCACTACATTTTAACAAGATAAACTTTTTCATGCCTTAGATCAAGGTCAGCATGATAATAGAAGCCCTTATACCATAGCTTCTTTAATTAATCTTATGCCTAAATCAGCTCCGAGTTCTTAACCCAATTTTCCATCATCTCTTATCATCAGTTAGCTTCTAACTTGTTTTTTTTTTTTTTCATTTAGAGACTTAATCATTCTCGAAGATGGTCTCTACTCAAAGTCGCAACTTCGTTACTATGTCTACTATCAGACTGCTAGTTAAATCTCATTTCCTGAAAGTTTCCATAACTTTCACATATCTTTTTCCATCTGGCTTATCATTGAGACCGTCTATTTATTTTATTTTGACTTCAGTCTCAACTATATATGTTTTTAAGTACTTACACCATTAGCATCCACATTTGGAGCTATCACTGGTTCAAGCCTCTGTCTTTCTCACATTACAACTTTGCCACAAGCTCATAAGCTGTGCATCTCGTTGTTGTTGGGTAGTTACTAGCCATAGATAACTATAAAATTTATTATCACTGGATTCCATCCAGTTCTTTTTCTTTCAGCCTTCTGATCCTTTCGTGATCAGCAATTTCCATTGTTAATCTTGACTATTCGTTTTTAAATCTGAAATTCACCGACACAGGTGATTCTCAGTCAAGATAACATATTGGCTTAGGCTCAACATAATAGTACTACCCATATGTATACCCATACAAACAATCATAATATCATAAAACTTTTATCTTTTTACGAATTTTAAACTTAGTCTCTGATACCAATATTGTCACGACGCCCCTGACGTAGGCTGACGTCATGACCGGCACATTATACTATGCACTGTACATAACCATATACAATATATAATACACTGTCAGCCTTCTCGTAGTCTCACAATAAGTCACAATAGTTATAGTAAATTTTTTTTTTTTTAATATACCACAAATCAAATCCAATATAGCTCTCTATAATCATTCCATTCATTCCACAAATTAAATTCTCACCTGATAAATATCTATGATCATCTCAGTTCATCATCCCAAGCATTATATAATATTACCACACAACCCATCTAGGTGATATTACATATATATAGTGTGTGATAATTATACATATCAACATAACAAAAATATAATCTATTTCCTCCAAGCATACATACATAATTATCACTCACGGATTTTTTCTTTTCCCTTCGACTCAATACCTGAAATATAGGAGGAAATAGGGTGAGCAAACAACAGCTCAGTGAATATAGTTCTTGAGATGACAATTATATACATTTAGAGAAATATGACATTTAAAATCGTTTCAAACACTTATTCAACACATGCATCATTCAACGAATATATTGTACATGTCAACATCATAAATTGCATGAGTTTTCAATAACATAATGCACAATCTCCCTCCTCCGCAAGGCAAGAGAGCGGTCTAACCCTTATATGGCCGTTACAAGGTAGCCACAGCCTCTCATTACCCAATTCACAGTCATTTCAAGGATCGCAACCCTTGTTAGGACAGACCTACTGACAATGAGGACTCGCAAAACCTCATCCGGGTCTAATTCCTAATGAAATGACAATGAGGATTCGCAAGATATGGTTCATATACCCACTGCATCAATCCTATAACGTGATTGACACATAAATTAAGGTTACCAACATTTCATACTATCCATATCTTGTCTTACAACAGTCTGCATTACCAACAATATTGCTTCCTCAAGAGCGTTTATCCATGCCCTTAAGCTCTCAATTTAAACATAGAAATTACCATAGATTATCATGAGACGCATCATTTATCATATCGTTAGCTACTAAAAATATCAAATCCTATCAAATCACTGTTCACATCACTGTTCACATCACTATTCACAATACTATTCATTATTCACTATTCACTATTCATTATTCACTATTCACTATTCATTCTTTACTATTCATCCGAAAGATGTAAATTGTATTAAAATTGTCAAACGGTCTCCAAAAATCATGAAATGAAATCTAACCACATATTCGGGGTCCCAACAGTCCAGGGAGTGTTTTTCTACCTTTATAGCGGATTTTCCATTCGCGTTGGGTCAAAACCCCAATTTGTCAAAACGCCGCAAAACGGCTCCCACAGTCAAAATTTCTCCGCTAGAATAGCTTAGATAGTAATTTCACGAAGAAAGAGAGTGAAAATCACTTACCGCTAGGCCGAATTTGACGCGAATCCCGCGTTTCTCCCTTCCGTTCTTCCTTTCTCTCGTTTTGGTTCTTCTTCTTCTCGTTCTGCAACTTCCTTTCCTTCTTCTTTTGATTTCTATTTTATTTTTATTTTTTTATTTTTTTATCCTTCCTCTTTCACACATGGAGAGAGCTTAGAAAAGAGAGAAAAGATATTTTATATAAAAATGATCCAATACACCTAGGCTCCTCTTAATAACCAACTCCTCCATCAAATTCCATTCAATTCAACTCATCTCATTCATATAAGTCATTTAATAATTCAATTTCAGTCTACACCATTTAATAATTCACTTATTTCACATGTATTCATTTACACACATGCATTACATCATACTATGCATTAAGTCCTTAAATCATATTCCAATCCACATATTTCATTAACCAACCTCATAAATTAATCAATTTAATTCATATGTATCATCTGCATTGTATAAGTTTATTTATTTACTACTAATCATACACGCGCATATTTAGCTCATACGTATCATATGATCACGTGTATATGTAGCTCATACGTATAAAATATGTATATTATACATCTTGATATACGTGTAATTTAACGTATATATATGTAATTAAAATTGCGGGGTGTTACAGAATCAATGACGATTTGGGGTTTCGTCTCGCCATTTTTTCTTGATCGTGAGCAGAAAGAGAGAGGGGTACAGAGGTTCGAGGCGAATTTGTTTCCTTCGTTCTCACCAGAATCAATGGCGCAGCAGCAAGCGGGATCGCAGCCAGGGATGCTGAAGTCGATGTTCATGAATGTGGATCAGTTGAAACCGGGGACGAGCGGCCACACGCTCATCGTCAAGGTCGTCAGTTCGACGACGTTGTTGCAGAAGGGCCGCGCCGTCGCTTAGAATCTCCAGCCCACTCGAATCGCCGAGTGCCTCGTCAGAGACGAGACCGACACGATCGTTTTCACGGCGCGCAACGAGCGAAGGCCGGAAAGAAGCCTATCGCCGAGAAAAAAAAAATAGTGAGGATCGTTGGATTCGACGGAGAAGAAGAAGTCGAACCTGGCTTTGGTTCATCCGGACATCGGGATTTCGAGCATTATGAACAGCTTCATCAACGACATCTTTGAGCAAGAGTCGTCGAGACCTGCTCTGATACCATGTAAGACAATAGGGTTTCTGTAAAGAGTTCAAAGATATGTATTCTTCTCTAAAATAGAGGCAATATATAGACAATTACATTCTAAAAATAGGTCCTAAATTAGGGAAAGAAATTGTTTCTATATTTACAGAATCTATTACTTTCTATATAGCTTGTTTCTATATTTACAGAATCTATTATTTTCTATATGCAGACATTTATTTTTATGTATTTAAGGACACTGTAAAATCACCTCTAATAAAACAATGAAGCAAGGAAGTTTGTATGGCATAGGGCGATTGCATTTTATCCATTTCTAAAGAAAAAGACTTTCAAAGAGCCGAAGGAAAATCCTTTAATTTTAGATGAATTGAGAGCTTTGTTGCAAATTAATATAAAGTTTTTTTCTTATTTTTCTTTTTATTTCCAATTTGACACATTACCCCAATATAAAGTTTTTTTTTCTTTTTCTTTTGTCAAACAATTAATATAGAAAGACATGATTGTAGCTTAAGCTATTAAATATATCTCTCGTAGACAAGAAAATTTTATTCAAGTTAAGATTATTGACGGGTATTGAGAAAGTGAGAAAAAAAAAATTAAGAAAGACATCAAACCCTTTTCAATGAATTGTGAATCTTTGTATTTTAGTTCAATTTTTTCCTTTACAATTTTCTATTTAATTACTTCTTTATTTGTTTCATTTTTCTTGTCCCATTATTCTTTAATTTATAAGTAGAGAATTTATTATTAAAAGTGATTTTTTTAAATTAACCAATAAAAATTAAGTAACAAAAATTATTATTTAATTTTCATATGTCACTTCCAGCCCAAAAAAAAAGAGAAAAGAACTAGTGATAAAATATTGAACCTTTTTTATTTAAATACAATGCACATGTACGTTGAATAGTTAGTTTAAAATAAAAAATATTAATATATATTAATAAAAGAACAATAATGGCATTAATTATACTTCTTTTAAAGCATCAACACATGATTCGATGTGATCCAACAACTTTTTAAGTAATGTCAACAAAGTGTATTTGAAAAATATGTTTCTAAAGCATTACCCTTATTTATTTATTTTTATTTTTAAGGTCCTTTTATTTTCTCTATTTAGAGCGTAAGTCTCTTTCTTTTAAAGTTAGGATTTCGACTGGTTGGCTTAGTAGAAGCAAGCTAAGTCTCAAGATCATCCCTCTATAAAAGTTTTAGAGTTTGACTCTTGGAGGTACCATCATTAATTAGGAGAGGTTTACTATTCTGCTCATACCTCAAACAGGGCCTAATCTTGTACCCGAATGTTGTGGGGACACCTTAAGGAAAACCAAAAAATAAAAAGTTAGAATTTTAAATTTGCCAATGCTATTAAGTTGTACATCCTTTTTGAATCACCTAAATCCAAAGACCGCAGATGAAAAGGTTATTGATATTTATAGTTTTAAAATATCTACTTTTTATGGTCACAAATAGTGTAGCTACGTACTGAGCTAATACTTAAATCAATATTGTTGACCGGTCATTCAAGTGATCAATTGATATTGTTATTGTTATTGTTTGGTCAATTAGTTAATTGAGCAATCAAACAATGTTTTGGCCGCAAATAACAGGTAGTTCAGCTGGTTGGGCATCTACCTCCCTCATATGAGGTGGCCTCATATGAGATGATGAGTTGTTGCGTCTCTATTGGGGGCTTGTTACGACTCTATTGGATTTTGGTGTAGGCATTTGTTCCTACTATTAGTAGTAGAAAGTGTCGTTGTCTTTAATTCAATGATTTGGAATGATTTGAATGTATGAAATGATACAATATAACAAATATAGATTGCCCAATAAAAAAGAGTAATGCCACAATGACACCCATTTTGTACATCAAAAGTGTACATCACTTTTACACACTATTGAATTGTCTCAAATCATGTGTTGCTACATGATTCGAGACAATCTAATGAAATGGGTGTCACTTTAGCATATTCCAAAAAAAATAATGTTTTGACCAGTTGATTGGTAAACTTTTAACCGATTGTTTTATTGATTTTTTTTGTCAAAGATAAATAGTATTGATCGATAATAGATGCAAAAAAGGCCTTGAAAACTCCATTAAACATAAAATAACTCCAATGCATAGAAAGTTGAGACAAGAGTGTTTTCCTCGCCAGTTTATGAGCAATTGAGTTGTTTCTATGAGACATGTCATGAAAGCTAATATCTCCACTGTGATCTCTGGAACTTTGTTAGATTTCCTCGAGTATGGGTTTGACATGGGCTAAAGACCTTTCCCTTCGTGATAGCTCTTGAGAAACTAGTAAGGAATTTGTAAACACTCTGATCATTTTTTCTCCAAGAGAACCCAAAGTTGAAAGACCTCTGTGGATCGCCTTAGCTTTTGCATCTTCGACTGTTTATGACCCACCTGCAAACCAACTTTCTATTTTCCTTACCTTGTTGTCTTCATCAAGAAGCACCCAACCAATGCCTATTGAAATTGGACAGTCCCAAGCTGCATCGATATAAATATGTCAACCATTTCTCAAGCTGAAATCATCATGATCATCTTTATTCCCGCTTAGCCTATGCCTGCCTTGATTGCAACTTTCAGCAAACTCCAAATAATGCATGTTAGCCTCTTGAATTGTGCTAAAGGGAGATGGTTAAATGGCTTTCCAAATATGCCATAATCCAAAAGCAAGCCTGGCCATGACGTCCTCAATCCTTCCATCTTCTGAAGAGTTCTTCTTATGTACTGCCAGATGTCTAGGAAAGATGATCTTGACACACGACTTACTATCAAATTCGTTGAGGAACCAAACCAAAAGGCTTGGGCAAATTTGCATTTGAAAAATAGGTGCATTAAGTTCTCCTACTCTTCCTTACAAATCGAGCATGTTGGATTTGCTTCAATTTCTTTTCCATTTAAATTCCTCCTCAGGGGCAAAAAATCATTACAACATTCCATAAGAAATTTTGATCTTTCCTGGAACTTTTAAAAACAAAAAATTTTACCTACCTCAGGATTTTGACCATGGTAACTAGAAGAGCCAAATGCTTTACTGCCCAGAACACCAGTTTGAGCTAGAGAAATAGCTAGATCATATCCAAACTTGATGTTGTACATACCAGACTTAGAAACGTGCCACACTATTTTATCTGCATTGATAGAGAATGGCTCAGCAGAATAGAGGTTATGATCTTAGCTTAAACCCGATGATAAAATAGATTGCAGCAGATCAATATTCCTTTCAAGCCTATTAGAATGCATCAAAGCTTAAACTTTACGTAACAACCTAGAAATTTGAAACAAATAGATAATACATCATAAAATGACATAAAACAATAGTGTTCGTATGAACATTATACTCAACATGAAATGAGAATTGAGGATTTAGGTTCCTCGATTTAAGCCCAATGAAGTACCCAATGAAGTGCCTGAAAACCCTAGAAAAGTGCCCAAGTACCTAGGCACGTGCTCTGGGACGTGCCCAGGCAAGTGCATGGGCAAGTTTCACGACTATTTCATAAATAGGAGGGAGGTTCTCCCTCATCCAAACCATTCTCTACGCCTCTCAAACTCTCAAAAATGTCGAGACTTTCCCCCGCAATGTTTTTAGCGTCGAGATGCTGTCTGCGGCACTTGAAACCCAACGTTACGCCGAAACGCCGCCCTGGCCTCTTGAGAGTCCAACGAGGCGCCGAGATGAATAATGCTCTAAAATGCTGTCCAATTCAAGGTATTTGAAAGCCATGGGCGCAATGCTCGTCGAATGGCTGCATAAATGGACGTCATACGTTCTCACGAAACGACGACAAGATTCACGAGGTGGTGATAAAAGCATAGGTTTGCGTATTCTTTTACTTTATGATAAGCATAACATTGCATTCATCATGTTCATGACACCATGCTACTTTACTCCATGCATTGGCATACTGAATAAATATATATGTTTCAAGGGGGTGTCGTCATGCGTGTCTTTTTAAGGCCAGTGAAACCCCCTGTGACAAAAGGTTAGCCCATTACTTGCGAACTTGTAGCTGCCTCATACTTAATACGTGATTTCAAGGGAACCATTACTTTGTGATTCAAAGTTGAGCTTTTTGCTTGTGGGACCTATAGCAGCATTGCGCTTGGTCCTGTGATATCAAAGGGGAACCATTACATGATGATACTAAGTACACGACCCGCAGTGTATTCGGTTGTTACTTATAAACCTGCATTACATGATTGTATTGTATTGTTGTGGATTGATATTTGTACTGTTGTTGTTATCTTTCCGTAAACGATGCGTTTAACTTTTTAGATCGATTAAGTTGTTGAGCTCACCCCGTTGATATTTTCCTTACGCTCTTAGATGTTGCATGCTAGAACAAGAGCCATCGGAGCTATGTGCGTAGAGAGTGGGATGTCGACGTAGATGTATGTGTGTAATTGTTGTTGGACACCCAAGAGGGGGCTGAATTGGGTGTTATGGCCAGTTTTGAACTATTTCTAATTTTTTTGTGGAAAGCCTTTGATTAATTCAAGCCATGTACTCAAATCAATATAAAGTGCATAATGAAAGATACTGAAAATAAATACAATGCACACAAAGAATTTTTACGTGGTTCGAAAATCCTTTTCCTACTCCACGCCTAGAGAAACCGTTTCTAGGATCCCACTATACCAGGTTCACTTCAAGGGTGTGAGCCAAACTGTTACAATGTCTTTTTTAAGGTTTAAGACAAACCTATCCTTTTACGGGCTAAGGATGAACTAACGATTTCTTTTTGAGGGATAAGGAAGAACCACTTGTTCCTTTTTCAGGGACAAAAGGAAAACCAATTCCTTTTAATGGGCTAAGGAAGAACCGGTTGACCTTTTTTAAGATAAAAGGTGAAACTGAACTTGATTCCAATCTTGGAATCACTAGTGATATCACAATCACTTGATTTGGTTTGTTTCAACCTTGAAACAACCCAACAAGACCAAATACAGAGATTACAAAGTTTGTTCTAAGTGATTAGAACAGTTACATATGAAGCCACAAATAGAAGTACTTAATATACCAGATATGAAATTTTAAGCTCAATGAGAGAGAGATCTTAAATCACGTTTACCTTCCTTATAGTTGTATTTGCTCAATGAAATGCTTTTGATGATGCGTGAAATCAAGACACAAAATCCAAGCTTTGGTTCAAAACATTTGACTCACTGGTTTTGAAAATATGAGAAAGAGTTTGATTTTGAAGAACACTATTTGATTGTTGTTTGCTCAAATGGAATCACGTTTTTGCTATCTGGAAATACACTTTCAGAAGCTCACAATAACTTGCAAAAATCGTGGTTACATCTCAGTTGAATGCACACATTCTCTCTATTTCAAAATAAGCAAGTTTGGTATTTTTATAGAAAAGAAACTATGGGTTTATTTGATTTCAAATATTGTTTAATGTAAGATATGTAAGAGCATGCTAGACAATAGGAATAATCCAAATGTTAGTAGAGAATATTTCAATTAGGATAGTCTGACAAAAATGGGTGAAAAATAAAAAAATCGAACAAGTGCAAACATCATCATTTTTCTATCAGAAATGTCAGATTTATGTTTTAGACATGGATAACGTGCTATCAAGGCCTATAACGCGCTATCGGGTTGTGCATCATGCCCTATATTGATGGATAGTGGGCTATAGCAGGTCAATATACACAAACCCGAGAGCTCTGAAATTTTCATGACAACAATAGCGCCCTATTGCCTGAAATTGCATAAAACTAAAATTTTGGCAATAGCTGGATAGTGGGCTATAGGTTATTGTTTTTGAAAAAAATCATTCTTTTGACATTTAAGAACCAATCTATTGATTCAAAAATACTTTGATATAAGATTAAACACTTTTGAATCATTCAAAACTTATTTAAAACATGATTGAAACCTTTTGAAAACCATTTTTGACAAAATCAAATGAAGGATCAAGTTGGTTTTAAAAACTTTTGGAAAAATGTGATTTTGATGAGAACTTATGCAAATATGACTCAAACAAGTTTGAAACATAAACCAACATGTTTGAATAAACTAAAATCATTTTTAGAAAAATCTAATGCATGTATGAATGATTGAGCAATATAGAACAAGGAGGTTTACAACCTATATCAAAACTCTATGACCTTTAGCTCATATTCTTCTCTTCTCATCTCGACACGTCCAAGCTTTGATTTAGACTTCTTTTTATCCGCTTGATTTGACTTGAACGAGCTTAAATCTTGTATTAGCTTCTTTATTGCTTTTGGTGCTGAAATATACTAAATTGAAACATTAGCACCATTTGTTATATTGTTTGTTAGCATTAAAACACTTAGGAAAAAGCTAAGTGGGAAACCACTTGGGCCAATAGTTGTGTGTAGATGTATCTTCGTTGCGTACTCGTGTATGTAACATAATGTACCATTTGCACTTGTGCCCTCCTTAATTAGTGGGAGATGAATAAAAGATCTATGTTGATGTTTATAATTGTTTGCACTCCGATTCTACTACTCGTTGCGTATTATTTTAGATAATAGAACGAGGTGTGACAATTTATCCATCGTGCTAGATCTTTGTGATAATACTCTAAAAGTGATAGGATGAGGGATCCAATGGTCCTTAATTTCACATATCCACCACCTGGTCATTTCCAATTCTCCACCTTATACCATGCTAAATTATCTTTGTCGCAACCCCTCTTCTGGTGAAGTCACGACCGACATAGTACCCCAGATCATGCCACTCCAAGACAAAACCTGAGGCACTATTAAGCCTCCTACGGGAATACCTAAACAAATACCTGAATAAACACAATATACAACATCCATATGACAATAATAATTGAACCAAATATTAAAATCCATCATCTCATATTACACAACAAGATCACAACTATCCTGTAAAAACATGGTTCGACATCTGTATATATCCACTTGTATAAGCATATATCTATCTCCCAAAATGTCATATATAGTTCATCTACAACTAAGCACATTTATGTGCTATATACATATATACAGTGATAGTTATATACAAGTCCAAAGAACAAAATAAACAAAACTATACACCTTAGTCCCCAACTTAAACCTACATCCAAAAGAGGAGAAGGCCCTCAGTACGATCAAGCCTTGCCTTTTCCTTTCGGATCTGAACCTGAGAAAATAAGAGAAAAGGAGTGAGCTCAATTAGCTCAATGAATAATTCTCACAATAATCTCCATAAATGCATTTATAAAACATGTATGCTATTGAAATAATATTTATAAATACAAATGCATCAATGAAGTATAATATACATGATTCCAAACTAATCATATGATTTATGCATCAGTTTCATAAAAAGTATGCAAACGCCTCAATAGGAGGTCACATCAGGATAATACTGCCTACATTTCTCCTATTGCACTATAGGGTACAAGTCAGCATATTATCCAACACTAATCCTCCTACTCTTCCATTCTTTAGTGATTCGAAAATTCTTTTCCATGGAATACCAATCAAGGTACTCCGGCGGCACATGTCCCCGAAGAACAAGTAAATAGGAAGACAAACAACGCCAAGGTATTCAATCCAAAATACCTAAGGCAATGCAATGCATGAAATCTATTTTCCATGATCATAAACACTATGCACATATATCATAAAATGCCTATCATTCAACAAATCAATTTCATATATACAATGTCATAAATGGAGAATAAAGTGAAAAGTATTCACAACCAAACCACAAGCCATTTAACCTAGCCAAATACTCTCAAATTGGCCAATTCAATCACAATGTCCTGAAAAGGATAAAATCCACACAACACGATCAATTCAAGACTAAACAAGTCTAATTGCATAAATTCCATACAATCCCAAAATTCCTCAACTCCAAATTCCTTCAATTCAACTCTAATCACATCTAAACCACCCATAATTGGATTAAAAATACCAATTACACACAAACATCCCAAGAGTATCCATCAAAACCCACATGCATGTTCAAAATCAAGATCACAACCCAAACTTACCAATATCCATGAAAACCACCATTAAAGCATGTAAAAACACCCTAAATTATGGAAACCAAGCATAATGTCACAAGGTTATGGTTTACAATCTCGAAACCCTAACTCTACACCAAATTCAAATACATGCATGCCATCCAAATTACATCCTCAAGCTAGAAAACATCAAAGGAAACAAAAATGGTGAAGAAAATGGGTAAGAATCTCACCATAGGGAGCCAAATCCCCCACAACTCCACTAAAACCCTCAAAATCTCCTTTCTCCTCTCTTCCTCCCTTCCTCTTAGCTGAAATAACGAGAATAAGGAAGAAATGAGGTGGTTTTCCATTTTATACACATGTTGGCTTTGAGAATACTGCTCTCGGTTTGTTTCAAAGGAGCGAACTTCTTCAATTACTGAAAATCTCTGTTCTTGGTTTCATGCAAGAAGCACGCTTCTCCCTTTAAGAAGTGCGCTTCTCCAACCCAAAAACACAATTTTTTATACTTAGGTGCATTTTCATTTACCCTACACATTAATAACATAATTAACATGAAAATACACATAAATACACTGTATACGAATAAAATACGAGTATAATACATATCAAATACATACACAAGCATCTAGAGTTGAGCATTCAACGTCATCATGATGTCATATAGGAATGTGGGTAATTACAAACTTCCTCTCCTCTAATAAGCTCTTCCAACCCCACAACGGTTGTCGTCCCAAGTTGGCTTGTAAATTTTTTTTTTAAACTAAAGTGTTTAGCTTTAAAGCAACAACTTAGGAGAGGTTCCGGGGATGAGACGATTCTCCAACATTGCTTTGCTAACAAAGCTATATTTAAAAGCTCAAAATCTCGAAAACCAAGGCCCTTGTTTGCTTTGTGATGAGCAAGCCTGTGCTAATTGCACCGATGAATGCCACTTTTATCTCAATGAGAACGCCACCAATACTTCTCTAGTTTTCTTGAAAATGAGTGCAGCATAGTGCGTGGGATTTTAAAGCATGACATGATATAGATAGGAACTGCCATACCAATTACTTTAATTAGAATCTCCATTCCTGCTTGAAATAAAAGGTGTTCTTCCCAACCAAATATCCTTGAATTTAATTTGCAATTAAGTTCATCAAAAACCTATCTTTTTGATCTCCTAAAATCGATTGATGCACCGAGGTACTTGCCTATAGTTGGAAATGGGAGCATGCATAAGAGTTCAACCACTTTTACCCTTTGAAACCTACTCACCTTATTATTAAACATAATATTGCACTTCTGAACATTTATCAGTTGCTCGAAGGCCATGTGGTATAAATGAAGAACATGAGATAGCTCCTTAAAATCTTTGGGATTGGCCCTTCAAAAAAGAAGTGCATCAGCTGCAAAAAATAAATGGGATATAACTGGCCCACCATTAGGAAATTAAAAATCATGCAGGGAATGAGATGTTGATGATTTTGAGAGGAGGAAGGATAGCACTTTTGCACATATTATGAAGAAGAAGAGGGAAAGAGGGTCCCCTTGTTGAAGGCCACATGATGGAACAATGGGTTTAGATAGTTCACCATTGACCTTAACTTGATAGGATAGTGTGGGTAAGCACAAATGAATCCATTTTCTCCATTTGGCTGAAAAGTCTAACTTGTAAAATATAAAGTTGACAAAACCCCATTACATTCAGTCATAAGCCTTAGACACATCTAACTTTATGACTGCTTCTTTTGTTATTCTCTTTCCTTTTTTCATATAGTGGATAATTTTATGTGCAATAAAAATAGTATTTGTGACATGTCTATTTTGAATGAAAGCACTTTGGGAAACACTAGTGATTTTATCAATCACCCCCTTCAACCTATTGGCCAGGATCTTCGAAATTATTTTATAAGCCACATTACAAAGGCTAATAGGCCTAAGATCATTCATTGATAGTGGGGCATTAACCTTTGGAAGGAGGGTAATGTGCGTATGATTGAGATTTGTTAATCTAATTGCCCTCATGACTCGGATGAGAAAATATATTTTGATGATTACAAACCACATTTTGATTATTATAATATATGCATTGCACATCTAATTTCACATGAAGATTTACCCAGAGACTCGATGATGCATGGTGAAAAAGGTTTTCAGATCAAATTGAAGACCATGATCGTTTGAGGACATATCTTTGTGTTGTTAGACTATGTTTAGGTTGTAGAATATTTGTTATCATATGATTAAGCAAATATGCATGATTGCATTGTTTAGTAGATTCGATCTCAAAGTATTTTTCGTTGATTTTATCAATCACTCAATAAATTTTCAACGTTTGATTTGATTCAAAATACCGAGTGTTTAATCTTGTTTTTAATCGAGCTTTAAAAGTTGAAAAATGTTAAAACTATTTTTAAGTGTCCAAAATGACGCATCAATTAGGACGCTAATGTCTCAACAATGCCCTCCTATACTTGGTAAGTCAGGACACTGATGACACATTAGGACACTGATAAGGTTCTAGGTTGAAAATGCACTTATCTATTAGGACAGTTACATCTTGAGTGGTGCCCTCATTGATTCAACCAAATGAACTTATCAGGATGCTAATTGAATATCAACACGCTAATTGATCTTAAGTATTTCAAGCATTAGGACGCTTACGCTTCAGCATCACCCTTGTGTTATTATGTTTTAAAATAACGAGTCAGGATGCTGATAGTGCATATGTTGGAGTCACTTATCTATCAGGACATTTACATTCTAGTAGCGCCCTCACAAGAACCAACTATGTAACTCATCAAGATGTTGATTGTTCAGTAGCATAGTCATCGTTTTTATGGTTTTAAAAGTCTTAAGTAAGTCAGGACGATTACGTTCAAGTAGCGCCCTCACTTCACAGTTTAGTAGGACGCTCACGTTGCATAAGTACCCTCAAGGAACAAATGGCAAAAGTTGGCTTTATGCATCAGGACGCTGATTGTCTAATTAGGACACTAATCCAATACTGTCATAAAGCTGTCAACTGTACATTTTTTCAGATTACTTTTTCATAACATTCTAAACCTTTTCAAAACTTTATCAGAACATTCTATTTTTATAAATGATCAGAAGATTCAGGTGTTGTTGTTGTAATTGCACAGACTGAATCAATCATTTTCTAGAAAGAATGTTTCCATTGATTTTCAAATAACTTTGTGCGCCAAAACTTTCTTGAAAAATGTTCAAGTCTGAAGCGCCATTGTTATTTCCATATATATGCTACCTTAAAGCATTTAAAAAGAGAGAACAAAAATGAGAAAACTAATAACTTATTCTTCAAATCTTTGAACAGTTTTCACTTGTGCAAATACTCTTAAAAGTTATTCTTCTATTTGCTGCATAAACTCTTGATACTCTTAAATACTTGAAATCTTTTAGATTTGTCGATCTTCATTCAATATCTTTTCAAAATCCATTGAAGAAGAAGAAAGCTTTTTGAACCTTTCATTTCAACTGCACTTCATTATATACTTTACTAAATCTATGGTAACAGAAGGTTCAATCCAAAAGCTTTGTAAGTATTCCTTTGATTCTGAGTAAAGGGAATCATATTTCAATCTTGTATCTTAGTTATTCATGACTAGTTAGTCACTGGAAATAGAGCAAGTGTTGTTAGGTCGGTTAAGGTTGTTTTCAAGCCTGTGAAGTTGAGAAAGTGTAAACGATTTGATCTTCACCCATAAGAAGAACCGTTAGTGGAGTTTGGACAAATCTTAACTGAGGAGGTTAGGTAGTGGATGTAACCGTGAACGAACCACTATAAATCGTGTGTGCATTGTTAGCTAGTTGCTTTCATTATCATTGACCTATCTTTTTCATATCTTGTTAACCTGCTTTCATATTATTATCATTTTAAAAAGAATGGTTTCAATCTGTTAAGTGTCCAATTCACCCTGCCCCTCTTGGACACATTTGGGCCAATAAGATTTAGATCTAGACTGCTATTCTCAAAGAAGTTTTGGATTGTAATGCCCCGTATGTATGAGTCAAACTTGTACGTTGACTTATAAGTATTGTTAGGCATATTTACACGCGTATACATATGTCCATGACCTTAGAATGATGAAAATACAAGTATGGTAGGGTTATTGATACACTAGGATGATAGTTGTGTCATAAAATGTCGTAAAAATTTCAACTAGATTTCAAGGAACGCGCTCCTTGGGGAAGAACGCGCTCTTGTGGTGAATTCCCGACAGCTCTGCTTTTCAGAATTTCTCAAGGAACGCGCTCCTTATGGAAAAACACGTTCCTTACGCACTCTTCATGGAAAAATAGAAAAAAAATATATTTCTGGACAGGGAAGGAACGCGCTCCTTTAAGTCACTGACAATTTTTTTAAATAGGTCGGTGTGGCGGTTTACAGGTGTCTTAACACCAAAATTCGAGTTTTTTTGGCTCATTTGCACCATAACGAGCTGGAAAAAAATAGAGAAAAAAGAGAGGAAGAAGAAGAACACCCTAGGGCAACCAAATCCAAGGTAAGAATCCATGGTTTTTGGTTTAAAATTTCAGACTTTTGTTCCTCTCTTCAACTTGTACATCATATGTGAAATTTGTATGATTTCCATGAAAAAATTGAAAGCTTGGAAAATAGGGTTTTGAGCTGGAATTGTGAGATTTACTAGTTGAAACCTAAGGTAATCAATTCCTTGATCATTTCTAAGTTGATTGATGGTTAAATTAGTGATCAATTGATTGATTTTCCATGGTTGGAAAAGTATTTCCAACCATGTTGTGTAAGGGTTTTGGGAGCATGATTAGTGGTGATATAGATGTGTTTTTTATGTGTTTTATGAATGGAAATTGATTGGGTTTTATTGGTAATGTTGAATTGTAGAGAAATTGGAAGAGAATTGATGAAATGATGAATTGGACAACACATCAATGGAGGTGTTTGTGCTGCAAAATGTTCAATTGAACAATTTTGGCTAAGTATGTGCATGAAGGAAGTGTATTGGACTTAGCTAGATTAGCAAAAAATTGTGAGATTTCTATTTTGGTTTTATGTATGACATTGTAGTATATAAACATTGTTTTTATGAAATGTTGGCATGTGATTGCTTTATGTTGCATTACTTCTTGAATGCATTAAATATTTGATTTGAATATCGAATATACTTAGACTTACCTGATGTAAGAAAAGTATATGATCAATTCTTAGACTTACTTGATGTAAGGAAAGTATATGATCAATTCCATTGAGGTAAGTTTGTAAACGAGACCTCGGAATGATCGAGAGAATGATTTGATAAGTCAAATTCTCTCTATAAATGCATAATGGGGATATAGATTCGCTTACATACCTGAGGGTGAGGATTTTTTATTTATGCATTGTATGACATGTATAGAGTGACGTAAAAATGTATTTGAATCATGTATGGTTATTTACATGAGTATTGCATATCAGGTTTATAATGTTGTTTAAATGCCATGTTTTCTTATGAATGCATATATAATGTCATTACTAGATTACCCACTGAGCTTGTTATAGCTCACCCCACTCTTTTTTTTATCTCAGGTATTGATTACAAAGGCAAAGACAAAGCTCCAGAACAGTGAATTGAGCCTGTTGGTTTGCTGATGTAAGTATGTGTACAAGGAGATGGATATATGAACTTTTATTTTGAACATGTATATGTATATAACACGAAACTATGTTTATAATGGGTAGTGAGTTGTACATAAATGAAAGTGTCTTATGTGAATGATATGACGACTTGAATGTATAAATGACAATGATATAGGAGTATGGTTTTGAGATACGTTTTGTGGATATTATGGAATAGAATAATATTATGTGGATGTTAATGGTTTGATTATGTAAAAAATTGTGATTTGATGTGGCTATCAGGTGTATGTGGAACCTCAGGATTATGGAGAGGTTCTGTCAAAAATTTTTAGTGAATTTTGTGTATTTTCTTAAAAGAAGAGGCTGACAGGGTATTCTATACGTCTAGGTACGACGTATATGGTTCTGTGTCAGTCATGACGTCACCCTATGGAGGGGGTCATGACATGGATGCTGGAAAAAAGCATGGGAAATACATGTTTCGAGTAGTGGTGGAAGAACATCGCAGTAAACCCATTTGGACCTAGAGCTTTGTTTGGGTGCATCTCGAACAAGTTGTTTTCATTTATTCAATGGACACTGATCTATCTAACCAATCCATGTCTGTTGAGTTTAGTTTAGTTGGTAGATTCACCAAGTAAAAAAGGCTAGAAGGGTTGAATTGATTGGTTGAGATTTTTTGGAAATATTATCTTGGCACTTCAACTAGCTGAGTAAGATCATCTATCTAAACACCTTTTTCATTCTTCAAAATTTTAATTCTATTATACCTCATCTTTAAAGCCACTTTTGCATGAAAAAAATTAGTGTTTTTGTCTTCTAATTTGAGCTACTCCACCCTGGTTTTGCTACACCAAAATTTCTCCTCACTTCGATAAACTTCATGCAAACTATTTTCAAGTGTTCTTATAGCTTTCATATCATATGAATTCATACTATTGTTGGACACCCAAGAGGGGGGTAAATTGGGTGTTATGGCCGATTTTGAAAATTTCTAAGTTCTTTAGTGAAATCTTTAAGATAATAAAAGTAAAGGTTTTAAAAATCAATGTGCATGAATGTAAAATGTGGAAATAAAGAGAAGGGCACAAAGATTTTTACGTGGTTCAGAAAATCTTTTTCCCACCTCCACGCCTAGAGAAACCTTATTTAGGATTCCACTATACTGGATTCACTTCAAGGGTGTAAACCAAACCGTTACATTGTCATTTTCAAGGTTCAAGACAAACCTATCCTTTTCACAGGCTAAGGAGAAATCACTTGTTCCTTTTTTTAGGGCAAAAGAAAGTCTGAATCCTTTGCGCGAGCTAAGAATGAACCACTGGACCTTTTTGAAGATAAAGGGTGAAGATTCCAACCTTGGAATCACAAGTGATATTGAATCACTTTACTTGGCTTATTTCAACTAGAAATAAACCAAAAAGACTAAGTATAATGATTATAATGATTGTTCTAAATGAATATAACAATTACAAATAAAGCTCAAAGTATAAATGCTCAAATACAAGATATGAAATTTAAGCTCAACGTGAAGAGAGACCTTACAATCATAAATTTTACCTTCCTTGCAACTATGTTTTCTCAAGTATGCATTTGATGGTGTTTTGAAAGTTCTTCATAATGATAGCTTTGGAAATCTCTTTCGAAATCACTTCATTTTGGTTCATGGGTTTTTGAAAATGTGAGAAAGAGTTTGATTTTGAAAATCACTCAACAGAATCACATAGTTGTCTCTCTTGTGTTAAAAATGGCTTAAGCGCATGTGTTTATAGTTTAGGAATGAGCAATAGTCATTAGACACAAGATATTAGCCGTTGGAGGCTTAAAAATTGAAAATATGCATGTTGGAATCGCGCTCAAACAGCCCCTAGAGCGCTAGCGCAAATCCCGAAACTTGAATTTTGCATAACCCAAGCTCCAACGTGCTGGCGCTCTTGGCTAGCTCACTGACACTCTTATAGTGTGACAACTCTAGTGTGCTGGCAATAGTGCCAGCAAGCTAGCTACTATACTAGCGCATTGGCCTTCACCAAAAATGTCTAAAACTTGGATTTTTGAATTTCAAACATTATGAAAATGTTTTGGTGATGAAATATGATTGAAATATACATAATTTGATCATTAAAAACTTAAAGATCATATTGAAAACTCTTCAAAAATGGATTGAAAGCTAAGTTCTAAAAATAGGTCTTAAAACATGATTTTTGTTGAAAAACTTAAGCAAGTTGATGAAACTTATGCAAATATTATTCAAATAAGTCTGAAATAGTTTAAGAACATAAACTGTCACGACCCCCTCCGTAGGGTGATGTCATGACCGACACAAAATATATATAATACTCTGTCAGCCTCTTCTTGAAAGAAATACACTCAAAATTTACTAGAATTTCTGCAGAACCTCCTCATAAATACGAGGTTCCATATACACCTGATAATCTCATCAAATCACATCCAAAAACATACCTCAAGATTTAAATCTCACCTAACATGTATATATGCCAAATCTAATTCTTATATATACATATCCACAATAACAACATCAAGTCATTCCTTAATACCCAAATATTCACATCCATAATCTCACAAGCCTTTAATACCTTCAAGTCTCAAAACCATGATCTATTTATACATGAACAAAGTCCAAACCTCACTTACATCCACTAACATATATCATTTTCTTTTATGTACATACCATTCACTAACCATTATATATACATAATAGTGTTATATATACATATACATATTCAAAATAATGACACAAAACCAACTTCCTGTACACATACTTACATCAGAAAACAAACAAGCTTAGTCAACTCTCTGGAGCCTTGCATTTGCCTTTGTAATTTGTACCTTTAATAAAAAGGGAGTGGGGTGAGCTACAACAAGCCCAGTAAGTAATCTAGTAATGATGTTATATATGCATCAATAAGAAAACATGGCATTCAATCAATATCATAAACTCGATATGCAATTCACATGTAAATATCCATACATGATTTTCAAGTACATTTTTGTTTTGCGCCACTCTATACATATCGTACAATGCATACATATCAAATCCTTACATATGGTACATGAGAACATCATCCCTTTTTATGCATATCAAATGAGAGATGCCTCACCTGACCAATCACTCCGATCATTCCTAAGGGCCTAATCCATAAGTCATCTTTTTACGGATTCTCCCTTACAATGGGAATGATCTCATGCCTTTATTACAATAAGAAGCCTAGGCATGTTCGATATTTAAAACAATGATTAGTGTAAAACATAACAATCATACATGCTAACTGATCGTGAAATTATCGCAAGTGCACGACAATCAAGTTATAATATAATCCGATGAAATCAGGTATCGTCCTCAGGGATAATTAGAACACTAGCTATCGCATTTTTACCTTAATTTTATCTAGACAATCGAATTCGAATGATTGAGCAATTAAATAGTAATGAAAACAACTAATTATTAACTAGCAAAGCAATGAAAACGACAGATTATCAATAGAGAAACAATCTAGAGAATCGATTTCACCTAACTATCAACTATGTTCTTTCCAATTATTTATCATTAATGTATTTACTTAATTTATAAGCCAGAAATCCTAATGTTTCTAACGCCCTCTATCGAGTGCCGCGTTAGAGCATATTCATAGGAATTAATCTCGATCTATCAATAAAGATCTAATTCCTACAAACTCTCTAAGATTTATGATTTCTTTTAATGACTTCAAAGGGTCTCGATCTCCTATCGGTCTCACGATAACCTAGGCTATATTTCCCTTGTTTCAATCCAAAGTACCCTCTGTCGAATGCCGCACTCTAGAACTAAGACCATCCAATCTGTGATCAAGAGATTGAAGGCATTAACAATGGAGAAATATAAATAAACTATCACAAATCCATTAATAGTAATTAAGACTTTAAACTAGAACATAACATCAAAGTTAGGATCCAGCTATCCTCTAGAAATGATGCTTTAGTTCATAACTAAAGACATAAAAACATAAAACACGAAATTGAACATCAAACAGAACAAAAGAAAGATAAAACTAGAATTTTGTAGAGATTTTGAATAGTCTATGATGTTCTTCTCCACTTCGCTCCAGCCGTCAAGCCTTTTTTCTCGTAGATCCTCCTCTCGAAAAACCCTCCAAATCCATATATTGTGTCCCCAAAGCCGTGTCCAATTGGAATTTTCAAAAATTGCCAAAAACCAATAGTAAGTTGCTAAATTAGCAACGTTTAAATACGGGGTGCCGTGAGTGGTGCCGCGGCGCTGCATTAATTTTTCTTTGGGTGCAATAATGAGCGTCGCGGCGCCCAGAGCCTTCTTTTCCTGATCACCTTGGTGCCGTGATGAGCGTCGCGACCCCTAGAGTATTGTTTGTGCGCAGTGTTGTGGACTTAGTCATTTTTCGCTCCTTTTGATTTCCTTCTTGTGGACTTAGCCAATTTCCTTCGACTTTTTGGCTTGGGTTCTTCATGACTCATCATCTAGGCTTCTCATATGTTGTGTCCATCATTCATGCTCACTTCCATACATCTAAATACCTACAAAACAAAACAAAACAAGTAATTAAAACACTCAAAACATAAATTGATCCAACATATAAATTAACAAACCGAAATAATGCATAAAAGCCAATTTATTCCTAAACTAACAAATGATCCCGGGGGTGCGTCCCGATACCACCGTGGGTGTGTGACGGGATGAGACAATGTTATGTGGTGCTATGGCTGGAGTATGCCCTACGGGGGTACTCATCACCTTGGGTAGGGGGCACTGTGTGCAACCTAGGTGTGACAAAAAGGTCGCACCTCCGAGATCATTTGTCCATACTATTCATGAATAGTACAGGGTCTCCCCTGGATTCGAACCTCAAACCTCATGTAGGTTGATTTCGCAATCCGAGTAACCACTGAGCCAATTGGTTCAGTAGCTACTAGGATTGCGAAATCAACCTATTTGAGGTTTGAGGTTCGAATCCGTGGGAGGCCCTGCACTATTCATGAATAGTGTGGACAAATGATCCCGGGGGTGCGTCCCCATACCACCGTGGGTGTGTGACGGGATGAGACAATATTATGTGGTGCTATGGCTGGAGTATGCCCTGCGGGGGTACTCATCACCCTGGGTAGGGGGCACTGTGTGCAACCCAAGTGTGACAAAAATTCGAGTAGTCACTGAACCAATTGGCTCAGTGGTTACTCGGATTGCGAAATCAACCTATATGAGGTTTGAGGTTCGAATCCGGGGGAGGCCTTGCACTATTCATGATGAATAGTGTGGACAAATGATGCCGGGGGTACTAGACACTGTTGAGTGGGCTGTGTACTGGGATGAGACAATATTATGGTTCCATAATGGCTGGAGTATGCCCTGAGGGGGGTACTCATCACATCCGCGGGGTGTGACAGCAGGAAACCCAGAATCCTATGATAACATGTGTGAAAGGCCTGGTAGAAGAGCGAACATCTTCTCAACGTTCTTCTGGTAGTCGTTCTGTAACTAACAGAAGTTCTAGGAGAAGCAGTAGTAGGCGGAAAAATTAGGAATGATTACTGACATTGTAATTATATTTTTTATATATAAATGAAATGTTTGTTTGAGAGTATGTTTGGTGGGCCAACTTACAAGCTTTCTTTCTTTTGTATCACTAACTTTGTAGTGGTATGAGACACAACAAAATTGGAAGATACTAAATAAAATGTGGAAGTAAGAAAACGCACGACCTTGTGTGAAAAGAAACATCTGGGGAAAGCTGAATTACTAACATTATCACCAAGTTTAAACGGTATGGGACGAGTAAACTTGGACGATACTATTAGTGAACTCCTTTCCCGTCAATGTTTCGTAGAGACTGTGTTCTTACAACTTAACTTGGTTGAAACCCTTATTACCAAATTCATGTGGTATGGGACACACGAATTTGGATAATAGTTGAAAAGATTAAGCGAAAGAGTTTGAATACATAAGATTACGATAGAACATTAGATTATGATATTTACCGAGACAAATCTTAGAACATTTATGACTCGTATGAATTTTCAAAGAAATATATATGTATGTTCACAAAAATCAAAACCAAAACATTTGAAATACTTGCAAAGTATTATACTTATTATATAAGCATTCTAACCTTGTTTTACCCCATGGACAAACATATGAGACACATAAGATTCTTTGATTCCTCAACAAAAACCTTACATCATACCTAGAAAAATAGGTGTTTTTATATTGCAGTACTCTTGAACTTATTGCTGAGAATATCATAACATTATACTTGGCTACAGTTCCTAAATCATGGTTTTATTTTCTCCTTGCCAGTGAGAAAATGCAAACCAGGAAGAGAGGAAGGCCACGTACAGTTCATCCAGCATGGAGGCACCTCCTATAGTTCAAAATCAGGAACCACCGCCTCCAAGGATAGAGCAGGCCACACATGACACTGCCACTACTTCTGGGTAGGCAGTGCCACCTCAACCCACATCCTTTGTCAAGCCTTCAAGCATGAAAGTCTTTTTCGCCGAATTTATTGAGGCGATGAAGGTAACTATTTAGACGGCCATTCGTGAGACTGCGGCCAACCAAGTAGTTATTGTACAAGCACCTGTACGATCTGGGTCGGAGAGCCAAATCGACCAGATCACAAAGTACAAGAGGCTACAACCCCTTACTTTTATTGGCACCATTGATGCGGAGGAGGCGCAAAAATGGCTTGATGAGTCAAAGAAGGCTCTCGAGACGATGGGAGTCGAAAGATTCCACTTGCGTCCTACCAACTTGTTGGTGGAGCAAATACATGGTGGATAACAGTGAAGGAAGACCCAAAGGTCAATACCACAGACATGACTTGGCAGCAGTTCGAGTCATTGTTCATTGATGAGTAATTCCTTGGTGCAGTGAAGAGGAAGAAGCATGATAGTCAGAGAATATTCTGTCAAGTTCAAAGAATTATCGATCTACTCTCTCTCCACCATCTCAACGGAGCAAGATAAGACCGAGAAATTCTACAACGGCCTTCGTCCTGACATCCGATAAGCCCTGTTGATCTTGGATCTCAAGATTTATAGGGAGGTCGTTGACAAGGCGATGAGCTTTGAGTAGGAAAAAATTGAGCAGAAGCAGAGAATGAATAGGGGAAAAAGGCCTGCAACATTTTCCCAACAGGGCTTGCAGCAGGGCAACAAGAAAAAACCCTACTATAATAAAAACCAAACCTTCCCAGCCCTGTTCAGAAGAATGAGGCCATGACACCTCCGGCTGAACCATCTAACCCTGGCCATTAGGGTTTTTGCAATCAAGGCCGAAGAGGTCGTAATTGAATGGGTGGTCATCGCAACGACAATGACAGGGGTGGTAGTCAGCACCACAATCAGCATGGCCATCAGAACCAGCAACAGACGCCTTAGCAACAAAGGCCGACTTGCTATAACTGCGGCCAGCAGGGCCATGTAAGAAATGCTTGCCCCCACCCTCAGCAACCGTGACAACCTGTTACCATTGTTCCAATCCAACAAGCCCCACCTGCTGCTATTGCCCAACCCAGGCAGAACCAGCAGAACTAGGGGCAACGAAACCAGGGCAAAACGTTTGCCATCGCTCAACATCCCCTCCCAGACAACAATGTAGTCAAAAGTACATTTTCCTTGTTCAATACAATGGTGCATGTCTTGTTCGATTCGGGTGCTACCCATTTCTTTATATCTTCTGCATTGGTAAGGCATTTAGGGTTGCATCCTAAACCCACAGACATCACAATCCATGTCACATCACCATTAGGATCTGGTACTGACGTGAATTTGCAGTGTTCTCGATGTGAGCTTCGAATGTCAGAACATATAATATATGCAGATCTTTTTGTGATGGATATTGAAGACATTAACATCATCCTCGGCATGGACTGGCTCGCACCTCTGAATGCAAAGATCGATTGTATGAAGAAGCAAGTTCAATTATCCTTGCCTATTGGGGAGTTTGTCAAGATTCAGGGAACGAGGAAATGGATACACAACTCAACCGTTGCACTTCTCAAGGCACAACTTTTAACCTATACAGTTTATCCTTAGCCCATCCGTAAAGTATACTTGAAGAAGTACATTTTGAGGATCACAAACAAAGTATTTTTCGGTGCTAATGAATGTTATTCAAGAACTTATCTCTGCGCCAAAGGAAAAGCAAAAAGCTAAGGAACGACTCGATCAAGGAACTCAAAGTTTACATCCAACAGTCAAGCTCGTTTCAACTAACGGACTTCAAAGATCACATCATGATTTCAAGATCACTTCACTCGAACGTCTCGATCAAGCTTCATGTCGACATTTCTCGATCAACGTTCAAGTCATTCAACTCCGAATTGCTCTTATTAAAGATCTCATAATGAAGAGTTGGATTTAACGGTTATGAGAAGAAATATTCAAAGTATTTAAGGTATATCTTTCTCTAAGTCGTTATTGCTCAAAATGTTTTTCAAAACCATGCATATATCATTATCATATGTTTTGTAAATCTGCATTTTTTGATTTCATGTTTTTAACTATATTTCAAATGATTTAATACTATATATTTAATTTGAAATATACCGAGTTTTTATTTGCATTTATCGAATATTTTATGGCGAGTCAAAACTATTTTCAAAGAGTTTTTCAGGACGCTAATGAAATAGCAACGCTCTCCTGAACTTGTTAAGTCAAGACGCTAATAGGTCATTAGGACGCTGATAACATTCAAGGTTGAATTGAACTAAATAATCAGGACGCTTACTTGTATAGTAGCAGTCTTATCTATTAGTCAACTTTTGAAGTTGTCAGGAAGCTGACTCAGCATCAACTCACTGAAAGATCTCTTTAAGTTCTTCAAATAATGTTTCTTTGAGGACGCTGATGGTTATAAGTTTATTAAACTATCATGACGCTTATTGAATAGGAGAGCCCTTACTTTTGGAAATCAACTTAATAACTTTCAGGACGCTGATTGTCCTTCAACATTTTTTTAAATGTCTTAACTTGTAGGATACTTATATAGTAGTAGTGCCCTCATGTTATGTTTTTTATCTAGTAGGACGCTCACGTAATGTAGCACCCTCATGTTTGGTTTTATGTTTTAAAAGCAAGACGCTTACTAGGATAGTAGCGCCCTCATGCACTTGCTATTTTATGTTTTAAAAGTTCTTCTAAAACTTTCCTCTTTCATGAAATCTGAAAAGAACCAGAATGTTAGTAAAAATCGCAGTTGCTATTTTCATGTAACATTCTAGCCGTTGTGTGAAAACGTTCACATTATTTGAACTTCAAATGTCTAACGGCTATGTCCCACCAAGTCTATAAATACCAACACTTAGGACCAAACAACTTGCCAATCACTTTGTGTTGTGCCAATACTTTTTGAAAGTTAGTCTGTGTCAAAATGAATTTCATTTTTCTAATCTTTCAAAGTATTTTTCACTGATACCCATACGATTTTCATATTGAGTTTTAAATATATTTTTATCTCTAAAATCTGTTTTTATATTGGTATCAACTCAAATTCTCAGCACTGATTCATATCTGGTATCATTCATGCTGATGATAGAATTTGAGAAATATTTCAAGATATACAGTCGTACTTGATTTCATATCTTATGTACTATATTGAACTATATCAGTAGTTGCGTTAAACTACTGATCGTTGAACCATAAGTTTTCATACATATATTTTATATCTATTTTGAAAACTGTCTGTGTCTTTGATTTACACCAGTCCTTTGTTTTTAACATCAATATTTGTTCGGTATATTTTATCTTTCGACAAAACACTAATTTTCATATCATATCATTCATGCTTTTCGAAACTGCACTTGAGCAATACCGAGCATTGAAAGGTAAAGGACAGAAGGTATATTTCAACTTAGCATTACCTATTTCACATTTCATATCTTTGTAATGCTATGTACTGTGCTTAATGTAAAGTGTTCTACTGCGTTAGAACCACCCAACATCTTAGTGTTGTAATGCTGGTGTGTTTTCAAATTGAAAGAACTAGGACAAGTGAAAGTAGTTCACTTGATGATTTCAGGATTGAAATCATATAGGTTTTCTCTGAGCCTCTAAAAGAGAAACTGGTTTGTCCTCATCTCATAAAAGGATAGATGTGTTTTCAACCTGTAAGAGGATAAGTTATCTCTTAATCTATAAAAGAGAAATCGGTTCATCCTCATCCAGTAAAAGGGTAGGTGTGTCATTAACCTTAAAAGGACAGGTTATCTCTCAGCCTTAAAAGAGAAACCGGTTGTTCCTTATTCACGCAAAAAGATCACGGTTCTTCCTTAGCTAGTAAAAGGAACGTGGGTTTTTCCTAATCCCAGAAAAAGGAAATGGTTCATCCTTAGCCCGTAAAATGATAGGTTTACCTTTAACCTGAAAAAAGAACAGTTGTAATGGTTTGGTTCTCACCCGTAAAAGAATCAGTTAGTGGATTAAGAAAATCTTAATCGGGAGATTAGGTAGTGGACGTAGGCTTACCCGAACCACTATAAATTTGTCTGTCAAACTTTTGCATTTAGTCTGTGTTCTAATTTGCATCATATTCCAATTAACTTATGTAAATCACCTAAGTTGTTGGAAGAGATAATTTTAAAATTGACCATTGCACCCAATTCACCCCCTCTTGGGTGGGACCAACAACAACTTCGAGCTCTATTCCTTAGTGATGACAATGAATCACCAGCATTGTACCCTCTCGAAGTACATGATGTCCTGGTAATATCTGAATTCCCAATGATTTTTTTAAATGACCTTCCTGTTCTACCTTCGGTTAGTGAATTCGATTTTTAGATCAAACTCATACCTAGGACCGGACCTATCTCAATTCCACCATACAGAATGTCCAACGTCGAGCTGGTTGAGTTGGACAAGCAACTGAAGGAATTGGAGAGTAATGGTTTCATCTGGAAAAGTTTATCACCCATGGGCGCTCTGGTTCTATTTGTTCGCAAAAAGGATGGTTCGTTACGACTTTGCATCGACTATCGCAAGTTAAATAACGCCACCATCAAGAACAACTACCCATTACCCAGGATCGATGACTTGTTCGACCAACTTAGAGATGCCAAGTACTTCTCTAAGATTGATTTATGATCCGGTTACCATCAACTCCGGATCAAAGAGTCAGACATTACCAAGACGACATTCAGGACTTGGTACGGTCATTACGAGTTCTTGGTTATGTCGCTCGATCTAACAAATGCACCTGCAACATTCATGGATTTGATGGTTGTCTTTGTGGATGATATCTTGATATATTCGTCAACCAAGGAAGACCATAAGATACATCTGAGGATTGTCCTCCAGACCTTGAGAAACCACCAACTGTATGCAAAGTTGAGTGAGTGTGAATTTTGGGCCAAGCGAGTTCAATTCCTAGGTCATGTGGTTTCAAGCAATAACATTTAGGTGGATCCTTCAAAGGTTGAAGTAGTTTTAAACTGGAAGCAGCCCACTACAGTTACTCAAATACGGAGTTTTCTTGGTTTGGTTGGCTACTACAGACGCTTCATCAAGGATTTCACAAATATTGTTGAACCTATGACCAAGCTCACTTGGAAAGACGTACGATTCATCTGGAATTCTGTCTGCGAATTGTCATTTCAGGAATTGAAAAAATGCCTCATGACAGCACCTGTACTAATCACTCCACGAAATGGAGTTGGATTTTTACTATACACCGACGCCTCTTTCCAAGGCTTAGGTGCAGTACGAATGCAAGAAGGCCAAGCTGTTTCATATGTTTCGAGGCAACTGAAGATTTATGAGGGTAATTACCCAACGCATGACTTGGAACTTGTAGCTGTCGTATTCGCACTGAAGTTATGGCGTCATTACCTATATGGTGAATGGTTTGAGGTCTTCTCGGATCACAAAAGTCTTAAGTACATCTACTCTCGGAGAGACCTAAACCTCTGCCAAAGGCGAAGATTGGAATTCTTGAAAGATTATGACTTTCAACTCCAGTACCATCCCGGTAAGGCCAATGTTATCGCAGATGCCCTGAGTAAAAAATCTTATGTTGCTTTCACTGTTAACTTCGAGACGGGGAAGTTGGCTACAGAGATGGAGAATTTTAACTTATAACTGATTGAGGAGGGAGGAAGATCACGACTTTCTCAATTATCAGCCAACTCTAAGTTGGTTCGAAAGATTTCAGCAGCTCAGGTCAACGACCCTATGTTAATGGAGAAACAAGAACTTTTACTCAGTGGACAGGACTTTCCTCACTGGTCGGTCTCTGAAGACGGGGCTGTTTTTTACAAAAAACGCCTATGTCTACCGAACGATCCTGAGGTTTAGAAAGAAGTGCTCACTAAAATACATTATTCGAGGTTCGCTATGCATCATGGGGGAGACAAGATGTACAAGGATGTCAAGCGACAATTCTGGTTTTCTGGATTGAAGAAGGCTATTGCAGACTTCGTTGCTAGATGTCTCGTTTGCCAGCAAGTAAAGATAGAACGCAGACTACCCTCTAGACTTCTCCAGCCTTTACCTATTGGAGAATGGAAGTGGGAGAACATTGCAACGGATTTTGTTACAACATTGCCTCGAAATAATAAAGGGCAAGATGAAATATGGGTTATCATTGACAGACTTAAAAAGTCTGCACACTATTTGCTATATGAAAGAGAGATCGTACACCTCCATGGCATACTACTCACGATCATCTCTGATCGAGGCCCTCGATTTACATCAAAGTTTTTGCAAAGCTTCCAGAGTAGAATGGGCTCTAGGATCACCATGAGCACAGCCTTTCACCCTCAGACTGATGGGCAGTAAAAGCATCTTATCCAAATCTTGGATGACATGTTACGTTGTTGCATTTTGGATTTTCATGACAGATTGGCAAAACACTTACATTTGGCCGAGTTTGCATACAACAACAGCTACCAAACCAATATCAGCATGGCACCATATGAGGCTTTCTATGGTCGTCCTTGTAGATCTCTGGTATGCTGGTTAGATCTGGCAGATCGACTGAAGTTGTGGCTTGAACTAGTTCAAGAGACTTCTGAGAAGATCACACTAGTAAAAGAGCGACTTCATGTAGCACAAAGTTTCCAGAAGAGCTATGTTGACAAGTGCAGACAGCCTCTAGAATTTGACAAGGGGGACTTGGTTTTTCTAAAAGTTCAGCCTACAAGAGGTGTCAAACGCTTTGGGATCAAGGAAAGCTCTCCCCACGATATATCGGTCTATTTCAGATCATTGAACGTATTGGCAAACTAGCCTATCGTCTATCCCTTCCATCATCCATGTCTAAAGTTCATGACGTTTTTCACGTATCCATGCTTCAAAGATATCGTCTTGATCCTTCGCATATCATCCCTCTGATCGAGGTTCGAGTTGAGGAAGGAAACAAGTATCAGGAGAGAGCGATACAAATTTTGGATAGAAAAACTCAAGAACTAAGGCGACGTAGCATACCACTTGTGAAAGTGCTCTGGGATCACCATGGAGTAGAGGAAGCAACATGGAAACTAGAGGAAACAATTAAACAGAAATACCCTGAATTATTTTCTAGTAATAATTAATAATGTGATACATTGTACTTTTCATTTATCAATAAAATGATGGAATTTTGTTTACAATATCGTAATATATTCTTTCATTTAAATAACTATGCAGATGTCTGAAAATAATGACGATGTAGGTAATGATGCACACACGCAATGACCTCTTTGGCAACCTGTGGCGACTCCTTCAGGATCTGAGTCAAGCCACTTACTTTGCATCACCAACTCCATTGCCCCACAGACAGCGATCCTTATCGCCAAAGCGTGCATGGCTTTTTCATAACAATTTTGTCTGAAACAATCTTGTACTCTCATCCTGGCAAGATCTCCTACCAAAATTGCCAGGGGGCCAGATTCGGGCAACAACATGAAAAAGCATTCCGCCGCTCAACCTACCTCCCTTGAAATGCTACAACTTGCAGAGCCCTACGCCACCATCTATGAGGCAAATGTCGAAACCTTCTGAGGACAAATCCGACTCCATTTGCTCTCCAATGTTTGATGATATAGAGGATTTCAGTGGCCACAGTGCTATTCAGGGGCCTTATAGGCACTACCCTGATCTTTCGAGTAATGACAACGATGGTGAATCTCACGCAAACAACAATCATCACTACACAGACTGAGTTTCAAGGGAGAAATCCTTTTAAGGGGGGGTAGAGTGTAATACCCTAGGATTGCACAAAAAAAAATATTGAACTTCAGGCACTTTTTTTTTATAAGAGAAACCCTCCCCACCTCATTTTTCACACCAAATCACTTGTTGATTTCACTCTCTCCCACTCTTCTTGAGTTTTTTCTTATCTCTTTGAGACTCTCTCGCAGTGCAACACTGTTCTGCTCGGGGGAAGGCGCCAATTCTGGAAGGAGTTATTATCTGAAGGTGGGGAACGAAACATAGGTTTTCGTGTCTTATAACTTTTATTAAAGTTTACATTCATTTATCATTATGTCTACTATTCATTTGCACTACATTATTGTGTATAATGTTCATACATATCATACTTATGCCTGTATATTTGGAGTTCATGTATTACATTATTACTATGTTGGATTAGTGGTCAATCGGACTCAACCAAACATTGTCTTGTCCTCAGTAACTTTAAATAGTGAACGGGAGGCAGCGTGCTGCTCTAGACGATTGGTACTTAAGTAGACCTCGTGTCTCACCTCTCAAACTGGATACTGATCTGGTTGGTCTTATTTAAAAGCTATCAGCTTGGACAAGTGATACTGAACATCCTAACTTTACACGTGGTGATACTGACCTGATAAGAATCACCAGACGTTGCCAAATCCTGTCTAATATTAGTAAAGACCGGACCTGCTCATGCATTGGCATCATACATAAACACCACCTAGGCACGTAAGTGGTTTATGATCCACAAAATAGTTAGAAGCAATGCTCACTATTATTGATATTTCTCTGAAGAGGGACGTACAATGAGAACCCGGGTTTACCTGGGAATGGACATCTGTACGTGAACTTAGGCGATGTACAATCATGGAACCATTACGAAACAGTGTTATGCATACATACATGTTGTATTGATTATAATGCTATAATGTGTTTATGTGATATTTGGTTATGAAGTTTCCTTTATTAATTGTTATATTCACGAACTATTTTACCCACTGGGCAATAGCTTACCCCGTTGTTATCCAATTTTTCTCAGGAGATTAGGGTGGACTGGGTGGAGGTTTTTGGGCCCACATTTTGTAACCCTTTGTTTATTCATTAGGGATTTTGGGAGGATGTTCCCTTTACTATTTCATGTACAAAAATATATTCTGAAATTAATTAAATTAGACTTGTACATAATTGTGCTCCTGCACACTCGGTTATTGTTATAATGCATTCGCCCCCCGTCCGTGAGTGTTCCGTCGATTTAGGCGCATTTGGGCGGGGTGTGACAACATATGTAAATTTTGTAGATTTTTAACAGTTAAATTGAGAAATTGAAAAAGTGGGTTTAAGCTAGAATTTGGAGGAAATTGATGTGTATTGATTGGTAAGTGATTCCTTGATATTGTGGAAGTTATTTGGCTATGAAATTTTGTAAAATTGGAGTGTTTCCATGGTTAAAAACTTTCACCTCAGTTGTTGAAGTAGTTGAGGGTTTGGGAGTAGTTTTAATGGTGATTTTAATTGGTTTTGATGTGTTTTGTTGAATAATTATGATTGAGAATGGTTTGAATTCAGAAATTTCAGAGAATTGTGTTGGAATGGTAAGCATTGATGATTTGGGAAGTGTCGAATGTGACCGCTTGTGCTGGAATGGGTATAGAGTGTGCAATTGAGTTAGAATTTGGCAAACCATTGTGAGTATTCTCCTTGTATTCGTTTCTTGTATGACATTGTATATATGAAATGATTTTAATGCAAGCATGTTTCATGAATTGAATTGTTTCTAGTATTATATGATAAGTCATGAAATGTTTTTAGAAAAATGGTGCATGTTAAACTTATGAAGGCAAGTCAAAAACATGAGTTCATTTCATTGGGAATTAGTCCCGGGTGAGAGTTATATGTAGCCTCACTATGCAGTGGGTTGTCCTAACCATGATTATATATTCTTGAATGACATTGAAATTAAATAGTGAGAGGTTGTGGCTACCTTGTAAAGGCCTTACAAAGGGGTGAGACCCACTCTTTTACTTAGAAGGAGGGAAATGGTTATGGATTTCGATGATAAAATCTTGCATGTTTTAGAAAGTAAATGCATGGAAGCACAAACTATGTTGTGAGCATCTATAAGATGTTGAATGATGCACATGTGATTTGTTGAACTTTTTACATGCTTTGAAATTGCATATTTATTTAAATGCATATAATTTTCATACACAGGAAATATTCACTGGGCTTGTTGTAGCTCACCTAATTTCCTCAAATATTTCAGGTAGAGACAAAGGGAAAGGCAAGGCGATAGAAAAGTAGTGAGCTCTTCAATTTTCTTTGAATGTATGCATGTTTTGAGGGATTTGGATAAACTTGTTTATTTTGGATTTGTATAATTAAAATCTCATATTTATGTGTTATTACTTAGTTGAGGTAAGTGAGAATGTGTATGGTTTTTGTTTGGAAACTTATGATAGTAAGAATTTTGAATATGAGATGTTGGTTTATAATGTGAGGTTTATGTGAATGACTAATATATGAATGAAAATGATGTTAATCAAGTGTAACTGTGAGATGTTCATTTATGGAGAGGTTATGCTAATTTTTTTTAATTGTGGATTTTGATGCATTGGATGGCTGACAGGGTATCATATACGCTTGTGGATGACACGTGGTATTCTATGTCGCTCATAATGTCACCCTACGGAGGGGGTTGCGACATAAAGACTCTCATTGTTCAACTCGATTATTGATATTTGGGTTTCCATGAAGACCGATCAGCTGCCAATTAACTTTCTTATAAGGGTCTTCGATCAACAATTCAATAAAGAAAGAGGAAAAGACCGCTACCTTGATCATGGATGACTTGTTCCAAAAAACACACACACCACCGGCTAGACCAGATGGGTTAATGGGAAGACAACAATTGATGTCATACTTGGTTTTTATTTTTTGAAGTTTCACCTCTCTGTTTTTTTGTCTCCAATAGAAATACCACCTCCGAGGAATGAAGCCTAACTAGCCTCTTCAACGACTAAAATGTCAGGGGGTTCCCCACATCTTAACAATTCCAGCATATAATCCTCATTGGGGCCCTTGGGGCTTGTTTGGGTCGGCCTCCTCCACCCTTCAGAGGATATCATCATAGCTTTGTAGCGTTTTGCAGCTACAAAGGTTGTAGAGAGATAAGTTGTTTCTGTCACAATCTCTATACGCGCTTTTGTCTTCATATATGTCATTAACTTCATTCTTTTGTTGTTCCCGTGCCATTGCTCTTATTTTCCTTTTACTTGGTTTTCTATCTCCAATAATTTCAATAGTTGGCATGAGGTTGGAAGGATCATTGGGAGAAATGGTTGGTTTTGATGGTTTAACGGCAGAGGACTGGGTGCTCAGGCAAACATGAATTTGATTTGGCTCTGAACTAGGATCTGACATGTTATGCTAAAGTAATGTGGGTGACGGACTTGGTGACCAACTGGTTACAAAAGGGACATGCCTGATTACTAACGATTCATCTGGTTGTGATGAGAAAAGGTGGGCTTCATTATTTGTAATTGGTATGAGTCTGGTCGTTAATTGGGTATGGACTTTAGTTGGTGGCTCCAAAATGGTTGACCGTTGGCAGATGGCTCTAGGCCTTTTGGTTGTGGGTAGGGTCCATCATAATGGGTATTGCATGGTTGCACTTGAGGATGTTTGAAAGGGTCTATGCGGTTCAAGAGGTTAGTGGCTTGAGATTTCTCCGAAATGTTTTGAGAGCAAGTGCATCATTACCTCATGTAGTAACATTGTAGACTTAAACATCATCTGAGACCGAGAAAAATGGTGTATTTCTTCCTGAGCAACATATTTCTCAGTGATACTAGTTGCCATGTCAGATCCAACCGCCACAACCTGCTCCTTGGGTGAAATTACCAGATTACCCTTGTATGCACCCTCACCGACCTCTATGGTTGAGTTTGGATGCAACGATGAGGAATGAATTTCTAATGAAGCTGCTTCCGTGCTATTCTAACTAGTAGATCTAGGATAGATGTTGAGTGAGTTCTATTTCTATTGTGTAGAGATTCTTGATGGCGTGATTGGCGCCTTCATCCACTCACCATGGACATTCAAAACTGTCAGTGGCAGGAGTTTGAGTAACTTCATGGCTAAGCCTTCCACACGTATGACAAAACTTGGCCAACCGTTCATATTTGAACCTTATCCAATGCTTCTTCCCTTCATTGTTTAGAATAGTATCGTGGAGCAGCGGTTTGTCAACTTCAATATCTACTCTCATTATGAACTTCTTTTGTTCAACAAACTCTTTTCGGAAGTTGTCTTCAACTTTCATAATGGATCACATTTTGTGACCAATCTTTGCTACCACTTTTTTCGCCCTACAATCAAGTGGTAAGTTATGCACTTGAACCCATAATTTGCAAAAAGAAAAAATGATCGATCTAAGATCGATTGTTGGGTCTCCAGGCCTAACGAGGAACAGGTACTCATTAAAGAGCTATGGTCCATTATTTGTTGGAAAATGGGTAATTAAACATGGTTTTTCACCATTTTCAGCTAAATATTAAAGTAGGACCCACAAGTGATTTTGGGTGGGACCAAGTTGATTATTAATTTTTGATATGTCAAGATTAAGAATATATAAGTATTTAGCTATACCCACTTATATATGAATGAGAAATTGAGTATAAAGTAGCCTACTTGATATGTGTAAAGTGGTGATATTTGGAAACAATCTTTTTGTTCCACATGGGAAAGATAAAATTCTAATTATTTACTTGTAAGTGTAGCTAGAGTACTACACATGAATTTCAGCTAACACACACATACAAGGAAGGCTCAGAGGTGATGTTTTGCATCATCCCACGCCGCGTGTGCGAGAGTGAAAAGGGCTATTGGGTGACTTGGGGCACATTGGGCGCACAACACTTCGCACTTCGCACGTACCCATCGTCATGAGGAGCTGGGGAACTTTTTGTTTTCAGCAATCGAGGCAGATCGGATGGATGAGATGCGTCCGTGGAAGATCGGATCTAGGACGTCCAGATACGATGAAAATAGTTATCTGTCTAGGTGCAATGTACGAAGATCCGACGGCGTTTGATCGGATGCACTGATCGGGACCGTTAGATCGCGATCCAACGTTGCGGGATTGGTTGCGACGAGCGTAGTCGTTAAATTGCGCCTAAATCGATCAGATACAATCCAATGGTGTACGATCGGTTGTGTCAATCAAATCTGTCAGATCGCGTCTAGAGGTGATCAGACTCGATCCATCGGTGTAGAAACGGGCACCATGTACAGCCACGATTTGCCTATAAATAGAGCCCTCCAGAACTCAGAAATTTATCCTAGAAAATTCCAAAATCTCTTAATTTTCTTTTCTTCTCTCTTCTCTGCTTTTAGCATTCTTTTGTGATTGAGGACAACCAATTTTGGTTCGATTATTCTTGTGAGTTGAAGTGATGTTGTCACAAGAAAGAGATTGTTGTATCAGGAGACAAGTGTCACACACCGTAAGCACTTAAGCGAGACATAATTGTCTTAAAGACATAGAGTCACACTCTAACCTCAATCTACGTCGTTACTCTACAGGTATAGTAATTGATCTACTTTAACTAGACATAGTCTTGTCTCTAGTATATTTAAATAGTGAACAGGAGGCAACTTGTTGTTCTAGAATAGTGGTATTTAAGCGAGACCATTGTGACTCCACCACTCAGACTGGAGACTAATCTTGTTGATTATTTTGAAAGCTATTTTTTAGTGAAGATTGCCACCATGCAGCCAACAATCTTAAGACAATTAACATGATAGAGATAGACTCTGCCCCTAAACCAACTACTGCTTCTGTGAAACCTGAGAAGCCAGAGAAGTTTGCTAGCACTAACTTCAAAAGGTGGCAACAGAAGATGTTATTTTACCTGACCACCCTTAACTTGGTCAAGGTGTTGAATGAAGACGAACCTGAACTGAGAGATGATAAGACTGACAAACATGTCATTGCTGCAATTCAAGTAAAGAGATACTCAAATTTTCTATGCAAGAATTACATTCTGAATGGGCTGGAAAATACATTGTATAATGTGTATAGTACAATCTGTACTGCCAAGGAACTCTTGAATTCTTTGGATAAGAAATACAAGACTGAAGATGCTAGCCATAAGAAATTTGTGGTCAGCAAGTTCTTTGATTACAAGATGGTGGATGCAAAGACTATGTTGGATCAAGTTTAAGAGTTACAAATTATTCTCCATGAGATTCATGCAGAGAAAATGTCTTTGAGTGAATCTTTTCAAGTGGCTGCAATTATTGAGAAGTTGTCACATACTTGGAAAGATTTCAAGAAGTATCTCAAGCACAAGCGTAAGGAGATGGGACTTAAGGACCTTATTGTCTGATTGTGGATTGAACAAGACAATAAGAGTAATGACAAGAAAACTAGAAACCATACAAAGCCTAAAGTTAACCTTGTGGAGGAAAAGCACGCCAAGAACAAGAAGTGTAAGCACACTGGTGATAGTCAGGCCTAAAAGAAAGGCAAAACCCATAAGTTCAATGGCAAGTTCTATAATTTCCAAAAACAAGGGCACAAAGCCAAAGATTGTCAATTGAAAGGCAAGTCCAAGAATGATCAAGTCAATATGACTGAGGAGAAGACTGAAGATGTAATTGACATGATGCTATCTGCTATGATTTTTGAAGCCAACATGGTTGATGAACCCAGAGAGTGGTGGATTGATACTGGAGCCACCTGACATGTTTGTGCTGATAAGAACATGTTTTCGTCTTATATAGTAATAAGAGGACGTAATCTGATCATGGGCAATTTAATAATTTCAGCACTAACGAGTCTTGAGAAGGTGGTTCTCAAGATGACCTTAGGAAAGGAACTCACCTTGATCGATGTGTTGCATGTACCTGACATCCGGAAGAATCTTGTTTCAAGCTCACTGTTGAGCAAAAGTGGTTTTAGGATGGTCTTTGACTCCAATAAATTTGTACTTTCCAAAAACAGTGTAGTTGTGGGAAAGGGGTACTTGGAAAGGGATTATTCAAAATCAATGTAAGGCCTGTAATCCACAACTTTGAAGATAATAAAGATTCATCTTCTGTTTATTTTTTGGAGTCTTCTTGTTTATGGCATGATAGTTTAGGACATGTTAATTTTAATTCATTACGAAAATTGATGAATTTAGAATTATTACCTAACTATCAAATTGATCCAAATCATAAGTGTGAAATATGTGTTGAGGCAAAGTTAACTAAAACACCATTTCATTCAGTTGAAAGAAACACTGAACCTCTAGAATTAATTCACAGTGATATATGTGACTTAAAATGTGTACAAACTAGAGGTGGAAAAAACTATTTTATTACTTTTATTGATAACAGTACAAGATATTGTTATGTTTATTTGCTTAAAAGCAAAGATGAAGCTTTGTAAGTATTCAAACACAATAAGAATGAGGTTGAAAGTAAATTTGGTAGAAAGATAAAGGCAATAAGAAGCGACAAAGGTGGTGAATATGAAGCACCTTTTCGTGCTTTCTGTCAAGAACATGGTATTATTCATCAAACGACCGCTCCTTATTCGCCTCAATCAAATGGTATTGCTGAACGCAAGAATCGAACATTAAAAGAAATGATGAATGCTATGTTAATAAGTTCTGGGTTACCTCATAATATGTTGGGGGAAGTAATTCTCTCCGTTAAATATATTCTTAACAAAATACCCCGTAAAAATAAGGATGTTACTCCTTATGAGTTGTGGAAAGGTCGGAAACCTTCCTACAAATATTTAAAAGTGTGGGGGTGTTTAGCTAAGGTAGTAATATCTGAACTTATAAAGGTTAAGATAAGGCCTAAAACCATTGATTGTATATTCATTGGTTATGTTCATAATAGTAGTGCATATAGGTTCCTTGTACACAAATCAGATATTTCTGATATACATGTAAATACAATTATGGAATCTAGAAATACATCATTTTTTTAGCATATTTTTCCAAATAAAAATATGCAAGAGCTAAGTTCCAATAAAAGAACTTATGACACTGCAAATAGCAACAGTAATCCTCCAGATAAAAATTTAGATGATGAACCTTAACGCAGTAAAGGGCTAAAGTTGCAAAGTCTTTTGGTCCTGATTTTCTAACGTATATGTTAGAAAGTGAGCCTCAAACTTTTAAAAAGGCAATCTCAACACCCGAAGCTCCTTTTTTAAAGGAAGCAACAAATTGTGAAATTGAATCAATCATGCACAATCATACTCGGGAATTGGTAGATTTGCCATTAGGTATGACGGCTTTAGGGTGTAAATGGATTTTTAAAAGAAAATTAAAGGTTGACGGTTCAATTGATAAATATAAGGCTAGGTTGGTATCCAAGTGATTTAAACAAAGAGAGGGCCTTGATTTCTTCGATACATATTCACCGGTAACTAGAATAACATCCACAAGAATATTAATTGTTATTGTTGCAATAAACAATCTTGAAATTCATCAAATGGATGTTAAGACAACCTTCTTCAATTATGAATTAAAAGAAGATATATATATATATATATATATATCTATATATCTATATATATATATATATATATATGCAACAACCTGAAGGATTCGTTGCATTTGGACAAGAACATAAGGTGTCACGACGCCCCTGACGTAGGCTGACGTCATGACCGGCACAATGTACTATACACTGTAGATACCCGTAAATCCACATTTTTATTAACCAACCCCATAAATTAATCAATTTACTTCAACTCCATCACATAATTTTATTTATTTACTAATCATACACGCGTATATATAGCGCATAAGTATAAAATACGTGTATTATACATCTTGATATACGCGTACTTCAATGTATGCATTGAAGTAAAATTACGGGGTGTTACATAAGGTGTGTAGACTTGTTAAATCATTATATGGATTAAAACAAGCACCAAAACAATGACATATTAAATTTGACAATGTCATGTTGTCCAATGGTTTTAAAATCAATGAATGTGACAAATGTGTATATGTCAAAAACACACCAAAGTGTTATGTCATAGTGTGCCTTTACGTGGATGATATGTTGATTATAGGTAATAATAAAGCCATAATCATGTCTACCAAGAAAATGTTGACTAGACATTTTGATATGAAAGATATGGGCGTTGTTGACGTTATGTTAGGGGTTAAAATTTTTAAAATATCTAATGGAATTGTCTTGTCTCAATCTCAGTATATTGAGAAAATATTGATTAAGTTCAATAAATATGATACTTGTCCTATAAAAACACCTATAGATGTGAATTTACATCTTATCAAGAATAAAGGGCAACCCATAAATCAATTAGAATATTCACGTATACTTGGCAGTCTAATGTATATTATGGTATGTACACGACCTGACATAACATGTGCAATTAATAAATTGAGTTGATTTACAAGCAATCCAGACAAGGCTCATTGGAAAGCTTTGATTAGGGTACTTAGATATCTAAGGTTCACACAACATTATGGATTGTATTATACAAGATATCCAGTTGTTTTAGAAAGATATAGTGATGCAAACTGGATATCTAACTCCAATGACACAAAATCTACGAGTGGATATGTGTTCACAATTAGAGGAGGAGCGATATCATAGAAATCCTCAAAACAAACATGTATAGCCAGATCCACTATGGAATCTGAATTTATAGCTTTAGATAAAGTTAGAAAAGAAGTAGAATGACTTCGTAACTTTTTAGAGGATATTTCGTATTGGTCCAAACCTATCTCAACAATATGCATTTATTGTGATAGTATGTCTGTTATAGCTAAAGCACAAAATAAGATGTATAATGGTAAGTCAAGACATATATGTCGAAGACACAACACCATTAAACAATTACTTGAAAATGGAGATTAATTCGTAAATTATATCAAATCAAAGGACAACCTTGCAGATCCACTAACTAAAGGTTTGCCTAGAGATCAAGTACACTGTTCATCGAGGTGAATGGGGTTAAAGCCTATTAAATAGAGTTTCATAGTGGAAACCCAACCTAGATGGTTGTAGATCCCAAGAACTAGGTTCTAAAGGGACAACTAAATTATGAAATCTGGTGTAGCACTAAGGAAAACCACACTCCTACCCATTCCTATGATACAATAGTGCTGCCTGCAAAATGAGTAAGGATAAACATTGCTTTTAATGATTCCTATAACATGTTAATTATGTGAGGTATAACAGGGATACTTTTAATAGGACATTACCTATGTGAGTATGAACTGGGCCAATTCTATGAGGATTTTAAGGCTTGAATTCTCTAAAGCACTCATGAATCTTGGAGTTGTTTAGGGCCAAAATGAACACAACTGTGAGAACCAAAATTGTTTGGAATTAAGTTGTGTGTACATTATTGTCTTGGTTTGCATCAACGTCTGAACAGTTCAAGACATCGTGTTCACCGATTAGCTAGCAAATTCGATAGTGTTTCACTAGGGAAGGTTCAAAGCCACAAACTACCTATCTCGATGCAACTCGTTCCACTAGTACTCTCTCTAGTATCTGCATTAAAAAAAATTCAAAATTGCATAAAAAATCTATTTATGTGGGGGAGGATAAAAAGTGCAATTAGTTCAATTTCCATTCATGTGGGGGATTATTGGAAAATAGGTAATTAAACATGGTTTTTCACCATTTTCAGCAAAATATTAAAGTGGGACAAGTGATTTTGGATAGGACCAAGTTGATTATTAATCTTTGATATGTGAAGATTAAGAATATATAAGTATTTAGCTATACCCATTTATATATGAATGAGAAATTGAGTATAAATTAGCGTACTTGATATGTGTAAAGTGGTAAAATTTGAAAACAATCTTTTAGTCCCACATGGGAAAGATAGAATTCTAATTATTTATTTATAAGTGTAGCTAGAGTACTACACTTAAATTTCAGCAAACACACACACAAGGAAGGCTCATGTGCGACGGCAAAAGGGGGATTGGTCGACTTAGACCGCACAACGTTTTGCACTTTGCACTTCGCACATACGCATTGTCGCGAGGAGCTGGGAAACTTTGCATTTTCGAAAGTTGAAGCAGATCAGACGGATGAGATGCATCCGTGAAAGATCGGATCTAGGACGTCCAGATACGATGAATGTAGTTATCTGTCTAGGTGCGATGTACGAAGATCCGATGGTGTGGGATCGACGATCGCGACTGATTGGATCGACCGCGATCCAATGGTGCAGGATCAGTTGCGACAAGCGAAGCCTTTAAATTGTGCATAAATCGATCGGATACGATCCAGCGGTGTACGATCGGGTGCGTCAATCAAATCCGTCAGATCGCTTCTAGAGGTGATCAGACTCGATCTAACGGTGCAGAAACAGACACCATGTACAACCACGATTTGCCTACAAATAGAGCCCTCCAAAACTCAAAAATTTATCCCAAAAAATTTCAAAATCTCTGAATTTTTTTCTCTTCTCTTCTCTCTTTTATGCTTTTAGCATTCTTTTCTGAGTGAGTACAACCAATTTTGGTTCGATTATTTTTGTGAGTTGAAGTGATGCTGTCACAAGAAGGAGATTATTATATCCTTAGAGATAAGTGCCATACACTGTGAGTGCCTAAGTGGGACATAATTATCTTAAGGACATAGAGTCACACTTTAGCCTCAATCTACGTCGTTACTCTGCTAGAATAGTAATTAATCTAGTTTAACTAGACATAGTCTTGTCTTTAGTACCCTTAAATAGTGAATGGGAGGTAGCTTGCTGCTAGAAAAGTGGTATTTAAGCAAAATCATTGTGACTTCACCATTCAAACTAGAGACTAATCTAGTTGATTATTTTAAAAGCTATTTTTCAGTGAAAATTGTCACCATACAGCCAACATTATCAACCATAAATTTCGTTGCCTACGGCCATTTGAAGAAAATTTGAAACACATTCGTAACTACTTCAATGATTCGAACTTTCGAGGCTAAGGACCAAGCACCCAACAGACTCTTTCAATCCATTTCAATTAAAAGTCTTAATGGTTTAAAGATGACCCGTTAGACATAGTTTACAAGCCTCTAAATCAGAAGACTTTATCTTTAGCTCAATTTGAACTTCATCAATTTCTTCCCCCGTCAATGAAAATTGTTGAAGCACGCCATCTATATCTTCGTCCATTCTCTCCCCAAACCACCACGAGAAACAAACCAAAGAGTGGAAAAAACTACAAAAGATTGCGGGAAACTATAGAGAAAACTATGTATTCTTGTTCACCCTCAACCTTCTCAATGAACGACAACCTCCTCTGGCAATGCGTTTTGTTGATTAATTAGATGGAACATATATGGTTGACTAATTGGTTAAGTGAACTAAAACTTTAAACAATCACGACTTTTCACATCTGGAATTCGAGTGAGAAATGAAATATACCATTGATTTTTTAAGTATAATAACGCAAGAATAATTACATGAGCCGACTATTACATTAGATGTATAAAGATGACATGTAGATTTGCTTTTTCAAATCCTGGCTCGACTATTACATGAGTCGGCCTAGTACGGTCATAAAATTTATTGGACAAGTTTGAAATTACATAGCTAGACTTGATCCGGCCCGCTAATCCGATCTAAAGATCCGACTCCAAAAGCCCGACCCAAAGGGCTGAAGATTGGACCCGATTATACATACATACATACATACATACATACATACATACATACATACATACATACATATATATATATATATATTTTAGATTTACTGTAAAATATATATATGTATGTGTAATATACTCTTAATGTATACTCTTAATACAAAGTTACACATACACATATATATATATATATTCTATATATTTTATAATAAATATAAAATATATATGTGCATGTAATTAAGAGTATAAAATGAAAAAAAAAATACATATATATATATATATATAATTAAAATTGTATTATATAATTAAAGTATATATATATTTGTGTGTGTATGTATATATATGTATATGTATATGTATATATAATGATAAAAAACATAATCAAGAGTATTATTACAATTAAGAGTGTATAAAATGTGTATAATATATATTTAATTAAGTCAATAGTGTTATTTAATTAAGGGTTTATATTTGCATTATATATACATTATTAAGAGTATGTTCAATTAGGTATATAATACGAATAATCCACATACCTACTCTATTTCTTAATAAGAGTATATATAGTATATAATTATAGTATAAAATGGCAAAAACAAAACATAATTAAGATTCAAGAGTATTGTATAATTAAAAGTATTTAAAGTGTGTGTAATAAGGAAAACACAGTAGTCAAGAATATTATATACTTATATATAATTAAGTGTTTATATTTTTATTGTATATACATAATTAAGAATAAGTTCAATTAAGTATATAATACGAAAAAAGAATACATATAATTTTTTTATTATTAAAAGAGTACATATAATTAATTAAAAATACATGTATGCATTTCAATTTTGGTAAGTATACTCTCTAAATTTGTTTTTTACCAAATATATTTTATTAAGTATACACTCTAAAAGTATGTAGTACGGCTAGATATAAATATATAATGAATTTAACTAAATTATAATAAGGGTTGAGCTAAAATTATAAAAGAAAAAAAGATATTATCCAACTACATATATAAACTCTTTAGAATAAATTAACACATATTTAAAATAAATTAAATAAAACAAATAATTCACATACCTAATCTATTGGTTGAAGATGGAATGGAACAACTATTTGATGTTGATGAAGACCTTGAATGAACTTTTATATAAGTTGCATTATTTTATTTTTTTTTAATTTGTAATAATAAGTGGTAAATGGTAATGACTAATATGTGCTTGAAAAAATGTTGTAAAATATTAATACATACGATTTTATTGTAAATAAGAAAATTTTATGTTTACAAATTATTTTTTGTTTATTTGAAAATTTGTTGTAATATTTGGAAATTATTTGATATTTAACTAATAAATAATATTTTTAATTTTTATGTTTTATTTAATTTTTTAACTAAAATATATATTTTATTGTAACTAATCTAACTTTAAAATATGTATTTGGTTATATTAGTAGTCCAAAAGTCTGATTCAAAGACCCGATTTTAAAGTCTGACCCACAAGCTCGGTCTATTTATTTTTTGGGTTAGGTGTGGGCCAAAGCTTTTTAATGTTAGCCTGACTCAATCTAAAATTTTATAAGGCCTGGTCCGGCACAATTATTTCTAAGCCTGCGGGACCGGGTCGGACCAAATGGCTGGAATTGTCACCCGTAAACCACTTTTTAAGGCCAATTTGGTAATATTTTAAACTTTTATTTTGCTAAAACTCTAATAGAAGTAGAGTTTAATAAAAATAAAAAGTTTGGTATGCATTTTAAAAACTATAAAAAAGAAAAGAAAAATAGAGCTTTATAAAAATAAAAATAAAAATAAAAATAGTATTTGACAACTCTACTTTTGTTAGAAACTTATTTTAAATAGAGTTATATATATAGATAAAAGAGAAAATGTGTATTTTATTTTAATTAGATGCTAGGATGCGGAGTATTGAGTCCTATGGAAAATGTGTACACCAAGTTTCTTAAAGTATTTATTTACCTATAAAAACACTTTTGTTTTGGAGCGCAAGCAAGGTCCTCCCATTTTCCTCCATTTAAAGCGTAATAGTTAGGATATTTTTTTTTAATTTCTTTCTTTCCTTTTTTTTTTTCGTTAAAGAACCACAGGACAAATTTGCCAATGCTATTAAGTTATGCATCGATCTTCCATAACTTTATTTATAGTAATTTTAGGGATCGATTGGTACGTGAGATGTAATAAAATTATTTTTATGGGGTTGAATTGAATTAAATAAAATAGAATAAAATAAGATTAAATAATTTAAAAATATATATAAAATCTATTATAATGGTATAAAAATAATCTTCCTTTTTAGTCATCATTATTTTATTCTATTACAAAAAGATAAAAATAAAGATGAGATTATTTTTTATTTCATTCTAATTGGCAGCCAAATATAAACTTAGAACTAAAAATATTCTATCTTATTTAATTTTACGTACCAAACTAGACCTTAGAGCATCTAATTTTTATGGTCACAAATAGTGTATCTACGTACTTAGCTAATACGTAAATCAATATTGTTGACCGGTTAGTAGAGTGATCAATTGGTATTGTTTGGTCAATGAAGATAATTGAGCAATCGAAAGAATGTTTTGATTACTTGATTTGGTCAAATTTTAACTAATTGATTGTTTTATTGATTAATTAGACGGCATGTATATAGTTGTCTATAAAAGCGAACAGTTAAAAACTCCTAATACATGAAATAAACGAAAAAGAAAAAAACATTTATATTATTAATTACAATGCTGTTGTACGTCTACTTCACATATATTATATTAGACAAGTTTGTATCCCCGCCCGATGGGCGGCGTTAATAAAATAATACTACTATAGACTCAATTTAGATTTACTAAAAATGCTACCCTTCTGTGTAAATAATATTGATATTAAGAATAATATTAACTAATTGATTAAAATATAATTATATAGCATTCATCATTTGTTGTCTATACGAATTAAAAAAAAAAATTCATCTACAATTTTTCACTATTATAGGTTGGTATAAATATTTGATCATATATATATCATCGTAACATTTTGATGGAAATTTACGATGCATGAAATTTTGTCAAACAAAAAGAAAAATCATTCTATTTCTTTTAAAGCTTCTATTAATAAAATACCATCAAATTAGATAATGTAAAATTCATAGTCATGCATTTATTTACAACCTTTATAAGTACATAAATATGACAAAATGATGACTAACATTACATATATGATGATGCAACAACGAAATGGGTTTGAAAACTTATAACATATATAAACGAAATGAACAACTGGTCAAAGTCAAAGTCATTACATATGTTGAAGCAAGAGATAGAGAGTGATTGCTGGAGAGATGAAAAGGAGGAGTGGTTGAGAAAGAAAACAAAAGAAGAAAGAGATGAAAGAAAAGGAAAAAACAAATAGTGAGAGGTATTGACAATGACATATACCAAACCGAAGGAAAAATATTTTTGTTGACATTTCTCAGGATATATATATATATATAATGAAGGTGGGGTCTCATCTATTTAAGAAACATTAACATGAAGGTATGAAGGTGGGGAGTGCGTGATATGCTGAGGATTCTTTTTTGGAGTGAGTTATTAGTTCAGATTTATGTCGGATCTTCGTCTATGTGTAGTCCGAGATATAATGATATTGTTGGGACCTTATATGAAGAAGAACTTGACATAAAGATGACAACTTGACTTAAGAAAAGAACTCTAAAAGTCTACTCTATGATCAATTTAGTGCAATGATTTGTCATTATACGGTATCACTTCTTTACTTATGTCAAGATGCTTATAGTACTACCCTACATACTACTACTACCACACCTATAGTAATTTTAATATCAATTCCAATGCAACTAATACCTATATACTCGGCCTATACACCAAGTTCTTTCCTCTTCTCTCAAATAAAACCCAACATACAAAAAAAATCAATGTAATTCACATACCATGCAAGTCAACCCAGTATTTGGAAAGGACATTATCATTATTCAAGTTTATATATAAGCATATAATATGATATTGATAACAATATAAGTTTTTTCATTATTCGATTGGTGACAGGAATATTTGCAACAATTCTAACTCTAGAAATGTAGCAACACTCAAGTTAAAAAAAAACATAATTCTTCGTTTGAATATTATATAATAGTAAGATGAAGATTAGGAGCAAAGAAAAATCAAAATAAACATGCCTATTATTGAGGTCAAAAAGTTATGTGAACATTATATGTAAAATAATGAATGAAACAAAATGATACAGGAAACAATAGTCTTTGAATGGAAAAATAATATTATTGTTCATCTTCAATATTCGCGTCCAAGATTTACAGGAAACAATTCTTCTCTTCTCTCCACAACCTAAAAAAGTTAGTACAACCCATTAGTTTATTGACTAAAATAACTTAAAAAAAAACTCTAGAAACCAAAGCACAACCCTTAAAGTATTTAAAATATTTAAGAAGAATTAAATTCATCAATCAGCTTGAGGTGTTTTCATGAAGGAATTCATGTATAAACTGTCACACCCCGCCCGGACGCGCCTGAACCGGAGGTACACTCTCGGACGGGGTGCGCATTTGGAACAATTACAATGGTAACAACAGAGTGCGCAGTGGAAATACAGTACACACAGTACAAATCTGATTTCATTTAATTCAGAATACTTTTGTACATAAAATGGTCAAGGGAACATACTCCCAAAATCCCCAATGAATTAAACAAAGGGTATAAATTGTGGGCCCCATAACCTGCACCCAGTCCACCCTAATTTCCTGTGAAAGATTGGATAATAATGGAGTGAGCTTAACGCGCTCAGTGGGTAAATAGTGCATGAGTATAACAATTAATAAAGCATACTTCAATATCAAATATCTTAAATACACATGTAAGCGTCATAATCAATCAATATGTATGTATGCATGACACCGTCTCGTAATGGTTTGATGAATGTACATCGCCTGAGTTCACGTACAGGTGTCCTTCCCCGGGCGTAGCCAGGTTCTCACTGTACGTCCCTCCTCAGGAACGATGCTCTGGATTCACGTACTGATGTCCCTCCCTGGCGTAGCCAAGTTCTCATGTACGTCCCTCTCCAGAGAAATAATATGAATAGTGAGCAATGCTCCTAACTATTCTATGAGTCATAAACCATATACGTCCCTAAGTGGTGATATGTATGATGCCAATGCATGAACTGGTCTAGCCTACTGGTCTGGTCTTGACATTTAGACTGACTTTGGCTACGTCTGGTGATCCTTATCAGGGTCGGTATCACGACGTGCAAGGTTAGGACATTCAGGTCATAAACATTATATGACATAATGCAGTGTAAATGAATAGTAGACATAATAATAATTGAATGTAAACTTTAATAAAAGTTATGAAACACGCAAACCTATGTTTCGTTCCCCACCTTCAGACCTGGTGCTTTTCTTCGGACAGAACTTCGTTGCACCGCTTTCAGATTTGGCGCTTTCCTCCGGACAGAACTTTGTTGCACCGCACGGAGAGTCTCGAAAACTAAAAACTTAGAATGCGTGGAAAGGAGAAGAAAATCACAAGAGAAGGTGATTTGGTGTGAGGAATGAGAAATGAGGAGCTTTCTTATATAGAGATTTTTGCGCCTGAACATTCTGGCATGCGCCTGTACGTTCTGGCATGTGCCTGTACGTTCTGGCATGCGCCTGAACGTTCTGGCATTGCGCCTGAACGTTCTGGCATGCGCCTGAACGTTCTGGTATGCATTGCGCCTGAACGTTCTGGCATGCGCCTGAACATTCTGTCATGCGCCTGAACGTTCGGGCGTTGCCCAAATAATAATTTTTTTTTTTTTTGTGAAATACGTGGTATTACACTCTACCCCCCTTAAAGGGATTTCGCCCTCGAAATCAAGTCCAGGAGTGATGAGGGTGATATGCTTGAGAAGTAGCGACAGGTTGCCAAGGAGGCCACTGCGTGTGTGCATCACTATATCCATTGATATTATTTTCAGACATCTGCGTAGTTATTGAAGTGAAATAATGTGTCAAGATAGGTGTAAACAATGTTTCATCCTGGTATTGATAAGTGAAAATAATACAATGTATCACATCATCAGTTGGTACTAGAAAACAATTCAGGGTATTTCTGTTTAATTGTTGATTCTAGTTCCCATGTAGCTTCCTCTATGCCGTGGTGATCCCAGAGCACTTTCACAAGTGGTATGCTACGTCGCCGTAGTTCTTGAGTTTTTCTATCTAAAATCTGTATTGCTTTTTCTTGATACTTATTTCCTTCCTCAACCCGAACCTCGACTAAAGGGATGATATGCGAAGGATCAGGACGATACTTGCGAAGCATAGATACATGAAAAACGTCATGAACCTTAGGCATGGACGATGGAAGGGACAGGCGATAAGTAAGTTTGCCAATACGTTCAATGATCGGAAATGGACCGATATACCACGGGAGAGCTTTCCTTTGATCCCAAAGCGTTTGACACCTCGAGTGGGCTGGACTTGTAAAAAACAAAGTCCCCCTTATCAAATTCTAGAGGTTGTCGCCGTTTGTCAGCATAGCTCTTCTGTCAACTTTGTGCAACACGAAGTCGTTCCTTTACTAGTGTGATTTTTTCAGAAGTCTCTTAAACTAGTTCAGGACCCAACTACGGTTGATCTACCATATCTAACCAACATACCGGAGATCTCCAAGGCCGACCATAGAGAGCCTCGTATGGTGCCATGCCGATACTAGTTTGGTAGCTGTTGTTGTATGCAAACTCAGCTAGATGCAAATACTTTGCCCATCCGTCATTAAAGTCCAAAATGCAGCATCGTAGCATGTCTTCTAAGATTTGGATAAGCCGTTCTGACTGCCCATCAGTCTGAGGGTGGAAGGCTGTGCTCATAGTGATCTTTGAACCCATTCTATTCTGGAAGCTTTTCTAAAAGTTTGATGTGAATCGAGGGTCTCGATCAGAGACGATCGTGAGTGGTATGCCATGAAGGCGTACGATCTCTCTTTCATATAGTTCTGCAAGTTTGGCGGGATTATCCGTGAACTTTATTGGCAAGAAGTGTGCAGACTTGGTAAGTCTGTCAATGATAACCCAGATAACATCTTGCCCTTTATTATTTCGAGGTAAGGTTGTAACAAAATCCATTGCGATGTTCTCCCACTTCCATTCTCCAATAGGTAACGGCTAGAGAAGGCCTGAGGGAAGTCTTCGTTCTGCCTTAACTTTCTGGCAAACAAGACATCGAGCAACGAAGTCTGCAATTGCCTTCTTCATTCCAGAAAACCAGAATTGTCTCTTGACATCCTGGTACATCTTGTCACCCCCAGGATGCATAGCGTATCGCGAACAGTGCATCTCAGTAAGCACGTCTTTCCGAACCTCAGGATCTTTCGGAAGACAAAGACGTTTTTTTATAGAAAACGGCTCCGTCGTCAGAGACTGACCAATGAGGAAGGTCTTGCCCGCTGAGTAGAAGGTCTCGTTTCTCCATTAACATAGGGTCATTGGCTTGAGTAGCGGAAATCTTGCGAACGAGGTCAGAGGTGGCTGATAATTGAGAGAGTCGTGGGCGTGGTCCCTCTTCGTTCAGCTGGAGGTTAAAGTTCTCTATTTCTGTAGCCAATTTCCCCATTTCATAGTTAAGAGTGCAAACAACATAAGATTTTCTACTCAGGGCATCAGCCACAATATTTGCCTTTCCAGGATGGTACTGGAGTTGAAAGTCATAGTCTTTCAAGAATTCCAACCATCTTCTTTGGCGGAGGTTTAGGTCTCTCTGAGTGTATATGTACTTAAGACTCTTATGATCTGAGAAGACCTCGAACCGTTCACCGTATAGGTAATGACGCCATAATTTCAGTGCAAACATAACAGCTGCAAGTTCCTAGTCGTGTGTTGGGTAATTACCCTCATGAATCTTCAGTTGCCTCGAGGCATAGGCAACAACTTGGCCTTCTTGCATTAGTACGACAACCAACCCTTGGAGGGAGGCATCGGTGTATAATGAAAATCCAATTCCATGTCTTGGAGTGATAAGTACAGGTGCTGTCGTGAGGCGTTTCTTCAATTCCTGAAATGATGCTTCGCAGGCGGGATTCCAGATAAATCGCACGTCTTTTCGAGTGAGCTTGGTCATAGGTTCAGCAATCTTTGAGAAGTCCTTGATGAAGCGTCTGTAATAGCCAGCCAAACCAGGAAAACTCATAATCTGAGTAACAGTGGTAGGCTGCTTCCAGTTTAAAACTGCTTCAACTTTAGAAGGATCTACCTCAATGCCATTGCCTGAAACCACATGGCCTAGGAATTGAACTCTTTTTGCCCAAAATTCGCACTTACTCAACTTTGCATACAATTGGTGGCTTCGCAAGGTCTGGAGGACTATCTTCAAATGTATTTTATGGTCTTCCTCGGTTGAGGAATATATCAAGATGTCGTCCACAAAAACCACCACAAATCGGTCTAAGTATAACCTGAATATGCGATTCATCATTTGAATGCAGCAGGTGCATTTGTTAGACCAAACGGCATAACTAAGAACTCGTAATGACCGTACCGAGTTCTGAACGCCGTCTTGGTGATTTCCGACTCTCGGATTCGGAGTTGGTGATAACCGGACCGTAAATCAATCTTAGAGAAGTATTTGGCATCTCTAAGTTGGTCGAACAAGTCATCGATCCTGGGCAACGGATATCTGTTCTTGATGGTGACGTTATTCAACTTGCAATAATGGATGCAAAGTCGTAACGAACCATCCTTTTTGCGAACAAACAGAACTGGAGCGCCCCAGGGTGATGAACTCTTTCGGATGAAGCCATTACTCTCTAATTCCTTAAGTTGTTTGTCTAATTCGACCAGTTCAACATTTGACATTCTGTATGGTGGAATTGAGATAGGCGTTGTCCCAGGTATGAGGTTGATCTCAAAATCGAATTCCCTAACTTGAGGTAGACCAGGAAGGTCATTAAGAAAAACTGTTGGGAATTCAGATATGACTGGAACATTGCGTACTTCGGAAGGGTACAGAGCTGGTGATTCATTGCCGTCACCAAGAGACAACGCTCGAAGTTGTGACTTGAGAAGTGCAACTGTTGATTTGTGTATCCATTGTCTTGTTCCCTGAATCTTGACAAACTCTCCTGTAGGAAAAGTTAACTGAACTTGCTTGTTCATACAGTCGATCTTTGCATTCAGTGGTGCGAGCCAGTCCATGCCGAGGATGATGTCGAAGTCTTCAAAATCCATCACAAAAAGATCGGCATATATTATCTGTTCGGACATTCGAAGCTCACATCGAGAACACTGCAAATTCAAGTCAGTACCCGATCCGAACGGTGATGTGACATGGAGTGTGATGTTTGTGGGTTCAGGATGCAGGCCTAAATGTCTTACCAATGACGACGATATAAAAGAATGCGTAGCACCTGAATCAAACAAAACATGCACCAATGTATTGAACAAAGGAAAGGTACCTTCAACGACATTGTGTCTGGGAGGGGTTGTTGAGCGATGGCAAAGGCTCGGCTTGATTCCGTTGACCCTGGTTCGGCCGGGGTTGGGCATTAGCAGCAGGTGGTGGTTGTTGGACTGGAATAGCAGGAATAGGTTGCTGAAGGTGCGGACAAAGATGTTTGACATGGCCCTTCTGGCCGCAGTTGAAACAAGTCGGCCTGTACTGCTGATTGTTTTGCTGGCCATTCTGATGATTCTGCTGGCCTTGTTGATTGTGGTGTCGACCACCACCTCTGCCATTGTCGTTGCTACGGCCACCTCGTCCATAACGACCGCCACGGCCATGATTTCGGAAACCCTGGTGGTTAGAGTTAGAAGGTTCAGCCGCAGGTGTTGTGGCTTCATTCTTCGAAATCGAGGCTGGGAGGGCTGGGTTTTGATTGTAGTAGGGCTGCTTCTTGTTGCCCTGTTGCGAGCCTTGTTGGGAAAATGTGGCAGGCCGTTTGCCCTTATTCATTCGCTGTTCCTGTAAGAGCTTTTCTTGTTCAAAGCCCATGGCCTTGTCAACAACTTCTTTGTAAATCTTGAGATCCAAGATCGATAAGGCTTGCCGAATGTCATGGCGAAGACCATTATAAAATTTCTCAGTTTTATCTCGCTCCGTTGAGATGGTGGAGAGAGAGTAGACGGATAATTCTTTAAATTTTCCAGAATATTCTCTGATGGTCAGGGTGCCCTGATATAACATAGCAAATTCCTGACGCTTCTGCTTTGTCACCGCGCTGGGAAAATACTCATCAATAAACATTGACTCAAACTGTTGCCAAGTCATATCTGCTATATTGACCCTTGGGTCTTCTTTCACTGTGATCCACCATGTGTTTGCGGCACCAACAAGTTGGTAGGTTGCTAGTAGAATTTTACGAGTCTCATCGACTCCCATTGCATCAAGAGCCTTCTTGGACTCATCCAACCACTTTTGCACCTCATCAGGATCAATGGTGCCATCGAAAGTAAGAGGTTGTAACCGCTTGTATTTAGTTATCTGATCGATTTGAGCTTCGGACCCAAATTTTACAGGTGTTTGAACCGTGGCAACCTGACTGGCTGCGGTCTCACGAACGGCAGTTTGAACAGTGACCTTCATCGCCTTAATAAATCCAGCGAAGAAGGTTTCAATGCTTGAAGGCATGGCAAAGGGTGCGGGTGGTGGTGGTATTGCCTGCCCAGATGTAGTGGCAGTGTTGGGTGTGGCCTGTGCTGTTGTCTGAGGCGGCGATTTCTGAATCTCAGGAGGTGCCTCCACTGCTGGACGAACAGCACGTGGCCTTCCTCTCTTCCTGGTTTGCATTGTCTCACTGGCAAAGAGAAGAGGAAAACCAAGATTGAGGAACTGTAGCCAAGTATAATGTTAGAATATGCTCAGCAACAATTTCGAGAGTACTGTAATATTAAAATCACCTATTTTTTTAAGTATAGTGTAAAGTTGTTATTGAGGAATCAAAAAATCTTATATATCTCGTATGTGTGGCCATGGTGTAAAAACAAACAAGGTTAGAATGTTTATATAATAAGTACAAAATTGTGCAAGTATTTCAAAAGATTTGGTTTTGGTCTTTGTGAACATACATATATTTCATTGAAAATCCATACGAGTCGTAAGAATTCTAAGATTTGCCTCGGTAAATAGCCTGAGCTAACGTTCTATCGCAATCTTATGCATTCAGACGCTTACTCTTAGTCTTTTCGATTATTATCCAAGTTCATGTGTCCCATACCACATGAATTTAGTAATAAGGGTGTCAACCAAGTTAAGTTGTATGAACACGGTCTCTAAAAACATTGGCTGAATAGAAGTTCACTAATAGTATCATCCAAATTTACTCGTCCCATACCGTGTAAACTTAGTGATAATATTAGTAATGCAACTTTCTCCAAATGCTTCTTTTCACACAAGGTCATGGGTTTTCTTACTTCCACATTTTATTTAGTATCTTCCAATTTTGTTGTGTCCCATACCACTCCAAAGTTAGTGATACAAAAGAAAAAATGGTTGTAAGTCGGCCCACCAAAGATAGTCTTTAAACAAAACAATTTCATTCATATATATCAAAGGAAAGTTTACAATGCCAGTAATTAATTTTGACTTTCTTGTCTACTACCGCTCCTTCGAGATCTACTGCTACGTACAGAACGACTACTAACGAAAGGTTGAGAGTGTGCACGCTCTGCGTCGGAGTTTTGCAACCGGGTTAATATAGTATTGTGGCTCACTCTCAGTGTAGCAATATTGGATGCCATTTCATCTAACCGTTCAAGTAGGTTAGTCGGTTGTCCCATTGGTGGTTGATGGGTCGTTTGTCTCGTAGGAGAAGGATAGGCCATAGACATTAGGGGAAAGTATTGGTTCATAGGTGGAAGGTAGTTGTTTTGATTGCGCGGGGATCCCCTAACCGGAACCCCTTGGATATTTTGGTTTGTTTGAGGTGAGAAAGTTTGAAACAATGGGCTCATTAGAATGTTTGGCCCTCCAAGATATGGTGACACCCAATACTGTTGTTGTTGGTTGACAGCAACTTGTGGAACTGGCTGATACTGTACTGCAGGAGTTGGAAATCTTTGGTACGAAGTGGTGCCTGGAGTGGGCACGTTCCACGTTGGTGGATTTGCTTGCGTACCTTGTCTATCATGACTTTGTGTAGGTTGATTTAGTGTGGCATATAACTCTTCGTCAGTGAATGGTTGATCGGTTGGATCACTATTCGGGGCTGGGTCTGATGTAGGATTTGGATGTGAATCATTATTTGGCCCTTCTTGGACGGGCATCTTGCGTCGACTTTTGCGAAGGCAACGCCCATGCTTGTCTCTCATTCTTTCGGCATTTCGTATTGTCGTGCCGAATACCTCTTCGTCAGTTACCCCTCCACTTGTGCCATATGTCTTGAAGATAGAGGAGGTTGTAACTGGTTCAGTGATCAGCTTCAACGTTCCATCGAAAGTGTCGACGTTTGCCTCGTAAAGTATCCTCATAATCAAGACTCCGTAGCCGAGGAATTCCTTCTTTAAAGGGTTTTGAATCACCCTCAACATTTGTTGGATGATGATGTGTGGTAGGGAGACCTTTATTTTCTTTTCTATGCAATACAACACAAGGAGTTGGACCCTTGACATAGTGCCTCTAGTACCCCTTTCTGGCAAGATGTTGCCGTATACAATCTTTCCGAGGCCGGCAAGAGATGGCTTAAGATGATTGTTTGGGAGGTTGGTGTACTTTGATTGAGGGTTTAGCTCTTTGGCGAGGGAATTGAACAATTGTGCATTAGATTCTGCGATCTCGGCAACTGTCTGGGGGTCATGTGGATCAATAATCCTCTCCTCAATCGGAATCTCCAAAAGGCGAGCAATAATCTCGATATTGATAGGAATTTTCGTTCTCATGATTGTTGTCTCCAAATTAGGGCTGATCTCATCTCCGGGAAGTCCTACGTAATTCATGGCTTCATAGAAGGATCTGACCAAGTTGTAAGAGACTTGACCCTCGACTTTGGTTATATTTAACCAATCCAGTGTTGCAAGTTTGTCATGAAGGATTGGGCGGAGGCGGAGATCGCTATTGTTGATGCTCCTCATAGTCATAACCTCTCTTTTGGACAATTCCTTAAGTCTAGTGGGAATTGATTCCCTGCTAGTGGAAGTTGGTCCTTCCCCTGAGGCCATTCTTTTGCTGAAAGGAAAATAAATTTGTGTGAAGAACACAAAATATATTCCTAACATTTTAAGTTTTATGCCTTGTTTGCTAGACATTATTTTCGAGTTTTCTTTTGATGGTTATGTCATCATGAAAGTTTCGTCATTAGTGATTTGATGTATGTATGTCGTATTCACATATGAATGTATAGACATATTTAATGATAACTATAATTCCCATAAATCAACTATATATATATATTTGAATTTAAACTATATAAAAATCATATATAGTTGTTTTTAATCCAAATCTTAACTATATATATAATTCATATATATAGTTTTAGATATATCAAATAAATTGTTTTTCAAAAATAAATTGTTTTCGAAAAATAAAAATTTTTTCTGAAATTTTTTTTTTTAATTTTTTTTTTTTCGAAAAATAAAATTTTTTTCAATTTTTTTTTTTTTTTAATAAATATTTTTCGAAAAATAAAATTTCATTTCGAATTTTTTTTTTTTTATACGTACCTCATATATACTAAGGTATATGGATACATATATGCAATAATAACTACACATATAGTTTCTAATAAATTATGACTATATGTATATTTAAATCAAACTATATAAAAATCATATAGTTTTCTAGATATATATATTTAATACAAATCTCAACTATATATAATTGACATATGTATATATAGTTCTAGAGAAATAAAATTTGTCTTCCCCTAATTTGGTGGACTTGGGCGGGCCGTGGACCGTACGCTCTGATACCATTAAATGTCACACCCCGCCCGGACGCGCCTAAACCGGCGGTACACTCTCGGACGGGGTGCGCATTTGGAACAATTACAATGGTAACAACAGAGTGCGCAGCGGAATACAGTACACACAGTACAAATCTAATTTCATTTAATTCAGAATAATTTTGTACATAAAATGGTCAAGGGAACATACTCCCAAAATCCCCAATGAATTAAACAAAGGGTATAAATTGTGGGCCCCATAACCTGTACCCAGTCCACCCTAATTTCCTGTGAAAGATTGGATAATAATGGAGTGAGCTTAACGCGCTCAGTGGGTAAATAGTACATGAGTATAACAATTAATAAAGCATACTTCAATATCAAATATCTTAAATACACATGTAAGCATCATAATCAATCAATATGTATGTATGCATGACACCGTCTCGTAATGGTTTGATGAACGTACATCGCCTGAGTTCACGTACAGGTGTCCTTCCCCGGGCGTAGCCAGGTTCTCACTGTACGTCCCTCCTCAGGAACGATGCTCTGGATTCACGTACTGATGTCCCTCCCTGGCGTAGCCAAGTTCTCATGTACGTCCCTCTCCAGAGAAATAATATGAATAGTGAGCAATGCTCCTAACTATTCTATGAGTCATAAACCATATACGTCCCTAAGTGGTGATATGTATGATGCCAATGCATGAACTGGTCTAGTCTACTGGTCTGGTCTTGACATTTAGACTGACTTTGGCTACGTCTGGTGATCCTTAACAGGTCGGTATCACGACGTGCAAGGTTAGGACATTCAGGTCATAAACATTATATGACATAATGCAGTGTCAATGAATAGTAGACATAATAATAATTGAATGTAAACTTTAATAAAAGTTATGAAACACGCAAACCTATGTTTCGTTCCCCACCTTCAGATCTGGTGCTTTTCTCCGGACAGAACTTCGTTGCACCTCTTTCAGATCTGGCGCTTTCCTCTGGACAAAACTTTGTTGCACCGCACCGAGAGTCTCGAAAACTAAAAACTTAGAATGCGTGGAAAGGAGAAGAAAATCACAAGAGAAGGTGATTTGGTGTGAGGAATGAGAAATGAGGAGCTTTCTTATATAGAGATTTTTGCGCCTGAACGTTCTGGCATGCGCCTGTACGTTCTGGCATTGCGCCTGAACGTTCTGGCATTGCGCCTGAACGTTCTGGCATTGCGCCTGAACGTTCTGGCATTGCGCCTGAACGTTCTGGCATGCGCCTGAACGTTCTGTCATGCGCCTGAACGTTCTGGCATGCGCCTGAACGTTCTGGCATTGCGCCTGAACGTTCTGGCATGCGCCTGAATGTTCTGGCAGTGCGCCTGAACGTTCTGTCATGCGCCTGAACGTTCGGGCGTTGCCCAAATAGTAATTTTTTTTTTTCATTATACACCGACGCCTCCCTCCAAGGGTTGGGTGTCGTACTAATGCAAGAAGGCCAAGTTGTTGCCTATGCCTCGAGGCAACTGAAGATTCATGAGGGTAATTACCCAACATACGACTTGGAATTTTTTTTTTTTTCATTATACACCGACGCCTCCCTCCAAGGGTTGGGTGTCGTACTAATGCAAGAAGGCCAAGTTGTTGCCTATGCCTCGAGGCAACTGAAGATTCATGAGGGTAATTACCCAACACTCGACTTGGAACTTGCAGCTGTTGTGTTTGCACTGAAATTATGGCGTCATTACCTATACGGTGAACGGTTCGAGGTCTTCTCAGATCATAAGAGTCTTAAGTACATATACACTCAGAGAGACCTAAACCTCCGCTAAAGAAGATGGTTGGAATTCTTGAAAGACTATGACTTTCAACTCCAGTACCATCCTGGAAAGGTAAATATTGTCGCTGATGCCCTGAGTAGAAAATCTTATGTTGCTTGCACTCTTAACTATGAAATGGGGAAATCGGCTACAGAAATAGAGAACTTTAACCTCCAGCTGAACGAAGAGGGACCACGCCCATGACTCTCTCAATTATCAGCCACCTCTGACCTCGTTCGCAAGATTTTAGCTACTCAAGCCAATGACCCTATGTTAATGGAGAAACGAGACCTTCTACTCAGCGGGCAAGACCTTCCTCATTGGTCAGTCTCTGACGACGGAGCCGTTTTCTATAAAAAACGTCTTTGTCTTCCGAACGATCCTGAGGTTCGGAAAGACGTGCTTACTGAGATACACCGTTTGCGATACGCTATGCATCCTGGGGGTGACAAGATGTACCAGGATGTCAAGCGACAATTCTGGTTTTCTGGAATAAAGAAGGCAATTGCAGACTTCGTTGCTCGATGTCTTGTTTGCCAGAAAGTTAAGGCAGAAGGAATACTTCCCTCCGGCCTTCTCCAGCCGTTACCTACCTATTGGAGAATGGAAGTGGGAGAACATCGCAATGGATTTTGTTACAGCCTTACCTCGAAATAATAAAGGGCAAGATGCTATCTGGGTTATCATTGACAGACTTACCAAGTCTGCACACTTCTTGCCAATAAAGTTCACGGATAATCCCACCAAACTTGCAGAGCTCTATGAAAGAGAGATCGTACGCCTTCATGGCATACCACTCACGATCGTCTCTGATCGAGACCCTCGATTCACATCAAACTTTTGGAAAAGCTTCCAGAATAGAATGGGTTCAAAGATCACTATGAGCACAGCCTTCCACCCTCAGACTGATGGGCAGTCAGAGCGGCTTATCCAAATCTTAGAAGACATGTTACGCTGTTGCATTTTGGACTTTAATGATGGATGGGCAAAGTATTTGCATCTAGCTGAGTTTGCATACAACAATAGCTACCAAACTAGTATCGGCATGGCACCATACGAGGCTCTCTATGGTCGGCCTTGCAGATCTCCGGTATGCTGGTTAGATATGGCAGATCGACCGCAGTTAGGCCCTGAACTAGTTCAAGAGACTTCTGAAAAAATCACACTCGTAAAGGAACGACTTCGTGTTGCACAAAGTCGACAGAAGAGCTATGCTGACAAACGGCGACAACCTCTAGAATTTGATAAGGGGGACTTTGTTTTTATACAAGTCCAGCCCACCCGAGGTGTCAAACGCTTTGGGATCAAAGGAAAGCTCTCCCCGCGGTATATCGGTCCATTTCCGATCATTGAACGTATTGGCAAACTTGCTTATCGCTTGTCCCTTCCATCGTCCATGCCTAAGGTTCATGACGTTTTTCATGTATCTATGCTTCGCAAGTATCGTCCTGATCCTTCGCATATCATCCCTTTAGTCGAGGTTCGGGTTGAGGAAGGAAATAAGTATCAAGAAAAAGCAATACAGATTTTAGATAGAAAAACTCAAGAACTACGGCGACGTAGCATACCACTTGTGAAAGTGCTCTGGGATCACCACGGCATAGAGGAAGCTACATGGGAACTAGAATCAACAATTAAACAGAAATACCCTGAATTGTTTTCTAGTACCAACTGATGATGTGATACATTGTATTATTTTCACTTATCAATACCAGGATGAAACATTGTTTACACCTATCTTGATACATTGTTTCACTTCAATACCTACGCAGATGTCTGAAAATAATATCAATGGATATAGTGATGCACACACGCAGTGGCCTCCTTGGCAACCTGTCGCTACTTCTCAAGCATATCACCCTCATCACTCCTGGACTTGATTTCGAGGGTGAAATCCCTTTAAGGGAGGTAGAGTGTAATACCACGTATTTCACAAAAAAAAATAAAAATAAAAAAATTTACTATTTGGGCAATGCCAGAACGTTCAGGCGCATGCCAGAACGTTCAGGCGCATGCCAGAACGTTCAGGTGCAATGCCAGAACGTTCAGGCGCATGACAGAACGTTCAGGCGCAATGCCAGAACATTCAGGCGCATGCCAGAACGTACAGGCGCATGCCAGAATGTTCAGGCGCAAAAATATCTATATAAGAAAGCTCCTCATTTCTCATTCCTCACACCAAATCACCTTCTCTTGTGATTTTCTTCTCCTTTCCACGCATTCTAAGTTTTTAGTTTTCGAGACTCTCGGTGCGGTGCAACAAAGTTCTGTCCGGAGGAAAGTGCCAGATCTGAAAGCTGTGCAACGAAGTTCTGTCCGGAGAAAAGCACCAGATCTGAAGGTGGGGAACGAAACATAGGTTTGCGTGTTTCATAACTTTTATTAAAGTTTACATTCAATTATTATTATGTCTACTATTCATTTACACTGCATTATGTCATATAATGTTTATGACCTGAATGTCCTAACCTTGCACGTCGTGATACCGACCCTGATAAGGATCACCAGATGTAGCCAAAGTCAGTCTAAATGTCAAGAAAAGACCAGACCAGTAGACTAGACCAGTTCATGCATTGGCATCATACATATCACCACCTAGGGACGTATATGGTTTATGACTCATAGAATAGTTAGGAGCATTGCTCACTATTCATATTATTTCTCTGGAGAGGGACGTACATGAGAACCTGGCTACGCCAGGGAGGGACATCAGTACGTGAATCCAGAGCATCGTTCCTGAGGAGGGACGTACAGTGAGAACCTGGCTACGCCCGGGGAAGGACACCTGCACGTTAACTCAGGCGATGTACGTTCATTAAACCATTACGAGACGGTGTCATGCATACATACATATTGATTGATTATGATGCTTACATGTGTATTTAAGATATTTGATATTGAAGTATGCTTTATTAATTGTTATACTCATGCACTATTTACCCACTGAGCGCGTTAAGCTCACTCCATTATTATCCAATCTTTCACTGAAAATTAGGGTGGACTGGGTGCAGGTTATGGGGCCCACAATTTATACCCTTTGTTTAATTCATTGGGGATTTTGGGAGTATGTTCCCTTGACCATTTTATGTACAAAAGTATTCTGAATTAAATGAAATCAGATTTGTACTGTGTGTACTGTATTTCCGCTGCGCACTCTGTTGTTACCATTGTAATTGTTCCAAATGCGCACCCCGTCTAAGAGTGTACCGCCGGTTTAGGCGCGTCCGGGCGGGGTGTGACATTTAACCTGAACGTTCTGGCATGCGCCTGAACGTTCTGGCATTGCACCTGAACGTTCTGTCATGCGCCTGAACGTTCTGTCATGCGCCTGAACTACGTGGTATTACATAAACAATCAAGCAAATCCGAAACTATTTAAGTTCAAACCTAGCCAGATGAAATAAAAAACATGAATTTTCTACCAAGATTCTAAATCTACAATTTAATCAAAGAATAAGTAATTCAAATATTCTGAAAGAAAAGCCTAAATTGAAAAATCAAAAGCAAAACATTCAAGAAATGCACTAACCTTGAATGTCTTCTTTAATGACTGAACTGTACCAAAAAAAAAAGAAGATATTATGACTCTATAATTCTATGATAAATAACTAAGAAAATTGAGGAAGAAAGAATCAAAAATGTAGATATTAGTTATCTTCTCCCGTTGTACATGGTCAAAAGCACAGGTGACTTAGATCTCTGGTATGAAAAATAAAATTGAATATAGTTTAATTGACTTAATCTGAATCTGTATTCTAATTTTTTTTCCGACCCTATCTGCCCAAAAAGAAATTTAGATATAAAAAAAGAAAAGCTTACTTCTTCTTTTTATAGATTGAAGACTCAACCGACAAAAATCCGCAGTCGCATCAATACTGTAATTCGCATTGAAGAGATGAAGAGAAGCAGTAGATGGAGATGAAGAGAAGGAATGGTTGGAAATGAAGCAAGAGATAGAGAGAGATTGCTGGAGATATGAAAAGGGGGAGTGGTTGAGAAAGAAAACAAAAGAAGAAAGAGATGAAAGAAAAGAAAAAAACAAATAGTGAGAGGTATTTACAATGACATATACCAAACTGCTCATTGGTGTGTAATTAGAAAATGTAATTAATTATCACGTGACGCTTACTTATTTAACAAATATTTATATAAATATCTGCTTCTTATTATTATTCAAAGTTTTGCAACAAACAAACACTATATAGCTAGGTAAATACATGCTTGAAATATATAGGTGGTTGTATGTCTTCTTCATTTAATTGTATAATATACAAAAGTAAAGTGTCGTATAACATTTATCTAATATTACATATTTTTATATTCATAGGTTATATTACATTTATACATCTATTATGAGTTATATACATATATATATATATATATATATATACACATGCACGCACATTTAGATGTATACATTAATTTAATACGCCCATGCATAATAATATGGTAAATATGTTGAAATTACTGGCAGACCGGACTCCATAAGGTCATGCCAAAAAACATCATATAAATTTTCAGGGTACCTAGTCTCCGCTTCGTCATCTAGAACGACTCTTATAGTAGGTCGACCAATGATGGACCAATAAACCATTAGCGTGCTTGTTTCTCTTGGAGACCAACAATAAACGAAAGTTTCATCGATTTCGAGAAAAGGCTGATCTTCATTATCCACAATTTGAGGTTGGAGCCCGTAATCATACAGATGGTCTTGTAACTTCATCATTAATGACTCAAAGATTGTTAGATTAAGTAATCTATAAGAAAATTCTCTGGCCAGCATGAAGCAATTTGAGTTCTCATCCATTTATCGAGTATTTCACGGGTGTATTGTCTGCATGTTTATCAAACATACCAAGATTAAAGTGTTTAAATGAATGGTCAGAGAAGAAACACAAAGTCAACAAAATAGCAAATTCCTTGTTAACAAAAAGAAACATAGTGAAAACAAAGTAGAAGAACGAAGAAAAGTATTTGTCGATAATAGGTAGTTGACAGGATGATACCTTAGTAGTTTCGTGAGTGATATGTGTTGATGATTTTTCCCGTTGTACAGTAATTGTGTAGCGTCTTTATTTGTTGAAAAACTTTCGGCATACAAATGGGAAGAACATCCTAAAATATATAGTTTTCAACAACAATTAGTTGAGTTTCAAGAAAAGGATAAACATGCAATATTTATTGCAAATAGTTTAAGTCAAATAATATCCCGAGAGTTGAGGGATTTTGCGTCAGGTGTCATAATCCAAACTGTATTTGTTGAGTTTATAAAGACCATGATAATAAAACGTTTGGCTGCTGGATTTTCTTGTCTTTTGTCAAATAAGAAATTTAATTCAAATAAAATTTGATGTCAGAGAGTCTAATGTTGTTAATTTTCTTTTCTTGTCAAATAAGATTAAATTAAAGAAGTTCTGACAACTGGAGATGACTACAGGGTTTTCATAAGGGAAAATGTTAATTTGCCATCAATATCTATCCCAACATTTATTATTCACCGTGCTCATTTATTAAACTGTCAGGATGAAAAAGACTCTCTTTTCTATGATGATTTCTTAATAGAAAATTTTTATTTCTGGTCAAGCATTTTAATTTATACATTATCCTTGGTCTGACTATATAATATTAACTTATCTATGAGCAACCAAACTTGCTAGTGGAAACTTTGATCTGGTCAAAACAATGTGAGAGCAAAACAAAGTACATTAGCTAACAAAGAAGAGATTATTTTTATTATTTTCTATTACACAAAATAGAATGTTACATTTATCTTTCAAGAAACTGTGGGCAACATTGTTAATTCTCATCAATACTAAGCTAGAAAATTATAAGCTTTGAAGAAGAAAGACTAAGAGAATTATCGACAATAAATACGTAGGAGAAGATGGTAGATAACATTTCAAAGAATTAAAGACATCATAGAGTTGTGAGTTGTTGTAACGTTAGCTACATAATTCTCGAAAGAAAAAGTAGAGGAAGAAGTTGGAGGTGAGGCTGGTGATTTCAAAAAAAATGGAAGGGAGCGTGGATGTGGATTCTGACGCATGACATCAAACAATTATTTTTGTCATTCAACAACACGCCCCCACTGCTGGACACTCTTCTTTTTCTTCCACGCAGCTCCAAACAAAGCGCACCCACTTGAGTACCCCTTTGAACTTCAAAACTTCATGATGATGAAGAGAAAGAATTTCAGGAATTGGAGGTCTAACCTAGGTTGCATAATAGCTGCAAGAGCATAACTCCTAGATCAACTTAATAGCCTCCCATGACTTTGCTTTTTTTCATTATCTCCTGCACTGTCTCTTGTTTAGACGTAATGTCATTGTCTCCAACATTTTCTTTTAGAAGAGGAGAACTTACAAAAGTTGGAAGAGATATTTGAGCGGAGCGGAAAAAAATTAAGTGATTGATAAGCATGGAGAAGGAGATAGTGAAGTCAAGGTTTCGAAGTGTTTGTGTGTTTTGTGGGAGTAGGGCCGGGAAAAGAGATTGTTACAGAAATACTACTCTTGAGTTAGGTGAAGAGCTGGTAATTTATTAATGATTGTACAAACATTTTTTTATTTTGTTCCTACGACTTGTTTTCTTTGGCATGGTTTGGTTGGTGGGCTGTGTCATTTGTGCCTCATTGTTTAATATTGAAGTGTGTTAATTGTTTGAAGATTTCAAGGAAGTTGAACCTTGTTTATGGTGGTGCGAGTGTGGGTTTGATGGGTTTGGTTTCTCAGGCTGTTTATCAAGGTGGAGGACATGTTCTTGGGTAAGTAATATTAAGGACCAAGTACATAAAGAATCTATTTTTATCATATATTTTTCAGGAGTTTTGTTTATTTTTTGAGGCTCCTTTTTTAATTTATGTTTGTTGGTGAATTTTGTGGACAGAATTATTCCCAAAATGCTTATGTGCAAAGAGGTTTGTAATCGCATTATGCTTAAGTAAAGTCCTCATTTTACTTTTTCCTAAGTATTTTCTCATTATCATTTCATGGGATCAGATAGTTGGAGAGACAGTTGGGGAATTAAGAGTAGTAGCCGACATGTACGAAAGGAAAGCTGAAATGGCTTGCCATTCTGATTGCTTTATTGCATTACCAGGTCCTTTGTTTCAGTTGGAATTGCTATCACTTTAATCAGAATATATTATCACATATAAGTTAACCTTCGAAAAAGGCTATAAAGGATTTCTATTTCAATAACTATACAGGTAGTTATGGGACATTGGAAGAGTTATTGGAGGTCATTAGTTGGGCGCAACTTGGGATCCATGACAAACCTGTAAGCAAATCAAAACCCACTGCATTCATTTATCTATCTAGCTATATATATATATATGAAAAAAACTCAAGCTAAGCTGGGTACGGCGCTGAACGGTCCCCCACCATCACGGTTGGATGCGTATATATAATTCATGTTTTTCCAAGCTTTACTAAGTAGCCGTAAGTAAGCTGCAGGTGGGGTTGTTTAATGTTGATGGGTACTACAATGATCTACTCACCTTCATAGATAAAGCAGTGGATGATGGGTTCATTAAAATGTCTCAGCGTCACATAGTCGTTTCAGCTCCAAATGCAAAGGAGCTCTTACAGAAACTCGAGGTTTTCTTTTCTTCAATAAATTAGTCCTTCAAGTTCGATTGTTGCTCATCAATACAAAGCATAGATATATAAAAGTAATTCACTTTGTTAAATTAGTAGACTGAATTTTGGTCTTTTTGTCCCTTTTGGTGGTTAGGACTATGTACCCGCTCATGAGGGTGTTGTTGCCAGGGCAAGGTGGGAGGCTGTGCAAGAAGAGTTTAATGTGCCGGTGTAGCCTGAAGTGGCTCTTCAATAAGTGGACCACAGTTGAATTCTGAATGTAGCGTATATATATCATATATTTATAGTCATTTGCTCAGTGCAAGATTTGCAATGGTCGATCTCCTCCATTTTGTGGAAAGAAATGTAAAATCTTGTTTATTTGAATAGAATTGTTGTTTGATTTGGCATGAACTCGACGTTGAATTTTATTGTCAATTACAAACAAAATTGGCTTTAAGAAAAGAGAAAAAAAAAACTCGAAAGTCAGTGATGTAGGGAATGAAGTTTCGAGATTGCTTCTTCACGTATGAGGATAACGACTACTACATTGTCTTTGTGAGTATAAATATGAGTAGTGTTCAGAATGAAATTTATCACATTCCAGTGTTCACTGGACTTTGTTCATGGGGAACATGTTTGTAAAAGTTCACCAGCTGAGGCCAAAGTTAAATTTAGAATGTATGGAGATGGAGATATATATATATTTGTATAGCTAAATATGGTTTAAACAATGTAAATAAGAAAAGGGACCAACATTGACACATTATGACAATTTATTACTTTTAACAATGAATAACTTCATATCACATGACAATACTAATGTGAGCAATTACGTCACATCATAATATATAGATTTCTCCGTTTGTACATACAATGTAGTTATCAAGTCAAAATTGTGGAGAAAAAGAATTGTGGTATGCTTGAAGGTTCATTATGATTGGTGCATTAATAATTATATTAATCTTATATTGGTATAATTGCATAGGGTTTAAAGGTGAAATATAGGTACATTATTAATTGGGTGATGTATTTATTGTTAGTATATCAAAATTATAATTAATTTCATAGATATGGATAGACTGTAAATTGAATGCCAAAGGTGTAGATGCATTAATGGGAGAAGTATTAGTTAATAGTATATAGAGTTAGGGTAGAAAGTATGAGAGGTCTAGATATTAGTCTTGCCGTAATTTAGTATGACATAAAAGTCATAATTGGTGTATGTTGGTTGCAAGTTGATTTGTTCATGGTGCAGATATGAGTACCAACAATGGTGTTAACAATGAAGGCAGACTACAAACCAACAGATGTCAAGAACATTCCATCAACTCGTCTGCAAAAAAAATGAAAAAGACAATGTTTGTAGACACTACTGGAGGAAGTGAAACAAGGGTGGGACAAAAATGTGATGGTGGTATTCAAGCAATTTTATCGGACCATATAAACAAAGAAAAGAGAAGTGAACAATCTTTAGGTAGATCTGATTCACTTAAGAGTTTGAAAGGTTGTAGAGGCAAAGTCAAATTTGTAGCAATGTCTTCGGGAAACAAAGATGAAATAGAACAACAGGAGAAAGTAAAAGCAACAAACAACGATGAGGATCTGGTTTTCTTGCATGGGTCTAGTTTAAGGGGGAATAAAGATAAGTTCGTTGACATCCCCAATGCAACGATAGAAAAATATTTGTTGATGTCAAGAGAGGAGAAATGGGAAGAAGCTTGCCGCCATTCTTCAGAGGTAAGTGATAGAACAATTTTGGGTTTAATCATATTCACATTAAGCATTTTTTTAAGCCAACCTATGATTTTGTTTAAAATTTTGTGTTGCTTATGTTTTTATGAAGGCAACATTACTCTACCATATGATATTCTCAGAGTTAATGCATGTGTTGGAGTATTCAAATGAAAATGTTCAAGTCCAAAAGAAGTTTGAGACTTTGAAGAAAAAAATTAATGAAGAGGCTGAGGCCAGAGACTATCGTTCTGCTTGCATGGAAAGCTCGATAAGAGATCTGACTGAGGAGATGAGGAAAATAAGGCAAGAAAATGATAAATTACGCAAGTTATTAGCACGGGCTTGGACAACAAAGACAGAGCTTCGACATGAGAGAGACCATTTCAAGAGTATTGCAGATGATAGTCAAGGTAAAAGCTTTTTGCCAAACATATCTTATAAGGGTTTACCAGAGAATTCACATATTTTATCTTTAATGAAAGAAATCTACAATGCAAATCAAAATGTTGCCTTGAATACTGGCAGTAACATGAATGAGAGTGCTATGGTTGGTTCGCAATTTGGTATAGGATCATCAGCTACTCCAATTCCTCAGTGGACACAAATGGTAGAAGTTGGTTCTCTAGGTGAAGTTTCATTTAACTTAGATGTTAACATAGTCTCAAGTAACAATCAAGCCATACAGGTTAATGTGCCACCGCAATCTCTATTAGGTGAAAGGCTAAATGCAGATGGCGAAGCCTTGTTTTAAAGAGTAATTGTTTAATTTAAAGAAATTCAGTTTTTTTTGTGAAGGTTGTGGTGTCTTATTTGGGTCTTGTAATAGATTTGTTTATGAATGTAATAACTTAAGTCCATTATATTTAGTAGTTGCTTAATCAATGATCCAAAAAACAAAACTTTGTATTATTAGTATTTAATTTGTAAGACGTTGTTATGTTCATATATCTTTCATATACATTGTAAATATTTATGTTGCATTTTATATTTATATATTCCCCGTTGTTGTAAATTACATGACAATAAATTGTTTATTGTTGCCAAAATTGATATGGGACAGATAAGGTAAGGATTAAATGAAATTATAATTAGGCAATAAAATCTTTTAAGCTAAATATGTTTCCTTTGTATCGAATCCAAGATGTAGTAGGACCCAAAGTTGAACTAAAATGTTTGATATATCATATTTTAAAGGGAAACAAAGGTCGAAAGGATAAAAATCTTTTATTACAAATAAATGAGTATTTGAATGAGAAATTTGCTAAAGTACATTGAGAAGGAAATGAACTTAAAAAATGTTAAGGCCAAAAAAGAATGAATGACAACAAAAGTAGAAAAAATGAATAAAGGATAAATTGAATAATTAAAATGTGTGGTGTGTTTTTCTTTTGCGAAATTGTTGACGTTATATCAGACGTATATTATAATTTATAAGATTGGAGCTCATCACATGATTTGACGTTTTCCCACACTTTCTTTCACCACTTAATGTGGTAGCTTCTTATAAAAGCCAAGAAGTTTTTTATGTTTTAATATATTTTGTTGGCTAACATAATCATAGCCCATGCATAAAAAGTTATTGAAAGATTCTAACATGTTTTGTTGCTCGAGGAGACTATTGGCAAAATCGACAAATGTCACAAGATTTGTTTTACGTGGAGATCTAGATTTGGCATGCCTTTAACATTATGTCTAGGAAAAAGAGCGTGGCTAAGGGTTTGTCAGTATTAAGGATATTTGTATTTGTAAAGATATAAACAAAATAAATTGGTTTTCTTTCTATTTCTAGACCGATAGGTTATTTCTTTGTCCACTTCATGTGTAGCTTCTTATAAAAGCCAACTATTTGTTTAGGTTGTTTGTATTTTTTTTTTGTCTAACATGATTATAGTCAACACGGAAAAAATTCTTTACAGATTGTCAAAACTTTTGTTGTTTGAGGTGACTATGGACAAAATCAAGAAACATCATAAGATTTTTTTGACGCAGACACGTAGATCTAGGGTATCTATAGCATTAGTTCTAGGGAAAAGATAAGGGGTAAAAGATGAGAGAGGGTTTGTTAGTAATATAGATAACTGTAGTAGTAAAAATTGAGCGATTATAGAAATTATTTAAATCTTTATTGTGTGCCAATGTGATGCAACGATAGAAAGGTAATTTGAAGAGCTAAGAAAGTGTTTGGGAGGTTGATGGCGATGAAGAATGAACAGTTTGTTTGGCTTAGGTCTAGAAATGCATTTCTTGGGAGACTAACAGATCCAAATGTGAGGGATCCTTTAACGGAGCAGCTAGTTGATGATTTATATTATTATGGAATGGAACCTCGAATTATGGATGATGAGGGAAAACTATTTATGGAGTTCCATGAGGAATACGCATGGAACTGGACTCTGCAAGAAACAAACAGTTTAATAATGTTGTGGAACATGATTGGTTGCCCAATAATAAAAGTTGTAATAGATGATGTAGCACAGCGTGGCGTACCAGAGTATGTGTTTGCTGGTTTTAGAGATGGTCTTAAACTATCTAAGTTACCTGTGTCTGTGATTCGTATATCGAACGGTGATGACTGAAGTAACTATATATGTGTTGTGTTTGTATATTATGGTTAGATATAAATAATATATTTGCTTATTGAGCAGTAATTTAGAATGTAATACAATGAATTGAACTAATTCAATGTTATGCGATTAAACAGAGTGACAACTGCTGAGATGATATTTGTAAGTTGTAGTCAGTAACCAAGCAAATGTAGTATTGGCTGGTACTTCGAAAGATTATCTCAATTGTTATCAAGCTTAAGTCAATAACTTATTAATACAATATTGTTGCACATATTAAAAAGGCTCTTGTTTAGTAACTATATTTAATCTTGACGTGATTTGTGACATTCCAAGATTTTTATAACTTTGTTGAATTTGTTAAAAATTATTTTTGGATAATTAAGTATTTGTTCAATTGGTTATACAATCATAACGTCGGACCACCTTATTTATACAAATTAACCGCAACTATTAAAATGTTTGTCTATTATCAAGTATATGTAATTTTGTTGTATATTTAATACAAATTCTATATTTATGGCTTTCATGTAATTTTAGTTGTCTATTGATTGTTTATATCAGCAACAGTTTAAGCTAATTAAAATAACGTCTATATTAGGCAGTTATTGGTATTTGAAGTATGCTTGATATGTTTATATAGGATCTATTTAAATCGTATGTGGGATTTATTGACTTTTGTATTAATGAATGTTTACCCCGATTAATAATTTGTTTAAAAATATAATTTAACTTAAGTGATAGTTTCAAATGAAATAAAGTTATGAAAAAATAGTATAAATTATACTGTAATTTTGGTCACAGTTTATTTATTTGACAGGTGATATTTGTTTATTTGCAAAACACATTGTTATACTTAATTATGTTTCTGTGTATTTACATCTCAAATGTAATGGGCAACTTGTTTCTACTATTAGAATGTTTTGTTTTCTATGGTGGCATTTAATGACTGGTGGGCTTTAATTTACAAACATTCAACTTTCTTTTTCTTCTTTTATTTCCATACTTGCCTTTTTTTCGCTATTTGTTTTTAGTTTTTGCAAAAGTTGTTTTGTTATACATTAAGGAAAAATGCTTTTAGGAATTCAAAATAGCAAAGGATAAGATACTACTATTTTAGCTCCTAGTTAGATTTACTCAAAATATAATAATATTTATTCTTAAAAACTATAATCCTAAATATTATTAAATTGTGTGTTGATTCTGTATTAGTTGTTTATGAAAATATTTTTGACATGGTCGTCCATACTCTATTTACGTTCCATGTGACATTGTTTTATAATTCACACTCTTTTTCCTACAATTATTCGTGATTTTCTCCATTCTAGAAACATTTAAAGAAGTTGATATAGTCAATAATGTGTCAGTGTAGTGTAGTTGGACATGTATGCGTCGGCTTGATCACATGGCATATTGCAAGTTTAGCTTTGACTAACTGTTCTATAAACGGTTCTCCTAACAACATTTACCGCTTTGTTAGTGATAAGTTTATATCCTAACAATATTTGTTAGAAAATATAATTTCAGGCAAGGGGCATCTTGAATTGAAATAAATTAAAGTTCTTTTTTTTGTCTTAGTTTATCTTCACCATTCGTATTTGTTTTTAAAAGTGCAAATAGTTGAATAATGACTAATAATTCTATTAAATTTTTCATAAAGCTTTTAATAACATTTTACCTTTTCAAAGTTAATTTACTTTGCAATTAGAATACATCTTTTCCATGATATTCTATAACTAATATTAGGCAGATGTCATTATCTACAATCAATTTACGTTTTTGCTACATATAATTGATGCAACTTATAGGGGATAACACAACATGCGAGAATATCATTTATTAATTAAGCTACGACAATTTTGTCTTCAGCTAAAGTGGTGTCACATTTTTCAACAGTTTGTGAAGAAATTTGGTCACATCTATATATCAAAAGTTTGGTGTAATTATGTTAAAGTTGAATATGTAAGGGAGCCTTAAATAAATAAGGATAAACTTATCGAAATTAATAAATGATTTTCTAATAATCATAACCTTGACATTCAATTATGTATGGCTTGCTCTTTACTTACCTTTGTTATTTATTGTTTGTATTTAAAAGGATAATAGTATTAGATAGTATTTAATTTTGAGGGGATAAAATTATTTAAATATAATGTTGCGAATGCTTTTTGGGTTATGTTAAACGTTGATCCTCTATTGTAATAGTTGTATTTTTTTTAGTTGCCTATGTTTTGTAATTAATTTGGTAATATAGTAAGGGGAAAACAATTTAAGGTAATTGAAAGGCTTAAAAATAAAATAATACTACTATAGACTCAATTTAGATTTACTAAAACTGCTAACCTTCTGTGTAAATAATATTCATGTTAAGAATAATATTAACTAATTGATTAAAATATAATTATATAGCATTCATCATTTGTTGTCTATACGAATTAAAAAAAAATTCATCTACAATTTTTTCACTATTATAGGTGTGTATAAATATTTGATCATATATATATCATCGTAACATTTTGATGGAAATTTATGATGCATGAAATTTTGTGAAACAAAAAGAAAAATCATTCTATTTCTTTTAAAGTTTCTATTAATAAAATACCATCAAATTACATAATGTAAAACTCATAGTCATGCATTTATTTACAACCTTTATAAGTACATAAATATGACAAAAAGATGACTAACATTACATATATGATGATGCAACAACGAAATAGTTTGGAAACTTATAACATATATAAACGAAATGAACAACTGGTCAAAGTCAAAGTCATTACATATGTTTAGTTTATTTATTTTTCTTCTGCTTCTTCTTCTTTTCTTCTTCTTCTTCTTTGCTGCAAACAATTCAATTTTTATATAACTGGTAAGAAACAAAATGTCAGATCGGCAAAATAATTATAAAAGATAAATCCACTTACATTTTCAAACAATTTTTTTTTTGATCCGCTTTCGTAATTTTCAGTGCTTCGTCTTGGTGAGGTGACGTCCTCTAACTTGTCGTGTAACATATTCGAGACGGCATAATTTTCATTGCCATCTATTAGGTTATAGCGGTTAAGTCTTACCTTGAAGATATAACTTTGCCCTATCAATGGTTCACAGGATGCAAGCAATTCTTTCTGTATATCATCCTGTTAGTATTGAAAATAATTAAATAAGTAATACTTTGATAGCAGAATTGTAAGGGTCATAGATATATAAAATATTATGTGAACCCTTTATGTACCTGATTAAGATCATTATAATCTTTTGAAAGGGGCTTTTGTAATATATTCTCTGCAACTCTATCGAAAATAACAAATGTCGTAGACGTAGAACTATCTTCAACTTGAACTTGCAACTTATATCTTGGTTAATGATAGTAAAATAGTTAGGCTTAATTTTTTTTTGGGTTATTTTATTATATATTGAATGAATTGAAGAAATAGTATTTAGATATTATGTTTACCTCGGTTTTGGAAATTGAACTTCGACATTGTATTTCTCACACCAAAAAGTATGATCTAAACGGATCAATTTCTTTGAGCATTGATTGCAAGATATATAGTTCTAACCACGGTCGACATTTATAGAAGTGATTATAGCTTTGCATGCAACTGATATGACCTGAATGCATAAATGGTTATTTTGACAATATTATTGTAATGTAGATACACAAACTATTATTATATATAGAAACAAATACAGCTAAAAAGTGAGATACTTACCTCTGTTTCATTTTCTGATCTTATGGTTTTAATTTCTGCTAAAGTTTTGCAATCAGATGAAACAATGTCAATATCCTTTTTCGCTACTGGTGGTAGTTGTAGCAGACGTATTTTTCCCTTTTCCCTTGCACTAAAATGGGGAGAATGAAGTAGTTGTTTTGTAGGTAATTAACACAAATACAATCCAATGCAACTATAAGATATGTCGAACTGTCAGCATACCTGTTAACAATGAACTCTTTGACTTCTGGAACATCAAGATTGAAGTATATCTTACTTGAACTGGTTATACCAAAAGAGAGCTCATCTACAGTTAATAAGAAATAATTTTGGTTAGTTTGGATTTCAAACTGGCTATACCATTTTGTAAGAGCAAGATTAATAATTATCAAAATATAGGTTGTTACCTTTGAAACGTTTCATTGTTGTTGATGTTAAAATGACAACTAATGGCACATGACTTTGCATCAAAGCTTGGTGATCTATACATTCAGTTTTATCGCCCCAAAAAGTGACGTTACCTTTTTCACCCCTGTGATACAATGAAATCCAATTGTTATTCTAAAATTGATTTTGAACGTTATATAAAACATCATGCAAGTATAATTTAATTTTGATATATAAGTAACTACCATGTAGTAAGAAGCTCCATATTTCTTTTTTTCACCATTCTTCCATCAACATTTTGATCAACAATAGTACTGACTGCAGTAACTTGTCCTATTATATCTATTTTTTTTAACAAAATAAAAATGTCACATGGGATTAGTCTGCAACAATGTTTATAAATAATAATAAATATAAAATAATGGATTATTTTTTACCTGAAAGTTGATTGTTGTTATTAATGCGAGAGTCGATGTCATCAAGTTGCACATAGTCAAAACGATGACTCCTTATTATACAATCAACACTTGATAGTTCTATTATTGAAGTTGATGAGAGAAATTCTATCATGTATTCATGAGGTACAACCCTATATGTGGGCTTGTTGGCAGTTACTTTGAAATTTGAGATTTTGTAGACTTTCCCTTCTTCAATTATAGATCTAAATCTTGGAACCAATGTTTTATTAATTGATGCATGGATGTGATCATTCTGGGAAAAAAAAAACGTTATCGCAATACTTTTTAATATAAACAAATGCAAGCAGTACGTAATAATATTAATAATGGTACTTTTATGCTTACTTGTTCGTCGAGTAAGATGATGTCTAATGAAATGAGTTCATTATTGCTTGTGATATTTCTTGACTCCCACTGTCTTGTAACTCTTACTCTAATGTGCCAATCAATTTTGTCATTCTTGATGTCTTTGAGGAATGTATAGATTATTGGCTTCTTATTCATCTGCATAAAATGACATGTTTGTTACGTAACCATACTCATACGCAACATGTTGATAATGCAAGTTATCATATAGGTGTAGGTTACCTTTAGGTCATGACAACAATAGTTCTTCATAGACAATATTTTTTGTGTAGCCGTCAACTTCGGGGTTGTTATTATTTATTAGTATTTTTAACCCCCCTCGTGATGTAACTCTTGAGACAGCAACATATAATTGCCCATGACTAAATACAGGCTTTGGTAAATATATGCCCGCATGCTCAAATGTTTGACCTTGGCTTTTATTGATTGTCATGGAGAATGCAACACGTAGTGGAAACTGGCGACGTTTCAAAATAAAAGGCCATTTTGATTATGTTGCAGACATCATAATTCTTGGGATAAAGAGTTTTGCACCGATGTTTGATCCAGTCATTACGTTTGCTTCAATTACCCAGGGTGCTAATTGAGTGATAATTAATCGCGTTCCATTGCACAGGCCTACACTCTGGTTAATATTCCACAATAACATTACAAGAACACCAATTTTTAAATCTAATGAATGATTTGGAAGACCAGGGAATTTCAAACTGTTTAAGAACTCAACCGGAAATAATGTATCTTGGTCGTGAATGTGTCTTGAAGACTTGCAAATAGTATCAGAGCTCAAATAAGTTACTTGTTCTCCTGGAAGAGATTTCATTACAAAACAGTTAATTTCATCAACCATGTCATTTGTTAGGGTTAGTATTCCCCTGGATATTAAATATGTTGGATCTTTGAGATGTCTCAATAAATCAGAATAAGTACTTGTGACAATAGCTGCAATTGGATCATCTCCTCCAATTATAAGCAGATCTGCAGGTATTTTAATCCAGGTTGGTTCTTGTTCATTACCTAAGGCAACCTTTGGCAATGTTCCATCTCCGATTGAAAGCACCCACTCTGTAAAGGTTGATTTATCTCTGATTCTCATATTTTCAGTAAGAACAATGACATTACATTGGTCCCACAAATGCGATCTTTTAATTGAGGTAGCCATAACATCTTCTTTACTACCATTTTTTATAACTGGTAGTATTTGTCTAAAGTCGCCTCCTAAGAGAACAGTTTTTCCCCCAAAAGGTTTCTCAGACGAATAACCATCATCAAACGAAGAATATCTTTTAATGTTCTATCAACAGCTTCAAAAATATATCGATGGTCCATAGGTGCCTCATCCCAAATAATCAAGCTTGTTTTTTTCATTAAATTTTCCAATTGTGTTCCTTGACGAATTTCACATGTTGATGTCTCAGTGATATCAATTGGAATTGCAAACCTTGAATGAGTCGTTCTTCCACCAGGTAGTAATAACGCGGCAATGCCCGAAGATGCAACCGCTAGTACAATGTTTCCTTCTGCTCTTATACGTCCAATGATAGTCTTGTATAAATATGTCTTGCCTGTTCCTCCTGCACCTGACACAAAATAGAGCTCACCACGTTTTTGTTCAACAGAGTGGATAATAGCATCATGCACTTTTTTTTGCTTTTCATTTAATCCTCCATGCATTTGTAGGTATTCCTCTTTCAATTTTGCTCTATCATATGATAGTTCTTCTGTGATCAACCTGTTACTCAAGTCGTGAATCAATGTAGTAACTGGTATAGGCAACGGCGGGAACTCTTTAAGAGATCTATTGTTTCTTTCTAGAATCTTCTCAATCTCATAAAGAGTATAGTTCTTCAATTGTAAGTCTGTTAACTGCAAATCTTCAAACCCTAAAATATTCTTTTGGGGAAACAAAATATCTTCGCCTAATAAATTCCAATTTTCGTCCCATAGTTTCAATGGCTCAGAAACATCACAAAATAATAATAAGGTCACGAATAATTCCCTCAACTGATTGCCTGTTGACCACTGTGCTGCTTGAAGAATTGCATCATGCCATTCTTTGTCTCCATCTAATAGGCCAAGTGCATAGCATGTAGCTTTATATGTTGGATACGTTACCCCAGCAATTGTTCTTATTTCTTCAAAACTACATGCTCCTTTAATAACATTAAGCAGCATTCTAAGGTAAAATTTCTCACCTGACGTGGGATGGGCATAAAAGATGCGCCCAACACATTTTCCTTGTTTTCTTCTTCGCCATTCCTTGCATGTTTGATGCCATACCCATTTTGTTGGAAAGTCTCCATAAGTCAACTCTCTAGCATCATCATCCATTTCATTTGTTTTCATCCACTGAGTAAACATAGTCTTATGTACACCATTTTGATTAACAACATTATCTAGGCAGTCATTATCTGTAAAAGTCACGGCATGTTCATCTGGTAGATGGAAAGCCAATCTTTCAATACCAGGGCTTCGATGATGAATGTCAAATTTATATATTAGCCAACATGCTTCGGATGCATAAACATAACGACAATTCATAAATGACTTTATTTCATCGGTTTTCTGAATATCGGTTATGTTATCTCCATTATTATGTACATTCTCTTCTAAGACTACTCTAGCTTGATCAGGCCCTTTGTTTATGTATTTAAATAAATACTTGATTGACCTTGATCTATTATTACACCATTCAACATTTATATGTGCTTGGTACTTTACCACCAAATCAATATTGTGTGGTACTACAAATCTATTATCAAGTTTTAAGCGATTCCTCACAACAAATCTTGAATCATCTCTTCTACGGTATATTGGAAAGCCGTTTTCATCCACTGTAGTTTCACTTTGAAACTTCTTAGGAAAGTGTTTAGAACATCCATTTTTTGTCATACACGATGCATTAATGTGTGCTCGTCCACATGGACCATGCATCATAAATTGTGCAACAGCATTGTATCCTATAAGATCTATTTCATTATTAGGGATTTCAGCCGAGATTATTTTGTCAATTTCAATTGGGTTAGGATACTTGTCAGCAGCATTCAGAAAAAGTAGTATATGAGCATGAGGTAGCCCTCTTTTCTGAAACTCTATTGTGTAGATAACTGCAATAACAAATCTGTATTAGATTTTTTTTGCAAAAAAACTTACAATTAAGATAAAGCATTTAAAAAATTAAGTTAATATATTTACTTGTAACGTACCTGCTGCAACTTTTCCGAAATGACTATCTTGCACCAGATCTTTCAATAATTGGTCAAGTTTGATCTTGAATACTCTTGAAACAATATCTGGCCTTTCTTCAGGCTTTTGACCGGGTATTAATTCCAAAATACTTTGTATCTCAGCCCATTTTGGATTAGTTGTGAATGTAATAAATAAATCTGGATTCCCAGCCCATCTACAAATAGCTATTGCATCTTGAAAATTTTGTGCCATGTACCGTGGCCCGCCTGTAAAACTTGATGGCAGTATAATACGTTTTCCAATAGACGATGGTATAGTGTCTCCTCGTAATACTGCATCGCATAATCCTTTATACAATTCTACCCTTAATTGTCGTTGGTTATCACAAACCCATTTCAACCTACCATCTTCAATACATGTATATGCATCAACTATGTATTGTTGGAACAACCTGCCTGAACATATAATTGTTTGAGCTTGATTAAGTCTTTGTTGTATTCTATAGGCGTAATATTCTCTCATCGTTATATGTTTTCTCTTCGTTTGGTGTTTCCCATCATTACGACTATACGTAAGTTTCGTATAGAAGCCATCTTCACCATAAGGAAATAACAATGGGTATTGCATAGCCATAAAAGATGGATGTAGTTCGCTGATCCTTTGTAATCCATTGGATTTATGATCAACAATTATATCTCTTGAACCATTAGTATCATTATGATCAATGAGAGCGGCAATTTTTGACGCAGATGGTAAATTATATTCTCTTTGATCATTTGTCCGATCTGAAATCAATCTTGGGCCGACCTAAAAACTTTTGCCAATGGATTGTATTCATCAACCATTTTCAACAGTTCCCCAACTATCTGAGCATCTAATCTTGATTGACTACTATCTCCACCAAATGTACTCATTCTATTTGATACTTTGTTTTCCGTATCAAAAATATATAACTGCGCGAATTTCGGTTTATCGCCACTCATAGGTAGAAATGACCCGATTTTATGATGATTCTGTCCACTTAGTCGGAAAACATATGGACCACTTCCATTATTTATGCGATTGTCAATATTACCACCAATCGAAGTGAAGGCAAATATAGAATTGTAACTCCTAATATTTTCCTTAAAGTGGGTTGATCTCTTTTCACCATCAAAACGTAATAGATTTTGAAGAAATTTGGGTGCTTCTTTCAAAAGAGCCAAACGTATTTTCCCTTCTTGACAACAAAGTGAAAATTGTGGATTTCGTGAAGTCTTGTGTTTGTCAACGCGTTCTTCATACCATAGAACTGCACCACAATATTGACATATATGTGTTGATTTCCCAAAATCCCAAGGCTCAAAAACTCTTCCTATGAGGAACAAATGCTTGTTAGTTTTTATTCTTAATAGATTTATAAACTATGAATAGTTAAAAAATAAAAAATGTTTGTATAACTATTCTTACTTGTAGTAGAGGTATTGTCTGAATCACTTCTATTTGTAGAAGGACTTTTTCTTGATGTATGATATGGAGCAAATCTACTCCTAGGTAATTGTCTTCTTCCATCACTCCTATGACAAACTCTTTGATGCAATTGTATTCTTTTTTCTTTCATAATGGTTCTTCTATGTAATCTTGCAATTCTACATCTTTCAATTTCATCCATCTAAAATAGTAAATTAGTAATTATCAGCAACATATAATATATTAAAATATTATCAAACAGTATAACTTATCAAAAATTCAAAATCTCGTTATGGTTCTCAAGTGATTTATTATTAGAACCAAAATTTTATATAAGTAAAGTATGCTACATATTATTGCTACAAAGGTGCCACTTCTTCAGTACTAATTGAGATCCAAATTCAAATAATAAATGGAAGCAATCTGTTATGGAAATTATACGATTAATTGATGATATTTATATAGACACTAAACGGATCAAAATCCAGTTCAATATATTTCTCTTTACTTTCTGCTTTCTACATAGTCTATTGATTTTTTTTTCTTGAACTGTATACAAAGGGGACAACGATTTCTTGACACCACGATTTCTAATAAATGACTAAAAAATGAATGGCAACGATACAAAAATGAGCAAACAAATGCAATGCTCAATAGTGATCTTTAAATCTTACAGTTGATTGTTTGGTTCGACGTCGTTGGAAGACTTGCAAGAATCAACCTGAAAATCAAAATTGCATGGTACTTGTCAATACAAAGACTAAATTAGTTTAGTAATTTGTTCATAAAAATCTAAATTTTTTTTGTCAATTCTAATAAGTTTCCGATTACCTGTACCATTTTATTTCTTCTCCTTTATCTATTTTTTTTATGGAAATAAATTTTGTAGTTATTTATGACCTTGTCTCTTTGCTTTGAAGTAAACACGGGGATTGTCAAAACAAAGACGACATCCATTAAAATGTAAAACTTTCGTCAATGTCTAATAAATTTCATATCATTTTGACAATTTTATTTCTTCTCCTTAATCTTTATTTTTTTTGTCGAAAATAAATTTTGTTGTTATTTATAACCTTGACTCTTTACTTTGAATTAAAACATAAAAGTAAGTATATAATCTTTATAGCTGAATCCATACATGTCCTCACTAATATAATAAGAAGAAAGTGATTAAATTGTATATGTAGAATTCAACAAAATTATGTACATTAACATTTAATTGATAAACAATTATATATATATATGTTGCAAAATAGCCATTATTTACAATAGTAAGGGTTGCATTCAATAATAATTGGTATGATCTGATATACATCATTAATAACTCTTTCATAAAGTTCAATCGACAAAACGTTCAATCTTTGTACCCTTGTTTTCACCATTTTTTCGAGTTCTTTAAAGAGTTTCAATGAGGAGTTTAAGCATTTAATTATCAATTTAATCGTCAATTATTATTCTCGATCTCTGGGAGTAATTAATTTAAGTTTCTATTTCTTTCTTTTTGCAGTTTTTATTGAATTCATTTCTTCAAATAGCCCTCCACTACGTTTGATTTTCTACTCCAAAAGGCCACCATTAACTTGAAATGTTTCTTTAATTATTTTCAGTTTTGAGTACCTTTTCTTTTGCGTATATTATTTGTTGAGTCGTCATGTTATTTTGAGTCAATGGCCCATGGGTAGGTAGCTTAAATAATACAATACTTCAAACGCGAGGCAAATTAGATCAATATAATTGCTAAAGTTGACCAAATTATCAAAATGAATTTGGTAGATGACGATTACCAATTAACTAATAAGATGTCAATTACTTGAGAAAAAACATTTATAACGTCCAGTAACAACTATATAAATCACAATAAATTACCCATACATGTCATCACTATTATAATCGGAAGAAATTGATTAAATTGTATATGAAAAATTCAACAAAATTATGTACATTAACATGTAATTGATAGACAATTTTATATGTACATTTCGCCAAACCTCCAGTATTTACAATAGTAAGGGTTGCATTCAATAATAATTCATACATCATTAATAACTCTTTCATAGAGTTCCATCGACAAAGCGCCCAATCTTTGTATCTTTGTTTTCACTTCTTTTTCGAGTTCTTTTGATAGTAGCTGTAATTCGTCTTCTTGGACAGTTTTTTTAACATACAGCTGAATCTTGTATAAATAACTTCCTATGCGTAACTTTTTTCTCGCCGTGAAATTAAGTAGCCAACATAAGTTTAGAATCCAACAAGTTTGACTAATGTTCTCGAAGTGACCCTCATATCTACAACGTATTGGAATCAACATCCCGTCCGTAAAAAAACCTGTCCATCTTGGATTGTAGATCCCTGAACACATTTCTTCACTAATTAGATTTTTGGCTTATAATTTGTACCTGAAAAGCATTCATTAATTATATAATTTTCCATTATGACTACCTATCACGTACTAAAGTCTAGAGGTGCAAAGGTTGCAAAATCTTTTGTCAGGTTTCATGAAATGGTAGATCTCATAGAATTACTATTATCATTACACAAAATCAACCAAAGTATGGATTCGGAGAAATGAAAAAACTTTTTCAAGGTGCAAGAAGTCGTGAATGTTGTATAAAATAATAGATATATGAAAATAATAAAAGATCGTGATTGAAGAAGTTGACAAAGTTGCAAACATTTTAGCAAATAATAGCGATGTGTCGCACTGCATAAACGCCTACTACTTCCATCACCGGTTACCCAAGCCCATTAAACTCGAAGCAGAGAAACAGAAACAAACAAAACCGATTCATTCCTTACGGGGCGAACCGGTTAAGCCAGTCCAGACCATCGAACTATATACAAATGTTCGAAAAATGTGCCCAAATTTGATGAAGAGCATGTAATTCTTTTTTTTTATTTAAGTATAATGTTTTTAGATCAGGATAATTAAAATACTGAATGCAAATTTTTTTTATTATCACCAGAGAGATATTTTGATTATTTATTTTAGGCAACTCAATCTTATTTATATAATAATCTATATCATAAAATTTAAATGTACATTTTATGTAATACCACGTATTTCACAAAAAAAAAAATTACTATTTGGGCAATGCCAGAACGTTCAGGCGCATGTCAGAACGTTCAGGCGCATGACAGAATGTTCAGGTGCAATGCCAGAACGTTCAGGCGCATGTCAGAACGTTCAGGCGCATGACAGAATGTTCAGGTGCAATGCCAGAACGTTCAGGCGCAAAAATCTCTATATAAGAAAGCTCCTCATTTCTCATTCCTCACACCAAATCACCTTCTCTTGTGATTTTCTTCTCCTTTCCACGCATTCTAAGTTTTTAGTTTTCGAGATTCTCGGTGCGGTGCAACAAAGTTCTGTCCGGAGGAAAGCGCCAGATCTGAAAGCGGTGCAACGAAGTTCTGTCCGGAGAAAAGCACCAGATCTGAAGGTGGGGAACGAAACATAGGTTTGCGTGTTTCATAAATTTTATTAAAGTTTACATTCAATTATTATTATGTCTACTATTCATTTACACTGCATTATGTCATATAATGTTTATGACCTGAATGTCCTAACCTTGCACGTCGTGATACCGACCCTGATAAGGATCACCAGACGTAGCCAAAGTCAGTCTAAATGTCAAGAAAAGACCAGACCAGTAGACTAGACCAGTTCATGCATTGGCATCATACATATCACCACCTAGGGACGTATATGGTTTATGACTCATAGAATAGTTAGGAGCATTGCTCACTATTCATATTATTTCTCTGGAGAGGGATGTACATGAGAACCTGGCTACACCAGGGAGAGACATCAGTACGTGAATCCAGAGCATCGTTCCTGAGGAGGGACGTACAGTGAGAACCTGGCTACGCCCGGGGAAGGACACCTGCACGTTAACTCAGGCGATGTACGTTCATTAAACCATTACGAGACGGTGTCATGCATACATACATATTGATTGATTATGATGCTTACATGTGTATTTAAGATATTTGATATTGAAGTATGCTTTATTAATTGTTATACTCATGCACTATTTACCCACTGAGCGCGTTAAGCTCACTCCATTATTATTCAATCTTTCACAGAAAATTAGGGTGGACTGGGTGCAGGTTATGGGGCCCACAATTTATACCCTTTGTTTAATTCATTGGGGATTTTGGGAGTATGTTCCCTTGACCATTTTATATACAAAAGTATTCTGAATTAAATGAAATCAGATTTGTACTGTGTGTACTGTATTTCCGCTGCGCACTCTGTTGTTACCATTGTAATTGTTCCAAATGCGCACCCCGTCCGAGAGTGTACCGCCGGTTTAGGCGCGTCCGGGCGGGGTGTGACATTTAATGGTATCAGAGCGTACGGTCCACGGCCCGCCCAAGTCCACCAAATTAGGGGAAGACAAATTTTATTAGATATATATATATCTCTAGAACTATATATACATATGTCAATTATATATAGTTGAGATTTGTATTAAATATATATATCTAGAAAACTATATGATTTTTATATAGTTTGATTTAAATATACATATAGTCATAATTTATTAGAAACTATATGTGTAGTTATTATTGAATTCTATATACCTTAGTGTATATGAGGTACGTATAAAATAATAATAAAAAAATCGAAAAAATTTTATTTTTTGAAAAATAATTATTCGAAAAAAAAAAATTTCGAAAAATAAATAAATAAATAAATAAATTTCGAAAAATTTTTATTTTTAAAAAATAAATAAATAAATAAAAATAATATAAAATAAGAATTTCGGAAAAAAAAAATTTATTTTTCGAAAACAATTTATTTTTGAAAAACAATTTATTTGATATATCTAAAACTATATATATGAATTATATATATAGTTAAGATTTGGATTAAAAACAACTATATATGATTTTTATATAGTTTAAATTCAAATATACATATATATATATATATATATATATATATATATATATATATATATATGTAATACCCTGTATTTCACAAAAAAAAAAAAAAAAAATACTATTTGAAATTTTTACTATTTGGGCAACGCCCGAACGTTCAGGCGCGTGACAGAACGTTCAGGCGCAATGCCAGAACGTTCAGGCGCCTGCCAGAACGTTCAGGCGCCATGCCAGAACGTTCAGGCGCCATGCCAGAACGTTCAGGCGCATGCCAGAACGTTCAGGCGCAAAAATCTCTATATAAGAAACCTCCTCATTTCTCATTCCTCACACCAAATCACCTTCTCTTGTGATTTTTCTTCTCCTTTCCACGCATTCTAAGTTTTTAGTCTTTGAGACTCCCGGTGCGGTGCAACAAAGTTCTGTCCGGAGGAAAGCGCCAGATCTGAAAGCGGTGCAACGAAGTTCTGTCCGGAGAAAAGCACCAGATCTGAAGGTGGGGAACGAAACATAGGTTTGCGTGTTTCATAACTTTTATTAAAGTTTACATTCAATTATTATTATGTCTACTATTCATTTACACTGCATTATGTCATATAATGGCTTAACCTTGCACGTCGTGATACCGACCCTGATAAGGATCACTAGACGTTGCCAAAGTCAGTATAAATGTCAAGAAAAGACCAGACTAGTAGACTAAACTAGTTCATGCATTGGCATCATACATATCACCACCTAGGGACGTATATGGTTTATGACTCATAGAATAGTTAGAAGCATTGCTCACTATTCATATTATTTCTCTGGAGAGGGACGTACATGAGAACTCGGCTACGCCGGGGAGGGACATCAGTACGTGAATCCAGAGCATCGTTCCTGAGGAGGGACGTACAGTGAGAACCTGGCTACGCCCGGGGAAGGACACCTGTACGTGAACTCAGGCGATGTACGCTCATCAAACCATTAATACGTGACGGTGTCATGCATACATACATATTGATTGATTATGATGCTTACATGTGTATTTAAGATATTTGATATTGAAGTATGCTTTATTAATTGTTATACTCATGCACTATTTACCCACTGAGCGCGTTAAGCTCACTCCAATATTATCAAATCTTTCACAGGAAATTAGGGTGGACTGGGTGCAGGTTATGGGGCCCACATTTTGTACCCTTTGTATGAATCATTGGAAATTTTGGGAGTATGTTCCCTTGACCATTTTATGTACAAAAGTATTCTGAATTACATGAAATCAGATTTGTACTGTATATTGTATTTCCGCTGCGCACTCTGTTATTACCATTGTGATTGTTCCAAATGCGCGCCCCGTCCGAGAGTGTACCGCCGGTTTAAGGCGCGTCCGGGCGGGGTGTGACATTTAATGGTATCAGAGCGTACGGTCCACGGCCCGCCCAAGTCCACCAAATTAGGGGAAGAAAAATTTTATTAGATATATATATATCTCTATCTCTAGAACTATATATACATATGTCAATTATATATAGTTGAGATTTGTATTAAATATATATATCTAGAAAACTATATGATTTTATATAGTTTGATTTAAATATACATATAGTCATAATTTATTAGAAACTATATGTGTAGTTATTATTGAATATAGGTATCTATATACCTTAGTGTATATGAGGTACGTATAAAAAAAAAAAAAAAAAAAAAAATTTAAAAAAATTTTATTTTTCGAAAAATATTTATTCGAAAAAAAAATAAAAAAAAAAAATTTCGAAATGAAATTTTATTTTCGAAAAATAATTATTCGAAAAAAATAAATAAATTTATTTTTCGAAAAAAAAAAAAAAATTTATTTTTCAAAAAAAAAAAAAAAAAAAAAATTCGAAAAAAATTTTATTTTTCGAAAACAAAAAAAAAAATTAAATTTTTTTTTTTCGAAAAATAAATATTTGGAAAAAAAAAAAAAAATTGAAATTTTTTTTTCGAAAAATAAATATTCGAAAAAAAAAAAAAATTATTTATCACTCTATATATATATGACTTTTATATATAGTTAAGATTTGGATTAAAAACACCTATATATGATTTTATATATATATAGTTGCTTTATGGAAACTATATAGTTATGATTAAATATGCCAATATATTTCTTTGTGAATACGACATATATGCATCAACTCACTAATGAAGAAAATTTCATGATGGCATAAACATCAACAAAAACTATATAGTTATGATTAAATATGTCAATACATTTCTATGTGAATACGACATATATGCATCAACTCACTAATGAAAAAAATTTCATGATGGCATAAACATCAACAGAAAACTCGAAACTAATGTCTAGCAGACACGGCATAAATCTTAAAAAAATATTAGGAATATATTTTGTCTTTTACACAAATTTATTTTCCTTTCAGCAAAAAGAATGACCTCAAGGGAGGGAACAACTTCTACTAGCAGGGAACCAATTCCCACTAGACTAACGGAATTGTCCAAAAGAGATATTGTGACCATGAGGAGCATCGACAATAGCGATCTCCGCCTCCGTCCAATCCTCCATGACAAACTCGCAACATTAGATTGGTTAAACATAACCAAAGTCGAGGGTCAAACGTACTGATAAACTGTTAAAAAGTCCTAATAAACTGTTCAACAGTACTGATAAACTGTTCAAAAATACTGAAAGGAATAGGACCTTTTTACTAAAGGAAAATGGAGAATTTCAATATGAAGACATCTGATATTCGGTCTAATGTTTATTTAAGACAAACTGTTATCAGTTGCTCCACATCATAAACTTAAGCCCACTACTTTTAATTTAGGTATAGAAGTGTCGTAACACATTGATCATTTGACATGATAAATTTCGTTACTCTAGCATCTACTCATCAAACAGCTTAATCAGTATCTCTTAAGACAAATGATCACAAGATCTACTTAAGTTGACGCTTTATTCAGCCACGTTTGTGAAAATCACTACTCACTTCATACATGATAAACTGTTAATTTAAACGAAAAATAGCAACTGGGTGCCACTCTAGCGTCATTTCTTTTCTTTTCTTGCAGTTGGTTTCCTTTCTTTTCATGCAGTTGGCCTTGAACCAAGCCTGCCTTAGTTTCTTTGTTTTCTCCTGAAGATCCACCTCTGGCATCTCTTCCATTAACTTCCTTTCTTCCTTCAATACCCTCAAAGCATCTTTTATCTTCATATCTCCACCGAACCCTTCTCCTTCCCCCATTTCCTGTAGTACATAATTAATTAACAAGTAATTATATTACTCAGAACATCCCCACGTTAAGATATCAAAATACTTATACAGATCAATATATAATGGTGATGAATACCTGAACATTGGCCATAACGGTCTGCAAGGTCATCACCTTTCTCTGAGTCCATTTCCTTTGTTCCTCCACTAAACTCAACCTGTCTCTTATCTTCATATCTCTACCAACCCCTTCTCCTTCCCCCATTTCCTGCCGTGCATTTCTGTGACGCCATTTCCTTTGTTCCTCCAATAACCTTAAAGCTTCTCTTATCTTCATATCTCCACAAACACCTTCTCCTTCCACCAATTCCTGCAATACATAATTATATTAATCAGAACCTCCCCAAGTTAACCTGTTCAAAATACTTATAAAAATCAACATATATTGCTGATAAATACCTGAACATTTTTTATAACGGTCTGCAAGCTCATCAACTTTCTGTAAGGCCATCTAGGGATGCCCAATTCCCTGCACCTCCTCTTCAGCTGCGTTAAGCCCACCTTAAGTTCTTTTGCAGCTTCTGATATGCTCATGTAGAAGTAGCGTGAGAGGTTAGTGCGTGATAGAGTCTTCACCCTCTTTAGTTTCGTCATCGATTCCTCATGATCACTACCAGTACTACTAATACTCCTACTGCAGCAGCTAATCATCCCCTCTCCCTTTTCATTCATCCCAATTTGTTGTTTCTCCCCTTCTAATCCAATCCTCATTTCATTCAAACCTCCAAAGTCCTTCTCCCATCCACTACTGCTCCTCATACTCCCTATACAACTTACGATAGCAAATTAATCAACACAAAGAGGATGACATTGCCATTCTGTTTATAATCAAGTAGAATATAAAGTGGATTGCGCGTTGATACTCACCTTCAAGTTCATTAAGTTGGCTTGGAAAGTCATCTTCATCCATTGAAGAATTTATGAAGGGTGGTACCACTGCCTCGCGTAATCCATCTTCTAGAAGAGGCTCCCGCGTATATGGGCTGCTACCAAAACTTGAACAGCTGAAATCAAGTGGGTGGAATTGGTTTGAGAAGAGAAATGGGTCTTCTCCAATATCCACCATGTCTCTGTTAGCTGTGAGGTTCATCATCATCATCAGAACAATAAAAAGAAATTATGAAAAACACAAGGCAAAAAAAAAAAAAAAAAAAAAAAGAAGTGTGGAACTGACGCCATGGCGGAGGGCTGGTAATGCAGTAAGACATGTTGGGCAGCTGCTCCTTCGTCGGATGTGGCTGCACCTCATCCTGTTTCGGCGCCGGAGCTGCTCCTCCTTCTCCTCCTGCCATAATATTTCTTCTCTTCTTTCTCTCTTCCTTTACTTTTTTCTCCTTTTAATGCCCCGAAAATCTCAGCCTCCACGAAACTCAATCACCAACTCCACCACCCCCAAAAACAAACCAGACTAACAGTAGTACAACTCACATAAAAGAACTGACAAGCGTGTTGATGAACCGACAAGCCTGCGGATGAACCGGCGAGCGTGAGGATGACTAGTAAATCGTGGTACTGAACAGGAATGGCGTGCTGCTCAAGAATGGCCTGCGATGAACAGGCTGCTGCAGGAGTGCAGATGAATAGGAACTCCGACTCCAAAGTCAACAAGTGCTGGCATTGTACAAATTTTCTTTGACATATATGAATAACATTGTTTTGTTTAAAGACTATCTTTGGTGGGCCGACTTACAACCATTCTTTCTTTTGTATCACTAACTTTGGCGTGGTATGGGACACAACAAAATTGGAGGATACTAAATAAAATGTGGAAGTAAGAAAACCCATGACCTTGTGTGAAAAGAAACATTTGGAGAAAGTTGCATTACTAATATTATCACTAAGTTTACACGGTATGGGACGAGTAAATTTGGACGATACTATTAGTGAACTTCTATTCAGCCAATGTTTTTAGAGACCGTGTTCATACAACTTAACTTGGTTTCCACCCTTATTACTAAATTCATGTGGTATGGGACATATGAACTTGGATAATAATCGAACAGACTAAGCGTAAGCGTATGAATGCATAAGATTGCGATAGCACGTTAGATTAGGATATTTACCGAGGCAAATCTTAGACTTCTTATGACTCGTATGGTTTTTCAATGAAATATATGTATGTTCACAACCAGAACCAAATCATTTTAAATACTTGCACAGTTTTCTACTTATTATATAAACATTCTAACCTTGTTTGTTTTTACACCATGGCCAAACATACGAGTTATATAAGATTCTTTGATTCCTCAACAAAAACCTTCCACTATACTTAGAAAAATAGGTGATTTTCATATTGCAGTACTCTCGACATTGTTGCTAAGCATATTATAACATTATCCTTGGCTACAATTCCTAAATCTTGGTTTTATTTTCTCCTTGCCAGTGAGAAAATGCAAACAAGAAAGAGAGGAAGGCCACGTACTGTTCGTCCCACAGTTGAGGCACCTCCTGAGATTCAGGAACCGCCGCCTCCGACAACAGCCCAGGCCACACCCGACACTGCCACTCCATCTGGGCAGGCAATCCCACCCCCACCCGCACCCTTTGCCACGCCTTCAAGCATTGAAACCTTCTTTGCTAGATTTATTGAGGCGATGAAGCTACATGGGAACTAGAATCCACAATTAAACAGAAATACCCTGAATTGTTTTCTAGTACCACCTGATGATGTGATACATTGTATTTTTTTTTCACTTATAAATACCAGGATGAAACATTGTTTACACCTATCTTCATACATTGTTTCACTTGAATAACTACAATGGATATAGTGCTGCACACACGCAGCGGCTCCTTATCAACCTGCGGCTACTTCGCCAGCAATACCCCTCATCCATACTTGACTTGATTTCGAGGGCGAAATCCCTTTAAGGGGGGTAGAGTGTAATACCCTGTATTTCACAAAAAAAAAAAAAAAAAAATACTATTTGAAATTTTTACTATTTGGGCAACGCCCGAACGTTCAGGCGCGTGACAGAACGTTCAGGCGCGTGACAGAACGTTCAGGCGCAATGCCAGAACGTTCAGGCGCATGCCAGAACGTTCAGGCGCATGACAGAACGTTCAGGCGCAATGCCAGAACGTTCAGGCGCATGCCAGAACGTTCAGGCGCCTGCCAGAACGTTCAGGCGCCTGCCAGAACGTTCAGGCGCCATGCCAGAACGTTCAGGAGCCATGCCAGAACGTTCAGGCGCCATGCCAGAACGTTCAGGCGCCATGCCAGAACGTTCAGGCGCCATGCCAGAACGTTCAGGCGCATGCCAGAACGTTCAGTCGCAAAAATCTCTATATAAGAAACCTCCTCATTTCTCATTCCTCACACCAAATCACCTTCTCTTGTGATTTTTCTTCTCCTTTCCACGCATTCTAAGTTTTTAGTCTTTGAGACTCCCGGTGCGGTGCAACAAAGTTCTGTCCGGAGGAAAGCGCCAGATCTAAAAGCGGTGCAACGAAGTTCTGTCCGGAGAAAAGCACCAGATCTGAAGGTGGGGAACGAAACATAGGTTTGCGTGTTTCATAACTTTTATTAAAGTTTACATTCAATTATTATTATGTCTACTATTCATTTACACTGCATTATGTCATATAATGGCTTAACCTTGCACGTCGTGATACCGACCCTGATAAGGATCACTAGACGTTGCCAAAGTCAGTATAAATGTCAAGAAAAGACCAGACTAGTAGACTAAACTAGTTCATGCATTGGCATCATACATATCACCACCTAGGGACGTATATGGTTTATGACTCATAGAATAGTTAGAAGCATTGCTCACTATTCATATTATTTCTCTGGAGAGGGACGTACATGAGAACTCGGCTACGCCGGGGAGGGACATCAGTACGTGAATCCAGAGCATCGTTCCTGAGGAGGGACGTACAGTGAGAACCTGGCTACGCCCGGGGAAGGACACCTGTACGTGAACTCAGGCGATGTACGCTCATCAAACAATTAATACGTGACGGTGTCATGCATACATACATATTGATTGATTATGATGCTTACATGTGTATTTAAGATATTTGATATTGAAGTATGCTTTATTAATTGTTATACTCATGCACTATTTACCCACTGAGCGCGTTAAGCTCACTCCAATATTATCAAATCTTTCACAGAAAATTAGGGTGGACTGGGTGCAGGTTATGGGGCCCACATTTTGTACCCTTTGTATGAATCATTGGGAATTTTGGGAGTATGTTCCCTTGACCATTTTATGTACAAAAGTATTCTGAATTAGATGAAATCAGATTTGTACTGTATATTGTATTTCCGCTGCGCACTCTGTTATTACCATTGTGATTGTTCCAAATGCGCGCCCCGTCCGAGAGTGTACCGCCGGTTTAAGGCGCGTCCGGGCGGGGTGTGACAATATATATATATATATATATAGTTGATTTATGGGAATTATAGTTATCATTAAATATATCTATACATTCATATGTGAATATGACATACATACATCAAATCACTAATGACGAAACTTTCATGATGGCATAACCATCAAAAGAAAACTCGAAAATAATGTCTAGCAAACAAGGCATAAAACTTAAAATGTTAGGAATATATTTTGTGTTCTTCACACAAATTTATTTTCCTTTCAGCAAAAGAACGGCCTCAAGGGAAGAACCAACTTCCACTAGCAGGGAACCAATTCCCACTAGACTTAAGGAATTGTCCAAAAGAGAGGTTATGACTATGAGGAGCATCGACAATAGCGATCTTCGCCTCCGCCCAATCCTTCATGACAAACTTGCAACACTGGATTGGTTAAATATAACCAAAGTCGAGGGTCAAGTCTCTTACAATTTGGTCGGATCCTTCTATGAAGCCATGAATTACGTAGGACTTCCCGGAGATGAGATCAGCCCTAATTTGGAGACAACAATCATGGGAACGAAAATTCATATCAATATCGAGATTATTGCTCGCCTTTTGGAGATTCCGATTGAGGAGAGGATTATTGATCCACACGACCCCCAGACAGTTGCCGAGATCGCAGAATCTAATGCACAATTGTTCAATTCCCTTGCCAAAGAGCCATACCCTCAATCAAAGTACACCAACCTCCCAAACAATCATCTTAAGCCATCTCTTGCCGGCCTCGGAGAGATTGTATACGGCAACATCTTGCCAGAAAGGGGTACTAGAGGCACTATGTCAAGGGCCCAACTCCTTGTGTTGTATTGCATAGAAAAGAAAATAAAGGTCTCCCTACCACACATCATCATCCAACAAATGTTGAGGGTGATTCAAAACCCTTTAAAGAAGGAATTCCTCAGCTACAGAGTCTTGATTATGAGGATACTTTACGAGGCAAACGTCGACACTTTCGATGGAACGTCGAAGTTGATCACTGAACCAGTTACAGCCTCCTCTATCTTCAAGACATATGGCACAAGTGGAGGGGTAACTGACGAAGAGGTATTCGGCACGACAATAAGAAATGCCGAAAGAATGAGAGACTAGCATGGGCGTTGCCTTCGCAAAAGTCGACGCAAGATGCCCGTCCAAGAAGAGCCAAATAATGATTCACATCCAAATCCTACATCAGACCCAGCCCCGAATAGTGATCCAACCGATCAACTATTCACTGACGAAGAGTTATATGCCACACTAAATCAACCTACACAAAGTCATGATAAACAAGGTACGCAAGCACACCCACCAACGTGGAACGTGCCCACTCCAGGCACCACTTCGTACCAAAGATTTCCAACTCCTGTGGTACAGTATCAGCCAGTTCCACAAGTTGCTGTCAACCAACAACAACAGTATTGGGCGTCACCATATCTTGGAGGGCCAAACATTCCAATGAGCCCATTGTTTCAAACTTTTTCACCTCAAACAAACCAAAATATCCAAGGGGTTCCGGTTAGGGGATCCCGCTCAATCAAAACAACTACCTTCCACCTATGAACCAATACTTTCCCCTAATGTCTATGGCCTATCCTTCTCCTACGAGACAAACGACCCATCAACCACCAATGGGACAACCGACTAACCTACTTGAACGGTTAGATGAAATGGCATCCAATATTGCTACACTGAGAGAGAGCCACAATACTATATTAACCAGGTTGCAAAACTCCGGCGCAGAGCGTGCACACTCTCAACCTTCCGTTAGTAGTCGTTCTGTACGTAGCAGTAGATCTCGAAGGAGCGGTAGTAGACAAGAAAGTCAATTAATTACTGGCATTGTAAACTTTCCTTTGATATATATGAATGAAATTGTTTTGTTTAAAGACTATCTTTGGTGGGCCGACTTACAACCATTTTTTCTTTTGTATCACTAACTTTGGAGTGGTATGGGACACAACAAAATTGGAAGATACTAAATAAAATGTGGAAGTAAGAAAACCCATGACCTTGTGTGAAAAGAAACATTTGGAGAAAGTTGCATTACTAATATTATCACTAAGTTTACACGGTATGGGACGAGTAAATTTGGACGATACTATTAGTGAACTTCTATTCAGCCAATGTTTTTAGAGACCGTGTTCATACAACTTAACTTGGTTGTCACCCTTATTACTAAATTCATGTGGTATGGGACACATGAACTTGGATAATAATCGAAAAGACTAAGAGTAAGCGTCTGAATGCATAAGATTGCGATAGAACGTTAGCTCAGGCTATTTACCGAGGCAAATCTTAGAATTCTTATGACTCGTATGGATTTTCAATGAAATATATGTATGTTCACAAAGACCAAAACCAAAACTTTTGAAATACTTGCACAATTTTGTACTTATTATATAAACATTCTAACCTTGTTTGTTTTTACACCATGGCCACACATACGAGATATATAAGATTCTTTGATTCCTCAACAACAACTTTACACTATACTTAGAAAAATAAGTGATTTTAATATTACAGTACTCTCGAAATTGTTGCTGAGCATATTCTAACATTATACTTGGCTACAGTTCCTCAATCTTGGTTTTCCTTTTCTCTTTGCCAGTGAGACAATGCAAACCAGGAAGAGAGGAAGGCCACGTGCTGTTCGTCCAGCAGTGGAGGCACCTCCTGAGATTCAGGAACCGCCGCCTCAGACAACAGCACAGGCCACACCCAACACTGCCACTACATCTGGGCAGGCAATACCACCACCACCCGCACCCTTTGCCATGCCTTCAAGCATTGAAACCTTCTTCGCTGGATTTATTGAGGCGATGAAGGTCACTGTTCAAACTGCCGTTCGTGAGACCGCAGCCAGTCAGGTTGCCACGGTTCAAGCACCTGTAAAATTTGGGTCCGAAGCTCAAACAGATCAGATTACTAAATACAAGCGGTTACAACCTCTTACTTTCGATGGCACCATTGATCCTGATGAGGTGCAAAAGTGGTTGGATGAGTCCAAGAAGGCTCTTGATGCAATGGGAGTCGATGAGACTCGTAAAATTCCACTAGCAACCTACCAACTTGTTGGTGCCGCAAACACATGGTGGATCACAGTGAAAGAAGACCCAAGGGTCAATATAGCAGATATGACTTGGCAACAGTTTGAGTCAATGTTTATTGATGAGTATTTTCCCAGCGCGGTGACAAAGCAGAAGCGCCAGGAATTTGCTAAGTTATATCAGGGCACCATGACCGTCAGAGAATATGTTGGAAAATTTAAAGAATTATTCGTCTACTCTCTCTCCACCATCTCAACGGAGCGAGATAAGACTGAGAAATTTTATAATGGTCTTCGCCATGACATTCGGCAAGCCTTATCGATCTTGGATCTCATTTACAAAGAAGTTGTTGACAAGGCAATGAGCTTTGAACAAGAAAAGCTCTTACAGGATCAACGAATGAATAAGGGCAAACGGCCTGCCACATTTTCCCAACAAGGCTCGCAACAGGGCAACAAGAAGCAGCCCTACTACAATCAAAACCCAGCCCTCCCAGCCCCGGTTTCGAAGAATGAAGCCACAACACCTGCGGCTGAACCTTCTAACTCTAACCACCAGGGTTTCCGAAATCATGGCCGTGGCGGTCGTTATGGACGAGGTGGCCGTAGCAACGGCAATGGCAGAGGTGGTGGTCGACACCACAATCAACAAGGCCAGCAGAATCATCCGAATGGCCAGCAAAACAATCAGCAGTACAGGCCGACTTGTTTCAACTGCGGCCAGAAGGGCCATGTCAAACATCTTTGTCCGCACCTTCAGCAACCTATTCCTGCTATTCCAGTCCAACAAGCACCACCTGCTGCTAATGCCCAACCCAGGTCGAACCAGGGTCAACGGAATCAGGGCCGCGCCTTTGCCATCGCTCAACAACCCCTCCCAGACAACAATGTAGTTGAAGGTACCTTTCCTTTTGTTCAATACATTGGTGCATGTTTTGTTTGATTCAGGTGCTACGCATTCTTTTATATCGTCGTCATTGGTAAGACATTTAGGCCTGCATCCTGAACCCACAAACATCACACTCCATGTCACATCACCGTTCGGATCGGGTACTGACGTGAATTTGCAGTGTTCTCGATGTGAGCTTCGAATGTCCGACAAGTTAATATATGCCGATCTTTTTGTGATGGATTTTGAAGACTTCGACATCATCCTCGGCATGGACTGGCTCGCACCACTGAATGCAAAGATCGACTGTATGAACAAGCAAGTTCAGTTAACTTTGCCTACAGGAGAGTTTGTCAAGATTCAGGGAACAAGACAATGGATACACAAATCAACAGTTGCACTTCTCAAGTCACAACTTCGAGCGTTGTCTCTTGGTGACAGCAATGAATCACCAGCTCTGTACCCTCCCGAAGTACGCGATGTTCCAGTCATATCTGAATTCCCAACAGTTTTTCTTAATGACCTTCCTGGTCTACCTCCAGTTAGGGAATTCGATTTTGAGATCAACCTCATACCTGGGACAGCGCCTATCTCAATTCCACCATACAGAATGTCAAATGTTGAACTGGTCGAATTAGACAAACAACTTAAGGAATTAGAGAGTAATGGCTTCATCCGAAAGAGTTCATCACCCTGGGGCGCTCCAGTTCTGTTTGTTCGCAAAAAGGATGGTTCGTTACGACTTTGCATCGATTATCGCAAGTTGAATAACGTCACCATCAAGAACAGATATTCGTTGCCCAGGATCGATGACTTGTTCGACCAACTTAGAGATGCCAAATACTTCTCTAAGATTGATTTACGGTCCGGTTATCACCAACTCCGGATTCGAGAGTCGGACATCACCAAGACGGCGTTCAGAACTCGGTACGGTCATTACGAGTTCTTAGTTATGCCGTTTGGTCTAACAAATGCACCTGCTGCATTCATGGATTTGATGAATCGCATATTCAGGTTATACTTAGACCGATTTGTGGTGGTTTTTGTCGACGACATCTTGATATATTCCTCAACCGAGGAAGACCATCAAAAACATTTGAAGATCGTCCTCCAGACTTGCGAAGCCACCAACTGTATGCAAAGTTGAGTAAGTGCGAATTTTGGGCGAAGAGAGTTCAATTCCTCGGCCATGTGGTTTCAGGCAATGGCATTGAGGTCGACCCTTCTAAGGTTGAAGCAGTCTTAAACTGGCAGCAGCCTACCACTGTTACTCAAATTAGGAGTTTTCTTGGTTTGGCTGGCTATTACAGATGCTTCATTAAGGACTTCTCCAAGATTACTGAACCTATGACCAAACTCACTCGAAAAGATGTGCGCTTCATCTGGAATCTCGCCTGTGAAGCATCCTTTCAGGAATTGAAGAAACGCCTCACGACAGCACCTGTACTTATCACTCCAAGAAATGGAATTGGATTTTCATTATACACCGACGCCTCCCTCCAAGGATTAGGTGTCGTACTAATGCAAGAAGGCCAAGTTGTTGCCTATGCCACGAGGCAACTGAAGATTCATGAGGGTAATTACCCAACACACGACTTGGAACTTGCAGCTGTTGTGTTTGCACTGAAATTATGGCGTCATTACCTATACGGTGAACGGTTCGAGGTCTTCTCAGATCATAAGAGTCTTAAGTACATATACACTCAGAGAGACCTAAACCTCCGCCAAAGAAGATGGTTGAAATTCTTGAAAGACTATGACTTTCAACTCCAGTACCATCCTGGAAAGGCCAATGTTGTGGCTGATGCCCTGAGTAGAAAATCTTATGTTGCTTGCACTCTTAACTATGAAATGGGGAAATTGGCTACAGAGATAGAGAACTTTAACCTCCAGCTGCACGAAGAGGGACCACGCCCACGACTCTCTCAATTATCAGCCACCTCTGACCTCGTTCGCAAGATTTCAGCTACTCAAGCCAATGACCCTATGTTAATGGAGAAACGAGAACTCCTACTCAGCGGGCAGGACCTTCCTCATTGGTCAGTCTCTAACGACGGAACCGTTTTCTATAAAAAAACGTCTTTGTCTTCCGAACGATCCTGAGGTTCAGAAAGCCGTGCTTACTGAGATGCACTGTTCGAGATACGCTATGCATCCTGGGGGTGACAAGATGTACCAGGATGTCAAGCGACAATTCTGGTTTTCTGGAATGAAGAAGGCAATTGTAGACTTCGTTGCTCGATGTCTTGTTTGCCAGAAAGTTAAGGCAGAACGAAGACTTCCCTCTGGCCTTCTCCAGCCGTTACCTATTGGAGAATGGAAGTGGGACAACATCGCAATGGATTTTGTTACAGCCTTACCTCGAAATAATAAAGGGCAAGATGCTATCTGGGTTATCATTGACAGACTTACCAAGTCTGCACACTTCTTGCCAATAAAGTTCACGGATAATCCTGCCAAACTTGCAGAACTATATGAAAGAGAGATCGTACGCCTTCATGGCATACCACTCACGATCGTCTCTGATCGAGACCCTCGATTCACATCAAACTTTTAGAAAAGCTTCCAGAATAGAATGGGTTCAAAGATCACTATGAGCACAGCCTTCCACCCTCAGACTGATGGGCAGTCAGAACGACTTATCCAAATCTTAGAAGACATGCTACGATGCTGCATTTTGGACTTTAATGACGGATGGGCAAAGTATTTGCATCTAGCTGAGTTTGCATACAACAACAGCTACCAAACTAGTATCGGCATGGCACCATACGAGGCTCTCTATGGTCGGCCTTGCAGATCTTTGGTATGTTGGTTAGATATGGCAGATCGACCGCAGTTGGGCCCTGAACTAGTTCAAGAGACTTCTGAAAAAATCACACTAGTAAAGGAACGACTTCGTGTTGCACAAAGTCGACAGAAGAGCTATGCTGACAAACGGCGACAACCTCTAGAATTTGATAAGGGGGACTTTGTTTTTATTCAAGTCCAGCCCACCCGAGGTGTCAAACGCTTTGGGATCAAAGGAAAGCTCTCCCCGCGGTATATCGGTCCATTTTCGATCATTGAACGTATTGGCAAACTTGCTTATCGCCTGTCCCTTCCATCGTCCATGCCTACGGTTCATGACGTTTTTCATGTATCTATGCTTCGCAAGTATCGTCCTGATCCTTCGCATATCATCCCTTTAGTCGAGGTTCGGGTTGAGGAAGGAAATAAGTATCAAGAGAAAGCAATACAGATTTTAGATAGAATAACTCAAGAACTACGGCGACGTAGCATACCACTTGTGAAAGTGCTTTGGGATCACCACGGCATAGAGGAAGCTACATGGGAACTAGAATCAACAATTAAACAGAAATACCCTGAATTGTTTTCTAGTACCAACTGATGATGTGATACATTGTATTATTTTCACTTATCAATACCAGGATGAAACATTGTTTACACCTATCTTGATACATTGTTTCACTTCAATACCTACGCAGATGTCTGAAAATAATATCAATGGATATAGTAATGCACACACGCAATGGCCTCCTTGGCAACCTGTCGCTACTTCTCAAGCATATCACCCTCATCACTCCTGGACTTGATTTCGAGGGCGAAATCCCTTTAAGGGGGGTAGAGTGTAATACCACGTATTTCATAAAAAAAATAAAAATAAAAAAATTTACTATTTGGGCAATGCCCGAACGTTCAGGCGCATGCCAGAACGTTCAGGCGCATGACAAAACGTTCAGGCGCAATGCCAGAACGTTCAGGCGCAATGCCAGAACGTTCAGGCGCATGCCAGAACGTACAGGCGCATGCTAGAACGTTCAGGCGCCAAAATCTCTATATAAGAAAGCTCCTCATTTCTCATTCCTCACACCAAATCACCTTCTCTTGTGATTTTCTTCTCCTTTCCACGCATTCTAAGTTTTTAGTTTTCGAGACTCTCGGTGCGGTGCAACAAAGTTCTGTTCGGAGGAAAGCGCCAGATCTGAAAGCGGTGCAACGAAGTTCTGTCCGGAGAAAAGCACCAGATCTGAAGATGGGGAACGAAACATAGGTTTGCGTGTTTCATAACTTTTATTAAAGTTTACATTCAATTATTATTATGTCTACTATTCATTTACACTGCATTATGTCATATAATGTTTATGACCTGAATGTCCTAACCTTGCACGTCGTGATACCGACCCTGATAAGGATCACCAGACGTAGCCAAAGTCAGTCTAAATGTCAAGAAAAGACCAGACCAGTAGACTAGACCAGTTCATGCATTGGCATCATACATATCACCACCTAGGGACGTATATGGTTTATGACTCATAGAATAGTTAGGAGCATTGCTCACTATTCATATTATTTCTCTGGAGAGGGACGTACATGAGAACCTGGCTACACCAGGGAGGGACATCAGTATGTGAATCCAGAGCATCGTTCCTGAGGAAGGACGTACAGTGAGAACCTGGCTACGCCCGGGGAAGGACACCTGTACGTGAACTCATGCAATGTACGTTCATCAAACCATTACGAGACGGTGTCATGCATACATACATATTGATTGATTATGATGCTTACATGTGTATTTAAGATATTTGATATTGAAGTATGCTTTATTAATTGTTATACTCATGCACTATTTACCTACTGAGCGCGTTAAGCTCACTCCCTTATTATCCAATCTTTCACAGGAAATTAGGGTGGACTGGGTGCAGGTTATGGGGCCCACAATTTATACCCTTTTTTTAATTCATTGGAGATTTTGGGAGTATGTTCCCTTGACCATTTTATGTACAAAAGTATTCTGAATTAAATGAAATCAGATTTGTACTGTGTGTACTGTATTTCCGCTGCGCACTCTGTTGTTACCATTGTAATTGTTCCAAATGCGCACCTCGTCTGAGAGTGTACCGCCGGTTTAGGCGCGTCCGGGCGGGGTGTGACATTTTAAATATTAGCGTTTCATTAGTCGTACTTATATCCCCTCATTTAGAATATGATATTTGGATAGCTTCTTGTATATGCATTATAGGAAGCATGATGAGCATCATCATGATGCGCTGAGTCGTAAATAATTACTTAGCACTTCATTTGGGCCCACTTTATTTTATTTTTAAAGTTTTCAAACTTCAAATAAAATGTCCAAAACACTCAAACTGGACCCCACACTGATGAAACGCTCCTTTAACTCCTTAGCTTTCAAGGACAAAGAAGTAATTTTAGGGCATCCCATAGTCCTTATCTAGAACAATATCTTGGAAAGTTTGAGAAACTTATTTTATTAATAAATGACCAAGTGATAGCTTCAGGTTGTTTCAATTAAATTTTTAATTTTTTTTTTTGTCAAAGATTGTTTCAATTAAATTAACCAAGTTATTTTAGCGTTTAACGATCAAATAAATATATTATGGCATCTTCTGCATTAAAAAAAAAAAAGCACATTTAATGAATGTCCACCAATCGTGCATGATTGTTGGTCTAGTTACTTCCACTGCTGGTGGGGATATGGAGCTAGACGTGCCTTTTTCCACTTTATTTTTAATTTTTTTTATTATTTTTGACATTATCTGTCTGTTTTCTCTGACACGGCTGCTGCTATTAAATCATTTGTTTGCTTGTCCGTTCTACTTTTTTTTCTTTGCTACATAGAGAGAGAGAGGGATGTATGTCAGGAATTGTTTGGTGTAAGCAGGGAGTGGGTGGTGTACATTGTTGGACTATGAAAGGTGATGTTTGATGATGTGTGCACTTCCTCTGTCGGTAGGTATCTATCTTTCTATCTAAAGGAATGATGGAAGCATGTTCACGGCCTTGGAATCCAAGAAAAAGGTATCCCATCTATGGCAGAAAAGAAATATAGCATGTAGGTCCCTAGAATTAGATTGATTATCACACAAAACAACAAAGAAATGAAGGAATGAGTTGTGATTAGAAAAAGGGGGAAGAAAGACAATTAAAAAAAAGGGCTGAATCATGATCTAAGCCTAAATAAACTATAGCAATTATTGAGGCACTATTTAATTCTTGGTGGGATAAGGAATTTATGAGAATCTTTTTTAGCGTTACTTATTTAAGTATAATGTTTTTAGATCAGGATAATTAAAATATTGAATGCAAATTTTTTTTATTATCACCAGAGAGATATTTTGATTATTTTTTTTAGGCAACTCAATCTTATTTATATAATAATCTATATCATAAAATTTAAATGTACATTTTAAATATTAGCGTTTCATTAGTTGTATTTATATCCCCTCGTTTAGAATATGATGTTTGGATAGCTTCTTGTATATGCATTATAGGAAGCATGATGAGCATCATCATGATGCGCTGAGTCGTAAATAATTACTTAGCACTTCATTTAGGCCCACTTTATTTTATTTTTAAAGTTTTCAAACTTCAAATAAAATGTCCAAAACACTCAAACTGGACCCCACACCTATGAAACGCTCCTTTAACTCCTTAGCTTTCAAGGACAAAGAAGTAATTTTAGGGCATCCCATAGTCCTTATCTAGAACAATATCTTGGAAAGTTTGAGAAACTTATTTTATTAATAAATGACCAAGTGATAGCTTCAGGTTGTTTCAATTAAATTTTTAATTTTTTTTTTGTCAAAGATTGTTTCAATTAAATTAACCAAGTTATTTTAGCGTTTAACGATCAAATAAATATATTATGGCATCTTCTGCATTAAAAAAAAAAAAGCACATTTAATGAATGTCCACCAATCGTGCATGATTGTTGGTCTAGTTACTTCCACTGCTGGTGGGGATATGGAGCTAGACGTGCCTTTTTCCACTTTATTTTTAATTTTTTTTATTATTTTTGACATTATCTGTCTGTTTTCTCTGACACGGCTGCTGCTATTAAATCATTTGTTTGCTTGTCCGTTCTACTTTTTTTTCTTTGCTACATAGAGAGAGAGAGGGATGTATGTCAGGAATTGTTTGGTGTAAGCAGGGAGTGGGTGGTGTACATTGTTGGACTATGAAAGGTGATGTTTGATGATGTGTGCACTTCCTCTGTCGGTAGGTATCTATCTTTCTATCTAAAGGAATGATGGAAGCATGTTCACGGCCTTGGAATCCAAGAAAAAGGTATCCCATCTATGGCAGAAAAGAAATATAGCATGTAGGTCCCTAGAATTAGATTGATTATCACACAAAACAACAAAGAAATGAAGGAATGAGTTGTGATTAGAAAAAGGGGGAAGAAAGACAATTAAAAAAAAGGGCTGAATCATGATCTAAGCCTAAATAAACTATAGCAATTATTGAGGCACTATTTAATTCTTGGTGGGATAAGGAATTTATGAGAATCTTTTTTAGCGTTACTTATTTAAGTATAATGTTTTTAGATCAGGATAATTAAAATATTGAATGCAAATTTTTTTTATTATCACCAGAGAGATATTTTGATTATTTTTTTTAGGCAACTCAATCTTATTTATATAATAATCTATATCATAAAATTTAAATGTACATTTTAAATATTAGCGTTTCATTAGTTGTATTTATATCCCCTCGTTTAGAATATGATGTTTGGATAGCTTCTTGTATATGCATTATAGGAAGCATGATGAGCATCATCATGATGCGCTGAGTCGTAAATAATTACTTAGCACTTCATTTAGGCCCACTTTATTTTATTTTTAAAGTTTTCAAACTTCAAATAAAATGTCCAAAACACTCAAACTGGACCCCACACCTATGAAACGCTCCTTTAACTCCTTAGCTTTCAAGGACAAAGAAGTAATTTTAGGGCATCCCATAGTCCTTATCTAGAACAATATCTTGGAAAGTTTGAGAAACTTATTTTATTAATAAATGACCAAGTGATAGCTTCAGGTTGTTTCAATTAAATTTTTAATTTTTTTTTTGTCAAAGATTGTTTCAATTAAATTAACCAAGTTATTTTAGCGTTTAACGATCAAATAAATATATTATGGCATCTTCTGCATTAAAAAAAAAAAAGCACATTTAATGAATGTCCACCAATCGTGCATGATTGTTGGTCTAGTTACTTCCACTGCTGTTGGGGATATGGAGCTAGACGTGCCTTTTTCCACTTTATTTTTAATTTTTTTTATTATTTTTGACATTATCTGTCTGTTTTCTCTGACACGGCTGCTGCTATTAAATCATTTGTTTGCTTGTCCGTTCTACTTTTTTTTCTTTGCTACATAGAGAGAGAGAGGGATGTATGTCAGGAATTGTTTGGTGTAAGCAGGGAGTGGGTGGTGTACATTGTTGGACTATGAAAGGTGATGTTTGATGATGTGTGCACTTCCTCTGTCGGTAGGTATCTATCTTTCTATCTAAAGGAATGATGGAAGCATGTTCACGGCCTTGGAATCCAAGAAAAAGGTATCCCATCTATGGCAGAAAAGAAATATAGCATGTAGGTCCCTAGAATTAGATTGATTATCACACAAAACAACAAAGAAATGAAGGAATGAGTTGTGATTAGAAAAAGGGGGAAGAAAGACAATTAAAAAAAAGGGCTGAATCATGATCTAAGCCTAAATAAACTATAGCAATTATTGAGGCACTATTTAATTCTTGGTGGGATAAGGAATTTATGAGAATCTTTTTTAGCGTTACTTATTTAAGTATAATGTTTTTAGATCAGGATAATTAAAATATTGAATGCAAATTTTTTTTATTATCACCAGAGAGATATTTTGATTATTTTTTTTAGGCAACTCAATCTTATTTATATAATAATCTATATCATAAAATTTAAATGTACATTTTAAATATTAGCGTTTCATTAGTTGTATTTATATCCCCTCGTTTAGAATATGATGTTTGGATAGCTTCTTGTATATGCATTATAGGAAGCATGATGAGCATCATCATGATGCGCTGAGTCGTAAATAATTACTTAGCACTTCATTTAGGCCCACTTTATTTTATTTTTAAAGTTTTCAAACTTCAAATAAAATGTCCAAAACACTCAAACTGGACCCCACACCTATGAAACGCTCCTTTAACTCCTTAGCTTTCAAGGACAAAGAAGTAATTTTAGGGCATCCCATAGTCCTTATCTAGAACAATATATTGGAAAGATTGAGAAACTTATTTTATTAATAAATGACCAAGTGATAGCTTCACGTTGTTTCAATTAAATTTTTAATTTTTTTTTTTTGTCAAAGATTGTTTCAATTAAATTAACCAAGTTATTTTAGCGTTTAACGATCAAATAAATATATTATCGCATCTTCTGCATTTAAAAAAAAAAGCACATTTAATGAATGTCCACCAATCGTGCATGATTGTTGGTCTAGTTACTTCCACTGCTGGTGGGGACGTGGAGCTAGACGTGCCTTTTTCCACTTTATTTTTAATTTTTTTATTATTTTTGACATTATCTGTCTGTTTTCTCTGACACGGCTGCTGCTATTAAATCATTCGTTTGCTTGTCCGTTCTACTTTTTTTCTTTGCTACATAGAGAAGGAGAAAAAGGGATGTATGTCAGGAATTGTTTGGTGTAAGCAGGGAGTGGGTGGTGTACATTGTTGGACTATGAAAGGTGATGTTTGATGATGTGTGCACTTCCTCTGTCGGTGGGTATCTATCTTTCTATCTAAAGGAATGATGGAAGCATGTTCACGGCCTTGGAATCCAAGAAAAAGGTATCCCATCTATGGCAGAAAAGAAATATAGCATGTAGGTCCCTAGAATTAGATTGATTATTACACAAAACAACAAAGAAATGAAGGAATGAGCTGTGATTAGAAAAAGGGGGAAGAAAGACAATTAAAAAAAGGGTTGAATCATGATCTAAGCCTAAATAAACTATAGCAATTATTGAGGCACTATTTAATTCTTGGTGGGATAAGGAATTTATGAGAATCTTTTTTAGCGTTACTTATTTAAGTATAATGTTTCTAGATTTCAAGGAATACAACCTTGGTCTTCTTTCCGCCTCTTCTCCATCTTCGCCTGCCGACCAAAGCCTTCGTCTCGGTCGCGTTTCCTCTTCTTACCGACCTCTCCGATCATCGGCGGCTCTGTCTAAGGCTTCTGCAACATCTACTTCCATCGAGGTCGAGAGAGGCGCATCAAACGATAATTCTTCGAGGTTGCTTCCTTTCCGAGTCGGCCATGGCTTCGATCTTCATAGATTAGAGCCTGGTTACCCTTTGATCATCGGAGGGATCGATATTCCCCATGAGAGAGGCTGCGAAGCTCATTCTGACGGTAATTAGGGATTCTCAGTTGACGAATTTTCAGTTTTTGATGCGTTGGTTGGTTATAAGGTTTCTGATTTTGTCTGTGTGAGTGTGGTTGCAGGTGACGTGTTGCTTCACTGTGTCGTTGATGCGATTTTGGGAGTGCTGGGGCTTCCGGACATCGGGCAGATCTTTCCAGATTCCGATCCGAAATGGAAGGGCGCTCCCTCCTCCGTGTTTATAAAGGAAGCGGTGCGTCTTTGTTTTTTCTTTTTTTTTCTTTTTTTTTCAGATTTCAGTTCGTCTGTGTCGAGCTAGGTTTTGGAAATTTTTAGTAAAGCTGGTTCATATTTGAGTACGCTCTTTAAAATGAGATTTTTGTTATATTTTTCATGATTAGATCGGGAACTTCTTTGCTATAAGGAACAGTGATCTATTAACAATCTATGGTAAAGATGGAGGTAGAGGAACACCTAAAATTACATTAAGTACTTTTAATTTAGATGTCAATTTAGCCCTTGATAGAACGGAGCGGTGTGAGTAGATTCTCAAGCTCGATTCGTTGTTTTTTATCGCTTTTTATGTTTTAATTTTTGTTTTTGGTTGCAATTTTCATGGATTTGGTGTCGGAATCTGGAAAATACCTATTTCCGAGCAGATTCGAGAGTCGAAATCTGGAGGAAGCTTTGATGTCAGGTAGATTTTTGTTACAAATTTTTTGGGGTTTATGTATTTGGTGTTAACTTATTATATCTCTATGTCTATATCTTACTGTTTTTGTTGTTTGTTTGGTTTTAGTTTCGGATCTTGAGACTCTGAAGTTGACGATGTTCGGGAAAGATCAACCCGAGATAAGAGAGGTTGAGGTACGGATTTTTGTGTCTTTGAGGTATCTACTCTTTTATAGATGTCGTAGGAAGGTTGTTCTATGCAATAAAGAATTGGAGCTGACAGAGGGTTACGGTGATGCAAGATTCATCCTTGTGTGTTTATTATTTGCACATGTGCTGAAGTGTGTTTATTATAATAGTCATGTGTTATTAGTCAAAAAGCATGCTATGCAAACATCATAACAAAATAAGTTACATAACAATGGAAACAAACAAAAGTTTTTGCATGACTCTCTAAACCCATAGAATTTATAAACAATAAATCTTATCCTTCATATGCTTGGCAAGAAGAGTCAGAAAAAAAATAATCCATAAAGGTTAGTTATGAATGAAAACAGAAAATTTATTAAGCTGACAGGATGATACCTTAGTAGTTTCGTGGGCAATATGTGCTGATAAATTTTGCCGTTGCACAGTAATTGTGTAGCGGCTTTATTTGTTGAAAAACTTCCGGCATACAAATGGGAAGAACATCCTAAAATTTATAATGAGTTTCAAGAAAAGGATAACACATGTAACAGTACTTCATGGGAAATAGTCAAGGAAGGCTGCAAGATCACATGGGCATCTCTCAGACTTGGACAAAATTAGGCAAAAGATCAGGACGAACAACCATTCATGGCCATCTCTCACAACTAAGACAAAATCAGGAAAAATCTTCATGTAACAGTAGTCAAGAAAGGCTGCAAGATCACATGGGCAACAGCACGTTTGGACAAAATGATGTCAAGTAGAAATGCTAAATTAACCAATGAGGTTAATGATAAGCTATTCCCATCAAATTCTTCCCCTGTAGGATTATTAAAGCCTTTTCGAAGCAACTGCTTTTTTCTAAGGACTACAAGTGGAGCTAAAGGTAGTCAGGTTGGTTATCTTGTTCTTGAACTTATCTGTTGAATTTTCACATGTCAATATCTTATGCTAACAGTATTCAAGAAAGGCTGCAAGATCACATGGGCAACAGCACGTTTGGACAAAATGATGTCAAGTAGAAATGCTAAATTGACCAATGAGGTTAATGATAAGCTATTCCCATCAAATTCTTCCCTTGTAGGATTATTAAAGCCTTTTCGAAGCAACTGCTTTTTTCTAATGACTGCAAGTGGAGCTAAAGGTAGTCAGGTTGGTTATCTTGTTCTTGAACTTATCTGTTGAATTTTCACATGTCAATATCTTATGCAATTCACATGAGATGTTGTAGAAGCATTGACCTTTGTGTTGCCTAGAAACTGGATTGCATGGACAGAAAATTTATACGCTCTATAAATATCTTCTAAGAATGCTGAGGTAGCGCGCTGAGGAGTCTCCTTTGGAGTGAGTTATTAAGTATATCTTATAGATTAGATTGGTAAGTAGAATTAACTTAGTCATAGAGACTATTATTTCTAATGTATTTTATCATCTATTGTTCACTAAGTGGTATCTATAGGTGGGTTCAACTTTAAATATTAGTCTCACATTAACTATATGTTCTTCCAAGCTAAGATACATAAGAAGTCTCACCCCCTCGCTATGTGTTCTAGCAAGTTCTTAAGGAAAAAAAATAAAACAAGACAAAAATCCAACTTGCCTTTACGGTATGTTCTGCGTAGGCGCCCACAAGCCTGATGACCCAACTTAAGGGTCAGCCAAACTTGAGAGCCCGTAACAAAGACAATATTTTGTGACTTGTGAGGCAGGTCAAAATGAGCTTCATCAATATCTATAAAATTAATACCAAAATTCATGATGCCTTATCCTCTTTTTCTTTTCTTTTTCTACATGGCCTAGACCATAAAATTAAAAGAGGAATGCTAAAATGACATGAGATATGTACCTAAATCTATACCTAAGCTGATGTTGTAATATACCACATCACCACATCATCAGAGAGAAAAGGAAAAGAGAAAATACTTTCACGACAAGATTGTACAGATGGGTGCCAGTGATTTTGATCACATTTTCCCGATTACTAGATCTTTTTTTTTTCTTTTTTTTTTGAGTGCTAACACAAGGTCAGAGGATACTAACGCTGGGGCAAGAAGAAGCCGAGACCCCTCAGTAGGGTCAAGAAGGCGAGCACAACGGTGAGAGGCATAAGGGGTCGAATGAGGACCATGCGAACCAACTATCATGGTCCCGCTTCCACTTTTTATGAGAGGAGAGAAAGCTCTCACGTATTTGCAAGGGGAGGAAATCGAACTCCCAACTTTAAGTGAAGGGGTCTGACATTCCCCCTTACTAGTTCTATATAATTTTATTTATTTAGTTATTTATTTATTTTTATTTTTAGGGGGCCGGGGGGCAATCGTTTATTTTACTCTCCTGCTTTGTACTTGTGTATTATTAATTTTAATGGCAACCCTGCAATAATGCCGTATGATATTTTAAGAACTAGTCTGAGCGTGTGCTTTGCATGTTCTTGAAGATATATAATTTGAATTATTTAATTCAAATTGAAAAGAAAAAAACATTAGGAAAAAGATGAAACTTATCTTAAATGAGATAAATTAATGATATGTCACAAGACATTATTATTTTAATATTTTTCACCATTTGATTAGATTAAATATCTATAGTGAAAGGTAAAGAATTAAATTAAAGAATAAGAGCCAACCTACATAACACCAGATGACCTTTTGTACATAATTCCAAGAATTAAAAACATATAAACTAATTAAAATTCATTTAAGAATCTGATCAGTTTTCCCAACAATTATTCATTTGTTTATATCTAAACACAAACAAAACCCTAATTTTTTTTATTTTTTATTTATTTATTTATTATTTATCATGAAGAGGTTGAAAGAAGGTCTCTATGTGAATGAATACATATGATGGGTTAGCAAGGTAAAATTCATTGGCGTTAATATAATTTAGTGTTTGTATGTAAATGTAATTTTGTCCAAACTTATGTACTTTTAAGTCATTTTATTAAACGATCGATTTTTTTGCAATTATACAAAAAATATTAGAAAAGTGGTGAATTGATAAAAAAAAAAATGTAGGTGCATCTTTTTTATTGGGAAAGGAAACAAACATTGTATTATAAAATGAAAAGCATAAAGTTACAAATAAAGCATGCAACGAGCACCAGAGGTACTGCACAAAACCATAACAGAAATAAAGTTGAAACTGAACCTAGCAGAAGAAGAAAAAAAAGAACAAGAAAGAAACTACAAAATAACCCTATGCTAGCACAAACAATTATTCCATTTCCTGGCCCAATCATTCGAAGACCAATCTCCAATAATATTAAAAGCCACTAACCAAGAACTAGTCATGATAATGATATTGTTCCAAAGAGAATCCACACTTCTGGTCAGCCCATTGAAAATATGCTAATTGCGCTCCATTCATAACATCCATAGTGTAGTCCAAGAGGCTGATCTCATCACCTCAACACCGCTACTCTTCAAGCCACGCACATTCACCAACCGCAAGCAATCCTTGCAAGACAATGGTAACGTAAACTTGTCATCGAGCCTGAAATGCCATTCCTCCCATATTTTAGAAGAAAAAGAACAGCTGAAAAAATATATATAATCAATAGATTCTGCATCCTTAAAGCAAAACGGGCAAAGTAATATGGGGTATTCTCCTTTGGATCATATCACCAATCATAAGCTTATTGTGGGCCAATAACCAGCCCAACACTGTTATTTCAATGAGCCCCATGACATGAATATTTCCATGATTCCAAATATCTTCAATCTGTGTATTTAATGATCTTGTCAAGTGTTTCAGATTTATCAAGAATCAAGATTAAGAAACTGAGCTTACAAGCCTATTGATTATCTCAAGTAAAGTTCCGAGTCTATCAGTACTTAGAACGTAAAGTCTATCGATCAACTTATTCTCAGCAAGATCTTATCGTTTGCATATTGTGATCGTAACATTCTAATCGTACCTTATGATTTCTAAAGTATTTGATTCAATCCGGAAACATTATGTTTTATCGAGTTTTAATCGAGAAATCAAAAACCGCTTTTATAAAGTCTTTCAAGACGCTAATGTTTTAGTAGCACCCTCCTAAACTTGATGAGTCAGGACGCTGATAAAATATTAGGACGCTCAAGGTTGAATTGAATTGATTAATAAGGATGCTTACTTGTAAGTAGCAACCTTTCTTTTATCAACCTTTGAGAATGTCACGACGCTAACTTAGTTTCAGCTCGTTGGAAGTTCTTTTTGTTTTTAATTGATCTCTATCTTTAAGGACGTTGATAGTTATAAGTTGAGTAAACTATCAGGACACTACTTGTGTAGGAGCGCCCTCGTCTTTAGAATCAACTTAATGACCCTCAGGACGCTTACTGTCCTTCAGTGTCCTCAACATTGTTTTAAAAATGTTTTTAAAATTCAGGACGCTAACTCTTAAGTAGCGCCCTCGTGGGTTTACTGTTTTAAATATAGTAGGACGCTAAATATAAAGTAGCGCTCTCATGTTTTAAGTCGTTTAGTTCTCAAAGAAAGTCAAGACGCTTACGATTCAGTAGCGTCCTCACTTCATTGTTCAGAAGGACGCTAATGCTCTATGAGCGCCCTCAAAGGAACAAAACGACAGAAATAATATTTTTGTTGTTTTGGCATGTACATTCTTTTTAGCCACCTTTTTTAGAACAATTTTTCGTACAAAATTAATTTTATGTATTTGTAAGAGATATTCTCTAATTCACGAACCACGTATTCTACATCTTTCCTTATTTGTGTATCTGGAGAAAATTAGAATATTCATGAAATGTGCAGTTGTCATTTTCGTGATATATTCTAGTTGTTGTGAGTAAACGTTCATATTTGAAATTCAAATTCAAACGAACAACTTCATCTCTACAAGTCTATATATACGAGCACTTAACAAACTGTTAAGACACCGAAAATTCTCTGAGCCAAAACACTTTTCGAAAGTTAGTCAAATTTTCATCTAATTAAAAGAGCTTAAGTTATTTCAGTTTCAAAGCATTTTATTTGAATCATTACTTATTCAAAAGATTTTCATACTGTGCTAACATTCTATCTTTATCTAAAAATCTATTTGAAAGCTTGAACTGTTTTCACTTAAATTGTTCAGCACCATTTTAACTTATATCATTCTTGCTAAAAGAGGGAGATAATTCATAGGATACAGTTGTTAGATAAACTACTGAGTTGATATTTTTATATTCAACAAGGTCAGGTCTTCTCTCACCCGTAAGTTGAGAAAGCTTAAGTTTGTCTCGCACCCGTAAGTTGGGACAGGTTGGTTTCACGCCTGTAAGTTGAGCAGTGTAACGGTTGTTCTCACACTTGCAAGTTGAGAAAATGTGAAACGGTTTGATTCTCACCCGTAAGAGAATCCCTTAGTGACAAGGTTAAAATCTTAACTAAGGAGGTTAGGTAGTGGACGTAGGCAAGTAGCCGAACCACTATAAATAGACTGTGCACATTGTTTAATTTCTACACTTTAATTTTGCCATTGTAATTAATTTTAATTTTTCTAAGTGTCCAACTCACCCCCCTCTTGGACATATTTGGGCCAACAAACACTTCAACTTTGGTTGGGATGTAAGCTTTCCAAATAGAAGGGGCAAGAGGGAAAAAAGCAAAAGAGTCGTGGTCAGACAAATGGGGGAAAAAAGATTGAGAGGTGAACGTGCATGAAGAGTGAAGGGACCAGACAAACCTGTCCGAACCTAAAGAGAGGTTGACTTGATTTAACAAAGGCATCATAGATGAAAACCCGGGCTTGTAAACCCACAGTGAGAGTGGAGGGAAGAAAGAAATTCCAACAAGTAGGCTCAAAAGGGTTATGGTTAGAAATAAAATGGGCAATAGGGAAATTGGGGAGCGAAGAAAGATGGTAAAGTCTAGGGAAAAGGTCTGAAAGAGAGAAATCGCCAATTCACCAATCTTCCCATAATCGAAAAATACTGCCATCACCAATTTTTGGGCAGATAAATGGGAAAAAATCATGAAGAATAGCGCCAACGAATTTTTGAGGGCTTTAAAATGTAGCTCTAATGGAGGGAGTAATTCTTCTACTGAAATCAATCAACCAATACTTGCTAATGATAACCCAAGCCCAAAGTGACCAATTCTTGACAACCACTTCCCACAAAGGGCGTTCAATAAGCTTGGCCACACTAACCGGGATGCGAAACAAAGACAGATTGTAACACCCCAAAGTTTCCTTCGTCTAGCTCATGTCCTATTTGAATGAATGCCCAACTCTATGTGCTAGCATTTAGTAGATGTATGTTTGTTTGATGATTTGTATGCATGTTTGTAAGTGTTTTGACATGTCTTATGAGTGTAAATGATGTGTGGGAGTCATGTGAAAAGTGGGCTAAAGAAAGGAGAGGAAATGAAGAAAAAATGGACTGAAATGTATGGGAGTCATGTGTAAAGTGGACTGAAACTAGTCGACTAGATTCGTGTGGACTCGCCACTTGTTAAAAATGGGGGGGCGACGTTTTATAATCCTATATTTCGTGCTCTCCGCCATTCTTACGCCCAGAAACACCAAAGAACAGCTGAGGAAGAGGGAAAGGAGCTTGGGGAACCAAATATTTTCCAAATTTGGTTCTAGGTAAGTGATTTCCATCAAATTTCTTCATAAAATCAATAGTACTTAGGCCATTTATAAGTTTTCCCTCGGTTTAGATTTCATTTTAGGCCATTCATAAGTTTTCCCTCGGTTTAGATTTCATTATGGGAGATGGTCTAGGGAGAACCCAACTTGGGATTTTGATGTTTTGGGATGGAAATAGGTTGGAAATAGTGAGAATAGGAACCTTAGACCTAAACCCACACCCAAATGACATTTTTCAAGCATTTCACCTAGAATTTGGGTTAGCTTGTGGTTAGGGTTTCAATGGAAACCCTAAATTTTAGGATGCATATGTATGAATTAGATTTCTAGGATGTTCTTAGACATGTTGAGCCATTTACCCCAATTTTTACCAAAGTTTATATGTGAAGGCATGTAATGGACCTAGACCCTTGAATGAAAGGCTTGTAGCTCTCCAATTGGTATGCATGTGAACTATGTTATAAAATTGGATGAGCTTTGACGAATTATAATGCTAATTAAGGGTTTCACATTGTAACGACCCTCATTTTTATAAAAGCTAATACCCCAAAAATTTTATACACCTATATTGACTTATATGTGTATTGGGTTCTATAATATATATACGTGGGATCAAATGTATGCATGTATGTAAGTACACGTAAAATGCTATAAGTGAATAGAATAGTATTAAAGTTTTAATTAACTTGTGTGGGTTAGTGAATGAGAGTAGTATTAAAGTGGATTAAATGAGATACTTGTTGATTTCCCTTAGTGAAGTAAAAAAAAAATGAAATGATTATATGGGGGGAGTTTGTTTATTAGTTAGCATGCAAAACATGATAACATAAGATATGAGAAATTCATTCAATTGATTAGTTGATCATTCTTAAGTTCTCATCTAACGTTTGCTATATCTCAAAAAAAAAAAAAAAACGTTTAGAGAAGAAACGAGAAAGGAAAAGAAAAAGGGGCGAGGGTTTCGCGGGGTTTCGTCGTGAAATTGATCTTTAACTAGTATATGACGATTCTAGCGGATTAATTTTTGCCATAAGAGGTGTTCTGTAGAATCTTCAAAAATGGGGTTGACCCACTTTGACTCGAAACACGTAAAAATTATATATTATCACTCCTATAGTCGCATAGATCACGAATATGTAGTTTGTTTGCGTTCATGTGTACTATTGGTGCTGGTACAGCTGCCATAAGCCAAATTGGACACTAGGGACCGTTCGAACCATGCCAAATTCCGGTGAAATTCCGGTTTGAAACCATCGAATCGTAGAGAATTGAATTTTGAACGTTTCGATACCAAGATCATGATTTTTGGATATCGATTGGTATTTTTAGTATGCAATTGAATGGTTTCAATAAATACGTTGGATTTGGAGACTTATAGAAATAAAGTTAAAAAGCTTATCTCTATTGTCTTTCACTGTGAAAATATTTTAGAGGATGATAGAAAATATTAAAATTGATCATCACGTGTCTGGGAGACTCAAATATAATTATGGAACTGAATTGAAAAGTTAGAACTTGATATAAAATGAGAATGAGTTCATTTCATATTACCAGGAACTTAATTAAATGAATTTAGAGTTAAAATTATAATGAGTTAGAGATTCTATGAAAGAAGAAATAATAGAAAAAGATGTTGATGTGAATGTGATTTGCATATTATATTAAATGTGCATATACATGGGTGTTTGCACGCTGATTTGCATAATATACGTGAGCATGCATGATTATGTAGATGTGTAGATGATGGTATGATTGAATATTCTATTTCACTGGGCACCATTGGCTCATTCTATTCCTAAATTTTTCAGATCCTTCAGTTGCAAATAAGGGCAAAGGAATAGCTTACCAGAGTTAGGGTTGTGCCTTGCCAGAAAAGTCTATTTTGATGTAGGTTGATGATTACGTGTGTTGTATTTTGATTTGGTACATATATGTATATAACCTCACATGTATACTTAAGTAGATGGTTGTAAGTCGATGGATATGTGGTAATAGTTAGTAACTATTAGATGCTAACCTGGTTGGGAATTACATAGTGAGTATGATGAAATATCTTGATGGAAATGTTGATACATGTATACATTTGGGTTGATGTGATACATATGTGTGGATGTGATGTTTATCAGGTCATTTAAAATTGTGAGATGTCCAGTTTACAAGGGAGACTTTGTCTGAGTCTCGATTGAGGCTTAACAGGACTCTAATGGTCCTATGGGTGATTGGATTGTTAGATTTCTGTGTCGGTCAGGATGCCCGGGGATTGTGAAAGGGGTCCTGACACACATGGTTTAGAATGGTGGTGTGTGTAATTGACCCATGTGGCTATGTCGACTTCATCTAATTATTAGGCATAGGTTGTGCCTTGGTGTGAAATTGGGAACTTTGATGATCTAAGATGATTCCACATGGCCTAGAATGATAAATGATGCAATATTTGACCTAAATGGAGCATATTGAGACCTAGGCTTCATGGTTAGGCTTGGGTATATGAATGTGGATTTGTTGGCATATGATGTAGATCATGGAATTGATCTAAGTTGACCTTCACTTGGGAAATTAGGGCATGACCTAAGTATTATGTGTGTAATGTGGGTAGATTATGGAAATTGATGTGTATCATAATTGGATTGAATTGGACTTCCATTATGTGGTTTAGAGTGTTCTCGTTGGCTTGGTTGTGAGTACAATTCCTTATGTTTAAATCTTCTATGTCGCCATATTTCTTATATGTGTATGTTGGATGCATGAATGTGGTTTTAAGTAAATGTTTCATGGCGTGTAAAACCTCATGGGCTCGGTATGTCTTGCTTAAATAGATGTATGACACGCTAGTAGGGGACTTAACCCACCATAGGTGGTTTTAGATGATGGACTAGGGACAATGACATGGATTAGTAACTCCAATGATTATTGGATATCGAGGACAAAGACATGGTCATTATGACATGGATTAGTAACTCAGAGGAATATTGATAATTGGGGACAACGGCATGTTCTTATTGACATGGATTAGTAACTGATGAGTTAGATATTTAGATATGTTTTTGAGTAAGTTTTGGATGAGTTTTATGATGATTTATTCATTAGTCTAGTTGGTTTGTTCTAGTTTCGGTTTATTTGTTAGTTTAGTTACATTTTGGTATAAGTTGCTTTATTTCTATTTTTAATTTTTTAGGTTGGTTATTTTGATTATATAAGTGTGTTACTCATTAGTTTTGGTTTGTTTTGTTGGTGTTTGGATGCATTAAAAGTGAATTTGGATGATGAGAACAAGTTACAAGAAGTTGAGATAAAGATACATGAAGCATGCAAGTCAAAGGAACTGAAAAAATGGCTAAGTCCACAATCAAAAAGTGTGCAAAAAATCCAACAAGTGGGAGCTGCGGCGCCCAAATCTTGGTGCCTCAGCGCCGAGAGTTTCTATTTCTGCACGATTTTAGGGTTTTCCCCATATCTTGCTCATCTTAACTCCGAATTGGATGAGGTTTTTTCCTACCTTCTCCTAACTATAAATACAACAAAAATTAGGGTTTCTAAAGGGGAATAGAGCGGATAACAAGAGGAGACGGCTAGGAAGAAAGCAGAGAAGAAGATCAACTTTGGCGAGAAGAAGAGATTCTCCTACATTTTTATCTCTCTAGTTTAGTTTCCATTATTCATATTCATGTTCATACCATTATTTTATGTATTTATGTTGATAGCTATGAACTAAATCCTCTCTCTAGAGGATAGATTGATCAAACTCAAGGCTATGCCATAGTTTTTATTATTTTAATTATTATTATTAAGATTTTCTAGTTTATTTATATTTATCTGGGTTTAATGTTTTTGATCCCTTGGCCAAAGATTGAATGATTATAGACTTGAGGTAGATGCTCCAAAAGAAGATATCTTGGGTTAGAACAAGAAAAATATAGAGGGTATCTTGGGTTGAAACAAAGGAAATATAACTTAGGTTATCATGAGACCGAGAGGAGATCGAGACCCTTTGAAGTTATAAGAAGAAAATCATAGAACTTAATAATGAGTTATTAGGATCTTAGGTTTTCATCGAAAGAGTAAAGTCAAGGTGCTAATAATATGTTTTAATTGGTGCTTGAGAGAGGCATTTAGAGACGTTAGAAGACTTATAAAATAGGAAATTGAATTAATATATATATATATATATATAGGCATAGTTGAGTGAGGTGATATTGAACGTCTAGACTATTCATCTATTGATTTCCTATCTAATTCATATTCCATTGTTTAGTTTAGTTTTAGTTTGTTTAATTATTGTTTTTAATTTACTTGAACTTTCGGATTTAATTTTCTAAATAAAGTTAGAGTTAGTAAATGTGGTAATTAGTGTAGTATTCAATCATAGAGGATGATAACCCAATTTTCATTGGTATATATTATAACTTGACACCGTGTGCTTGCGATTTGCACTAATAATAGCCTCGATGAATATGCGAATGGGAAATGATAGGCTTTTCTTGCATTGACTAATATGTTGCATGTTTGATATCTATGTTACATGCTTTATTCATCTTTTAGCATTGTCATGCATATATGGATTGTACTAATGAGTATTGGATGACATAGTGGGTTCTATTTACTGGACATCGTTAGCTCACTCTCACTTTTCTTTTGAAGTCCTTCAGTGCAAGATAAGGAAAAAGGTGTTGTCATCCTCTGAGAGCCTAGCCAGGAGTTTTGGTATACGTTGTTAATGGATGTAATTACATATGTATGTTTTGTACATTTTGGGTACGTATGTATACTTGTAACATTTACCGTATGGACTTGTTAGATGAGAGGTTGTGTACATGTCATGATGTAGCCGTGTGCTTTGGATGTTGTTGAATATATAATGTTGGTTGTATTGAAAATGCTTTGGTTGTGTTCTTAATTTGAATTATTTAATTCAAATTGGTAAGAGCAAGACATTAGGACAAAGATGACGCTTATCTTGAATGAGATAAATTAATCTTATGTCGTTCTCCGACCTTATTATTTTAATAAATATGTCACTAGAAATTATTATTTTAATATTTGTCACTATTTGATTAGACTAAATATCTATATTAAATTAAAGAATAAGAGTCAACCGAAATAACACCAGAGGACCTTTTGTACATAATTCCAATAATTAAAAACATATATCTTGGCCATTTGATGCTTATTTGGAGGAGGCTAGGGATCGATCTCATGGTTATGTTTCTTTGATCGATTATTCTAGCCCTGGTAGTTTTTTTGAATTCTATAAATATAAGAGAGCTCTACATGTTGCTGCCTTGGTTTCACAGTAGTACTGTTGATCCCTTGCTATAAGTTTGCTTCTAGAGTTCCATGTACTCTAAGCAAACAAAGGAAATTACTCCAGCTCCATGGCATGGCTACATTTGACTATGGCATGAAAGGTAGTCTCTACCTCCTCAATAACAAATTCTACATCTAGCCTCCTTAGCTATTTTCATCCTCCAAAGATTTTCATTAGTGGGAAAAATGTTTCTAAGTAATTTTCAACAGAAGATCTTCACTTTTTGGGGATACTTGCTATGCCATATCTTTTTCCACATTACCTCCAATAGATTTTCCCCTACATCCCATGAATCATTAGAAAGGATAAACTTTGCCACTTTTTGGTTCAGAGAACTTGATTCTAAAGTGATTAATTTGAAGGTATGCAGTCTTGGGATCCATGGATCCTTCTTTCATGTTGACAGTGTTGAGAAAAACACTCAAAACCTTCTAATATCACAGATTCAATAAAAAAAAAAAATAATAGAGATCGACACCCACAACTCAAAGATATACGTAAACCCCCCCACAAAAAAAATTACTATCAATTAACAAGTACCTCAGAGAAATTAAACACATCAAGTACTTCTACACCAGATAGTACATAGATCTGAAACTTTGGTAAAGAAGAATAACAGAAAGAAAATACTCAAGAAAAAACTAGAACTCCAACCGCGTCACCCGTAAAAGTTCTAAACTCTACACTCTTTTATAAAATTTTTAAGTACCAAGCTCCACCTTCTTCTAAATCTCACTCACTAGTTGGGATGATCAATAAACAATAAGGGACATCTTATTTATAGACTTTCTAGCCACAATATTTAAAAACCGTGACCAACAAAAATTTTTCATTCTACACTGACATAGTTTTCTTGCTCAAATACAACTAGATCATAAAACACTTATCCATATTTAGAAAGTCCTAATTACTTTCTTAATACATGTTTCATATTCTAAAACAACAAGAAATTCATGTTTAAGCCAAAATCCAACAGACAGCTTAGCCATCTTCAATTCTCTGTCTGACTCCCCATTGAAGAAGTTCTCTTGCCCAAATGATGTTTTTTCCAAAAATAAGAGTCACCATTTTTCGTCTTGGCTTCCCAAAATGGGGTATTGGGATAGCGATGATTCCTTTAATTGTTCTTGCAACTAATGATTGTGGATTTATAATAAGTTTCCATATCCCTGTTTTACAAGGAGAGCTTTATTAAAGGATTCCAAGCATCTAAAGCCCATGCCTCCTCCGTGGCTATTTGGTTCGTACAACTCCTTCCAACTTAGCCAATGGAGCTTTGATCCTTTGTCTGAAAATCCCCATAAAAAATCAGAGCCATCGTACGTAGCATTCAACTTCCTGCACATGAAACTTTTGAGACTCATTGCAGCCACCCCTAAATATTTATTTTGTGGGGTTGGCAAGTTGTGATATATACCTAGTCTTCTCATGAAACTTTTTTTATTGTCTTCCTTTTTAAAATTTAAGATTAAACTCTATAGAATTTATTCAGATATATAATCAAATCAGTCAAAAACGCAACATAAAGCATTCATAATAATGGAGAAAGAACAAAGTTGAAGGTGATTGAATTGACTTATTAGCTCCACTTAATAGCTATATTAATCTTAAAAACAAAATATAATAAATTAAAATTGCTGCTAGACAAGGATGCATGAAATTCATCAAGAAAGTTGTCCCTTTTTTTTCCACCAAAATGTAATATTTGCAATAAAGTAATGCTATATGTACAGTTAATGTCAACGCTATTTTTTGACGCTGACACTCAGCCTCTTTTAGATGTTTTCAGAATGTGCGTATATTTGAAAAATATTACATAACAAACGCACATTCTTAAAACATTCAAAAAAATTGAGTGCAAACGTCCGTGAATGACCCCGTAGGCACCCAATATACATAAATTTTTTTTATCTAATTGGAAACAGTAAACATATATTAGTTTTGAAGAAGAGAGTGTGGTACCTCTGAAGATACTGACTAAAAGCAATAGGCAAGACCTGGAACTGTTCTCAAAATCCAGGTATGTTCAGCTTTTGAGCAGGAAGTTGGGCCTTCCAAATCTGATATATTATAGTTCCATATGTTCTAGTTGTCACAATTTTCAATGCATGATGTAATATTAGCTGATCATATCATTAACTCTCATCTATCTATCTTTAGAGAACTTACGATGATAATTGGAATGATTTGGTTTGCGGGATCAGCTAGCTTGGCAAAAGCTTTATGAAGAAGCTTGCGTGGTTGAGAGAATTGAAGAAGAGAAAAAAGAGAAGGAAGCAGGATCGTAATCCCCGTTCAGTTAGTCGTGAAGATCGATCATCGACCAAGTGAATAACTGGATTAAATAGTCGTCGGCTAAATTGTGCTTCGACGAAAGCCAAGGCTCCACGCGTGTCTCAGCCCATGGCTGTCGGTCGAAGCTTTCACCGTTTCCGGTGCCGCATCTCTGCGGAACAAGGCGGCCCGGGGACTTTCCTGGGATCGTAAGAACCCAACCACTTCGTCCTGCTTCAAAGTGACTTTATAATGTGCATTATTGGTTTTAAAGAGGTAAATTATTTTCTAATTTTATGATGTGGGACTAAATAGTTTATTTCAGACGCTATATTACAAGTTATTGCCTTCATAAATCATAATAATACGAGTTAATTAGTATAGTGAGGAAACATCCCAATGTAGTAAGGCTGTTATTGGTATTATTAGAAACCAATTTGACCCAAAAGTTGTACCTATAAGATAAAAGTCCAACAATACATATCAAGCTGTCATCAACATTTTTCCTCACGTGCAGCTCCATCTTGTACATGCCAAAAGAAAAAAATAAAACTAAGACTTTGGGCTTTGATGGTTAACTGGAGATTTGTGGTTGGAATTGTAAGGTGAGTGCTAAACAGCAGTGGGATGCTGGCTTTTAATGGTTGTCATTCTATGAATAAAAGTTCATGAACCATTGAAACTTGTAGCTTTCAAATGCAAAGACACCCTTTGTAATGTTTCTCACTCCCCCATTTAAAACAAAATCAAAGGAATATCCACCAATCTCAATATCAGCAAAATAACGCTCAAAAACCATGGAATTCAAGTGCTTTTAAACCACCCCAATGCAGAAAATCTCACTCTTTCTATAGCATTTTTAAAAAGCTATTGAAAACCTCAAAACCATAACACTTTTTAATGGCTATTGTTGATTTATAGCTGAAAACCTCAATATAATAGCACTTGTCAATGGCTGTCTTTAGTTATTTTAAACTTACAATAATAGCTTTTAAAAAATGCTATCTTTTTCGAAGTTTATAACATTAACAAATAACATTTTTACCATGCTACAATCTCCACTATAGTTTTAAAAATTAAAAATGAGATATTAAAAATTAATTCCCTGATCAATTAAAGTTTGTTTCAAGTACAACTTCATATGCTCCTCAAAAAAAAATACTACTTTATATGAACCATACTAATTAAAACAATGACCTGAGTCCACATTTATTTTAAAAAATAAAATAAAAAAGTAAACATTACAAAAAAAAAATGATATGGTAGAAAGTTCATTCATTTCCATTGCTCCTGTTGTTTGTCTTCCTAAGTACTTCTTCCTGTTGTCCCAGCACTTCTGGTTTCTTCGTAACCTCAACACAGTGGACGTCTGGCATATATGTAAATGACCTTGATTTCCTTCAATAGTACCTGAACAATCCTCTTCTGCTTCTGCACAAACAAACAAAAAAAACCCACCCCTAAGCTCATTATAGTTATTAATAATTCAATTACTTGATAAAACACATACAAAAATCACTATTTTTTTTTTTTTTTACTTCTGTGGGTAGATTCACATATAATGCACCCATGTCAAAATTACTTTGTTTCTTCATTCTCTTTCCACCTATCACACATCATTGCCATATTATAAGTAATTAAATTATGATAAGATCTTGAAAGAGAGAGAGATGGGTAGTGATGAAGAATGGGGAGGAATTGATATAAATAAGACCCAAAAAGGAAATGACTTAATTTTAGAATTAAATTAAAAAAAAAAAATTGTTACCCACTCAACCTGACCATACAGACACTTGATTTCTTTCTTCAATGCAAAGAAAATCCATATAAACACGCATAGAAAAGCACAAAAAACCTGGCAAAATTTTGAAAAATTCCACAAATCCCTTAACTAGTACCATGACAACTGTTATTTGAACTGTTTCATATTTTATTTTTATTTTTCCTCTATGAAACAATTATTTGAATTGTTTATATAAAGGTTGGCTACATGAATTTGCTTCCTCCACTCCACTTTATCGAGGGTTACATCAAATTCAAATTACAAGAAGTTAAATCTTTCTTAATTATCATTATTCATGTTATATTAAGTCTACCTTTACCTCTATTGTTACCATCTAGGGTGTTAAGAGGTTACTCTTCTACTACCATATAATTTTTTCTACACAGCCAAATGATGCTGCAAACTACTGAAATCTTGACACTAAGAGAAGTCTTTGAGGCTTTAGACTATTATTCTACGTTTCATCCTTCTCTTTAGGCTTTAGAGTGTTTTGTGAACAGTGTTTTGTGAACAGTGTTTTCGTCCCAATAAACAGTAAACCATGAACCGTGATTTCGGTTGGTTTATCGTCACCGTCGCGATTCCTTTCGATTCGCGAGCCACTTGGATTAGTACTTTAACCTCCACGTGTGCTCATGGCCGACGGAGGGCATGGTGTACCGCCTGTCCGCACACATAAAATTGGCGGGGCTGGAACTTCATCTGGGGGCTGGCAGGTGCAACCGACGCTGCAGCTCTTGCAGGTGTTTCCGCAACGCAACTGCAGCAACTTCTTGCATTTTTGAACTTCGACAAAATAAAAGATTAACTACATGGTAAAAACAGTCATTTTAGTTGGATTATCGATACAGGAGCGTCGAACCATGTGACGTGCAACTTGTCTATTTTGAAGAATGTGAGAAAGGTGCAATACTGTCCGGTGGGTTTGCCGGATGGAAACACGGCAGAAGCAAACCAAGAGGGGAGTGTCGTGCTGCCAGGAGGATTGAAGCTCGACAATGTGCTTTATGTCCCACAATTGACATGCAATTTAATTTCTGTTACTCAATTAATCGATGAATCAAATTGTGTTGTACAATTCACTAATAATATTTGTGTTATACAGGACCAACCGACGAGAAAGGTGATTGGAGCGGGTGAAAGATTGGATGGACTTTATTTTTTCCGTGGTGTTCCTCAAGTGAAGGTCTTGACAGTGGATGGTGATTCGTCGTTCGAGTTATGGCATCAACGAATGGGGCATCCGTCGGAGACAATATTGAAGATGATTCCGGCTGTAAGTCATTCTTGTAGGTCAAATAATAAATCTTGTGATGTGTGTCCGCGTGCAAAGCAACCTAGATCTAGTTTTCCAATTAGTACGAATAAAGCTGGTAGGATTTTTGAACTTGTTCATTTGGATTTGTGGGGGCCTTATAAGGCTCGTTCTTCGTGTGGGGCTACCTATTTTTTGACAATAGTAGATGATTTTTCAAGAGGAGTTTGGGTCTATTTCCTTTGCAATAAAATGGAAGTTGAATCTATGTTTCTTAATTTTGTTGCTATGGTTGAACGTCAATTTGAACAAGTGATAAAACGTGTGAGAAGTGACAATGGGACCGAATTTAATTGTTTGCATGATTATTTTCAAAATAATGGGATTATTTTCAAAATAATGGGATTATTTTCAAAATAATGGGATTATTTTTGAGACTTCTTGTGTTGGGACTCCTCAACAAAATGGGAGAGTTGAGAGAAAGCATCAACACATTTTAAATGTGGCTAGAGCCCTAAGATTTCAAGGGAACTTACCAATCAAATTTTGGGGTGAATGTGTGTTGGCAGCGTGTCACTTGATTAATAGGACACCCTCTACTTTACTTAAGACTAAATGGCCATATGAAATGTTGTTTGGGAAAGTGCCTTCTTATGATGTTATTCGTGTATTTGGTTGTCTTTGCTATGCTCATAATCAACGACACAAAGGTGATAAATTTGCAAGTAGGAGCCGTAAATGTATCTTTGTTGGCTGTCCTCTTGGGAAGAAAGGTTGGAAATTGTATGATTTAGAAACACATGAGTACTTTGTATCGAGGGATGTGAAGTTCTTTGAGAAAGAATTTCCTTTTGCGCCAAACCAACCAAGGAATGTGGTGACTCCTGTGCTGGCGAACAATGAGGATGGGGCATGGAGTGAGGATGAGGGTGCCGATGAGTGTGCTGCGTGCGCTGAGGGGGGTTGGAACCAGCCTCCACCCTCGAGGGGGGGTCTGGTGTTGCGGTGCAACCCGAGCAGCAGCCCGCACATGAGGATGTGCGTGATGACGGGCTAGAGAATACGGTGGGGGAGCAAGGTGTGGAAGTTGACGATGAGCTAGGGCGAGGAAAACGAACCAAAACTCCTTCAACACGGTATCGTGATTTTGTTACTCATACTATACGGAAAATAAGTCCATCTGAGAATTCATCAGCTCCTTCCTCTTCCTCAGGTACGCCCTATGCTTTAACACATTTTGTGAATTGTGAACGTTTTTCTGTGAGACATAAGAATTTTCTTGCAGCTGTGACAGCGGGACATGAGCCGAAGCATTTTAAAGAAGCGATGAAAGACTCGAGATGGCGAGATGCGATGGGTAAGGAAATACGAGCCCTTGAAGACAATGAGACTTGGGTAATGGAGACTCTTCCACCCGACAAGAAAGCACTAGGGAGCCAGTGGATATATAAAATCAAGTATAAGTCCGATGGCAGCATAGAGCGACTCAAAGCAAGACTTGTGATCTATGGCAATCATCAGGTGGAAGGAATTGACTATAACGAGACATTTGCTCCTGTGGCAAAAATGGTGACGGTTCGTATTTTTCTTGCAATTGCTGCTGTTAAAAATTGGGAGGTACATCAAATGGATGTGTATAATGCTTTCCTTCACGGTGACTTAAGTGAGGAGGTTTATATGAAGGTTCCTCCAGGTTTCAAAAATACAAATCCTAACATGGTTTGCATGTTGAAAAAGTCGTTGTATGGTCTAAAACAAGCTCCCCGATGTTGGTTTGCAAAACTGCTAACAGCGTTGAAGGATTATGGTTTTGTGCAATCCTATTCAGATTATTCCTTATTTGGGTTGTGCAGGGGAAGAACTCAGATCAACGTGTTAGTTTATGTTGATGACTTGATTATTGCAGGGAATGATAAGGTTGCATTGACAACTTTTAAAGATTACCTTGGCAGGTGCTTTCATATGAAGGATTTGGGAGTTTTGAAGTATTTCTTAGGGCTAGAGGTAGCCCGTAATCCAGAAGGAATTTTTCTTTGCCAAAGAAAATACACACTCGAGATAATTTCTGAAACGGGTTTATTGGGAGCCAAGCCTGCGGCATTTCCTATGGAACAAAATCACAATTTGGCCCTTGCTAAGGGCGAATTCCTTGCGGATCCGGCACCTTATAGGCGACTTGTAGGGCAATTGATTTACTTGTCTGTGACGAGACCTGATCTTGCATATTCGGTTCATATCTTGTCCCAATTTATGCAACAACCTCGTGAGGATCATTGGGAGGCAGCTCTCAGCGTCGTGAGATATTTGAAGAAGAGTCCGGGGCAAGGGATTTTGCTTCGTGCTGATAGTGATCTACGTCTAGAAGGGTGGTGTGATTCGAATTGGGCTAGTTGTCCACTTACGCGGCGTTCCTTGACAGGATGGTTCGTGTTTCTTGGTTGTTCTCCTGTGTCGTGGAAGACCAAGAAGCAACAAACAGTGTCTAGATCGTTTGCGGAGGCTGAGTATAGATCAATGGCGGCAACAGTGTGTGAGTTCAAGTGGCTTAACCAACTTTTAAGCGACTTGGGTGTGCGACATCCGAAGGGTATGAAGTTGTTTTGTGATAGTCAGTCGGCGTTGTACATTGCTCAAAATTCGATTTTTCACGAAAGAACAAAGCATATAGAGGCTGACTGCCATTTTGTTCGAGATGCGGTGACTGAAGGGCTGATTTGTCCGTCATATGTTTCTACTAGTGTTCAATTGGCAGACATATTTACAAAAGCGTTGGGAAAAGCGAACTTTGAGTTTCTACTCTCCAAGTTGGGCGTTCGTGATCTTCACGCTCCAACTTGAGGGGGGTATTACGATATGATTGTATCTTTTGAGGAATACTTTTCATTATTTTAGTCTTTGTATTTTGTAATATATAGACTTGGGTTGTGAATGAGAGAGGGAGAGAAGATTGGTAGTGAATTTGACACAAACTTCAATGCAATAACTAAACATAAAAGTGAAGAAGCATAAATTGAAAAATATAGAGATACAAGCAAACCTTATCCAATATTCTTTGGCATGATTCATCCACGTTCGAAGAGCGAAATATTTGCTTCTTGTTGACCTTGTCTATATTGTGATTGACTCTTGGTAACGTTTTTATATGCTTTGCTCCATCATATATATAACTCAGTTGTTCAGCTATTTAAGGTTGTAAAGATGGAAACAAGAAGGTTTGTGTTTATTTGTTTCACTTGCCTTGTACCAGAGCGAAGGGTAGAAAGGTTGTCTGATACATTTGAAGTGCTTGGTGAGCAACAAAGGAGTAATGCAGTTCGCAAGTTCCCACCCTGTGAAGAAAAGAGAAAGTTCAATACGTAAGTATAAGAATGTTACCAAGGGCTAGTACATGGGTCTTTGCTTCACCTTTAGCCAAGGGCTTTTCTGTTTTAAACTGGTTATTTAATTGGGATAATTGTATTCACGGGGTAGGGTATAGTTATCAATGAGATTGTAATGATGGGATACATGCAGCCGGGTTGTTCTTTTAGCCGATACGCATGGTGGGCATCACTCATGCCCACAATATATGTACCTTTATATTATTAATATATTGTTACTTTGTTTCTTCTCAAAAAAAAAAAAAAAAAAAGTATAAGAATGTTACATGACAAAAGGGAGGAGGAGGACTTACAAGATCATCTTGAAGAATCTGAGTAATCTTTTTTTTTTTTTTTGAGAGGAAACAAACAAGATATATTAATTCTTAAAAGTAACAGTCAAAACAAAACAAGGAGTACCAGGGTACTCAAAATCAAAGACAACAAAACATGCATAAATAATCAAGACATAACATCTCTCACTTAATACATTCCCCCCAACTTCTAACCTAATCATTGATAGAGAAGTCACCATTAAGCTTGAATGCAACTACCCATGAACTAGCATTAATGAGAATATCATTCCAAAGGCAATCACAACTTCTTTTAACACCTTCAAAAATCTGGTAATTACGCTCCTTCCAAACCATCCATAACGTAGTTAAAGTTGCCACTCTCGTAACATTTGCACCATGATTACTAAATCTTCTAATGTTCCCAAGATTGATACACTCCTCAAAACAAGTCGGCGGTGAAAAGTTCCCCCTAATTCTCAACTAACATTCTCTCCATAAATGCATTGAATAAGAGCGTCTGAAAATCAAGTCTATAGTAGAATCTTCATCCTGTAAACACATGGGACAACAACGAGGTAAAAGTGCAATGTGAGGAAATCTTTGTTGTAGGACATCACCCATATTAAGTTTGTTATGACGCAAGATCCACCCAAACACTTTAACTTTGGATGGTATATGAGCTTTTCAAATAATGGAGGCAATAGGGATAACGGGATAGGAAGCCTCATCAATAAGGTAATGGAACAAGGATGGACAAGAGAAGGTACTGGAAGGATGATGGGCCCATACAAATCTATCAAGACCCATTAACATTCTAAACGAGCCCAGTAATGAAGTCAAGGATGAAAATTCAACTTGTTGGCCTACAGTAAGTTCATTAGGAAGGAAAAAATTCCAAAGAAAATGGTCCAAGGAAAATGGTCCGAGTAATCTTAGAATCACGATATGGAATGTGGTTTGCTTTGCCAAGGTTATCGTCAGTCAGAGCCCTGATTACGTTCCCAAGGGCAGAAAGTGACTTGTTTATGGTTTTTGCTCCTTCAAGAATTCTCCCTTCAGCTCCTGTTTTCTCTATATTTTCAGATCCAGCAGAGTCCACAAGCATTAGTTTTCCAGTTTTGAACCTGTCATGTTCTCGGAGTTTGAGGAACACTCCATGTTTTAGATAAGAATTTGGTTATTTGATTCTAGACATCATAATTCATGCCCAGTCTCCTTTACAGTTTGCTGCTGGACTGTAAAGATATAGGCACAGTGACTCCTGCTACTAGCCATGTTCATTTCTATCTGGGTTAAAGTTTGATGGGAGGCATGAATGCCATGACCAGAATTAATAACTAGGAATTGTGTAAATTAAAGCTTGTAAGTGAAGTTAGATGGCCTTTTCCCTTGCCAGCAAGGATACGAGTCTCCCCAATCGTCCTAGTAGTAATTCCTTTCTGCATTTTTAAGGTCTAAATCAAGAATCCAATATTATATATTCAAAAAAAAAAAGTTTGAAATGTGTGTTTAAGCATTTGTCTCACAGATAGTTGTATTAAAGCCTCTGCAGGGTCTAAAATAGAGATCTGAAAACCAGAGAAGAAAGAATCTATTACAAAGCAGATGAAACATATACAACTTAAGATAATGGTTCCAGAACCAACGCTTGGTTGGCTGAGTGGCTTGGGGCTCTCATCTCATGAAACAAGGTCACGAGTTCGACTCCTACCTTATCAGTGTTGGCCACTGGGGTGTCTCCCGCTCGATTTTGCCAGGGGCCTTAGTGGATTAGTCGGGCTGAAGGTTCGGATACCACTAAGTTGTCAAAAAAAATAAAATAATGGTTCCAAACTATTCATATATTTGCCAAATTCTTTCCTAATTTCTTAACGTTCAAGTGATGCAGATATAATCTAATTTGGTTTGTAGGTTGAGGTTCTTATAATTAACAATATGCACAAGAAAGTGGGAAAGCCTATTAGCTTCAGTGACACCGTATTACAAATGCTTAAGATATGAGAAAACAACCTCATCAACTATTAGAATACCAGGGAACTATCATAAGAATATATAGGACTAAAAACCAAATTTCAAGAATGAAGAAGCCATTGCAGCTAACCTAGCGAGGACATAGAATAAAATATGTCTGAAAAAATTAGCTCACCTCAGTTACTCCAGACAAAAATATGCCTTGAGCCTTACCCTCTTTTATTTGTAAGTTGACTTTCGATAAATCTAACAGGTCTCTGAGAATTGATGAAAAGGAAACAACAATGATTGATAAAAAAAAAAAAAATTCACTCCAAGTACATGAAAAAGGTCAGAAAAAAATATGTTCAAAAGCTGGGAAGAGCAAGGGACCCTTTTGATAGAGAGAAATATAGCCTCTGCAGAAGATACAAACCTAGCTTTTTCCATATATATCTCCACCTAAAAGAACCACAATGAAGGTTCATAAGAAACAAATACTGACAGAAAGCAAGAAAGTGGAAAACTAGGGTTTCAATACCATCGACAGCTTGATTGTATACCTGATTTGAAGCACTCAAAGAGTTTTTCCACAACTCATGGAAGAAGTCCCTTTTTATGATCTTCACCTTCCAGAATACTTGGGCCCTGAATACATTATGGGAATATTCCGACATATCAGTCAGAAAGAGATATGATAAATCCCATTGATTGGAATATTTCACAGTTAGAATTGATTACTTCACCTCCATGCTATATGTCTTTCCTGCTTCTGTCTGATCCAAATGCAGAACTCAGAGATAACCATTATCAGAGGGTCTCATTTTTGTTTCTTGTTAAAAAAAAAAATGATAGATGGATCAAACATAAATGGCTGCAAAAGTGCAAACAGGGAACGAGTTTGTATATGGTTCAATATCATTAGTGAAGATATTAAAAATCCCAATCAACCTATAAAAGTATATATTTAAAAAAAAAGAAAAAACTGAAGTGAAAGCAAGCTGAAAAAGAACACTTAGCATCAAGGTTTGATAAACCTCATTTTACCTGTCCGTAAGTAATGATCGTTCCATTTATTGCATTAACAACAAATGTTTTAGGAAGATGAGTTTTAAAGTTAAATGAAAAAATCAAACTGCTAAAAACAAAATGTTAATGAATCAAACGAAAGTTTATTGATCAATAAATAAGGAATTTAAAATGCTTGGAATCTAGGAATACTAAAACAAATACTTCTGGTTGATGCCTTGAATAATAGGCAGAGCAAGAAATTCATAAACATCATATTGCAAAGAATCCTGATAAAACACTCTATCGAAGGAGAATGTGAAGTCTTCCTCTTTCCCATCCTACAAAGAAAGAATGTTATTATTCAACAAATCATTTGTGGATATACAGAAATTAAATGAGCATAAGATTTTGGTGGAACCTTGAAAATAAAGGACTTGGAATCCAAGCTCTCAATGGAAATACTATCACTATCATCTCTTTTCTCTTTCGATTTTAAAGGTCTGAAGCGAGCACATACTTTTACATTCGACATGTTTCGGATTCTAATACCTCCTATATGATTTCAACAAACCTAGCTTCTGCAGATTAATTTTCAGATTTGAAAGCCAATCCCTTATTCTGACTAGAAAAATAACTTGAAGCAAATCTTTAACTTGTATCAGTCATCAAAAAACAAGTTTACTGGCAAGAACTTGAAGCAACAATATATATTTATGATATGTTCTAAACAGACCAGAACACAAAGAGAAACATCCACATCCTTTAAATGTTTGATAATCAACTTCGAATTTGCAAATTTATAGTGTAGAACCAAATTCACACTTAAGATATCTATATATATATATAATGCCTATCATCCTATGTATGTGATCTAAATAGAACGCACAAGATATCCATAGCAAAAAATGTAATGGTAAATGCAGAAACAAGAGGGAATCTCAGTTTTGATTTCAGTAGAATTTTTAATATGAGCTTTTCAATCAATCAAATCCGCCATGTCTACATAGACCTCTGATGATCACGCAATTTCTCTGCAAATCTGAAATTCCAAAAGAGCTGAGACTCAGAGATCTCTCTCTGCTTTATGATTGATAGAAACCGCCAGAACACCGAATAGAATCCAGAAAAAAAAAAAAAAAAAAAAAAAAAGATTTGCGTTAATCGAAACAGTAAATGGAGGAGCTGAAATTAGATGAACAAAACCAGACTATATAACAAAACAACGATTACACAAAAACAAGCTGGAACGATCGATACCTGAGATTCTAACAAGATTTTTCAGGAGTTGAAGAGCCTGTGCGGTTTTTAAGTCGTAACGAGGACAAACGGACAGGTGAGTTCATGAAGCAACTTGAGTTTCACTTGGCAACACATCAATGCAGGTATGTATATAGTAATATAGGTAGTGTTCTAAGTTTTGAAAATACAGACAGGCTCTGTAGTTTATGCTCATGGCGCTCATTACTCCTCTTGTTTTTTTACGCTTGCTGATTTTAATATTCTAAAAATAAAAATAAATACTTTGAAAAATGAATAAAACCCACTAAACTATATGATTTTTGTGCACTTATTAAATTTTTAGTTTTGATTTTACTAAAAATAAAAATCAATATATAAATGAAACGAATATAAAAATTAAACTAAATATTTTTTAAAAAACTTATTTTGGTTTTAGTTTTTCTTGAAAAATAAAAATAAATCTTTTACATAAAATGAATAAACTCATTGAATTGTATAGTTATTTATAGTTAATTTTTATTTGAATATTAAGAGCGGCTAGATGTAAGGGTGACAATTTGGCCCGAGGCCTATAGGTCTAACCCGGCCCGTTATAAATGGCTCGGTCCAAATTTTAGCCAGACTATTACATGGGCTAGCCCGGCCCGGTCCCAAAATTTATTGGACGGATTTGGGATCACATAACAGACCAAGCCCGACCCGCTAATTCGATCTAAAGGCCTAACTCGAAGACCTGACTCAAAGGCCCAAAAATTAGGCCCGATTATATATATATATATATTTATTTATTTTATAATAAATATAAAATATATAAGTGCACGTAATTAAGATTTAAGAGTATAAAATGAAAAAACAAAACATAATTAAAATTGTGTTATATAATATCTCACGAAGTTCCTTTTGGGGAATCTGCTTGGGAATTTGAACAATTGTAGGAACATCATTATCATGAACAAAAGCCATGATAGTACCAGTAGGCTTCTGTGTTCGGAGGTGGATAGCATGAGAATACTCTTCTTTTCAGAGAGCATGATGCCATGCTGTTGAGTAATAGCTAAGAACTGAGACATAATACGTACCACATACATAATATATTGTGTCAAAAAAAATAATATAATGTATATATAATGATAAAAAAACACAATCAAGTGTATCATTATAATTAAGAGTGTATAAAATGTGTATAATATATATTTAATTAAGTCAATAGTGTTATTTAATTAAAGGTTTATATTTGTATTATATATGCATTATTAAGAGTATGTTCAATTAAGTATATAATACGAATAATCCACATACCTAGACTATTTCTTAATAAAACAAATAATCTACATACCTATTCTATTTCTTAATAAGAGTATATATAGTATACAATTATAGTATAAAATGGTAAAAACAAAACATAATTAAGATTCAAGAGTAATATATAATTAGATAATATATTATACATACATACACACACGCACAAACTTATATATATATATATATATATACCAAATATATTTTATTAAGTATGTAGAAGGGCTAGATATAAATATATAATGAATTTAACTAAATTATAATAAGGGTTGAGCTAAAATTATGAAAGAAGAAAATATATTATCTAACTACATACATAAACTAATTCATTTAGAATAAATTAACACATATTTAAGATAAATTAAATAAATAATATTTTTAATTTGTATGTTTTATTTAATTATTTAACTAAAATTTATATTTTATTGTAACTAATCTAACCTGAAAATACGTATTTGGTTATATTAGTAGTCCAAAGGCCAGACCCAAAAGCCCGATCCATATATGATTTGGGTTGGGTCTGGGCCAAGGCTTTTTAACGTTCGCCCGACCCGACCCGATTATTCCTAAGTCCGGTGGGCCCAAGTCGGGTCGGGCCGGGCCAAATGGCCCGAATTGCCACCCATGGATAGATGGACGCAGTTATAGACTCTCTACACCCTAGTCCACCTTTTTTTTGTAATCCCTAAAATGTACTCACTTAAAATTACTAAATTAACCTTTATCAAAAAAAAAAAAAAAAAACCTAACACTTTCTTCTCACCCCACACCCAACACACCCCATCTTCTTCTTCTCTCCAACGCCAAGAACATTCGAGCAACACCATTGCATTTCCCTCGACGGTCTCAAGTGCCTTACACGTCATATCGTTGTAAGTACACTATTTCACCATTATTAGGGTTTTTTTTCAATGTTCAAAGGTTTTTTTGGATGATTTGTTGAATGAATGATTGTTTCATTTCTAGGTTAAATCATTCAAAAAACAACACCGTCAACACACATTTCAATCAATATGGCCAAATGAGATTGTTCTCGTAACGACGCACATCAAGGAGAGATAAGTTTTGGTTGTGTGTGACTTAAAATTGCAAGTTTTGTTTTTAAAAAAAATCGGGTTGAAGGTCGGCCCTGCGCGGCTGACAGTTGTACAGTAGAGTCGGCCATAGAGGGTTGACCTTCCTTTTTGAATTTCGGTCATGATCAGCTGACCGTACTGTACAATGGTCGGCCCTAATAGGCCGACCCTTCCATTTATTATACTTATCCAATTTTTTGTGCATGCAATTGTTATCTTATGCATTTGGGTGTATTTGATGTCGTTAATGAAAATTTTTCGTTATTGATTGTCTAATTATAAAATTTTGCATAATTTCATAATGAAGAACTTGCAATGGTCATTAATTACACGGAACAGTTCACTCCCAACAAGGACTTCAGTACATGGGAGGAACTTGTTTTTTGGGTCTAAGAGGTTGGCAGAAGGAATGGATTAATGATCATAATCTGAAACTCAGATGCTGGGGGTAATGGTAGATGAGCCCGCGTCAATTTTGCTTGTGAGAGATATGAGAGGAGTAAATTCATTGCTCAACAATCTATTCTTGCTAAGGAGCGGAAGAGAAGTCAAACTGGAAAGAAAAAGTGTGGATGCCCTTTCCTCTTAAATGGCAAGAACCCTCGGGACGGTGAGTTGACGGTAAAAGTTACATGTGGCACCCATAACCACCCTTCTACGAAGTACTTTGAAGGACACTCATACGCCGAAAGGTTGAATAATGATGAAGTAGAAGTCATGGTACAAATGTCAAAGAGTAATGCTCGACCAAAAGACATATTGATGACTTTAAAAGAAAAATTGTTAGTAATGCATCGACGCTAAAAATAATATACAATGCCAGACAAAAGCATAGGTTGTTGGAATATGGAGGCAAATCTCAAATGCAACAATTGTTGCATAAGTCATAATAAGAGAAGTACGTTGAGTGGAACATGTGCGAAGAAGGTACCAATGTGTTCAAGATATATTTTGGGCTCATATTGTTTCAGTGGATCTTCTAAGGTGTTTCCCATATGTGCTTCTGATAGACTATACACACAAGACGAACAAGTAAAAATTTCTATTATTGGAGATCGTTGGTGTTACATTGACGGATATGACATTTTCAGTGGCATTTGTGTATATGGCATCTGAAATCAGAAACAATTACACGTGGGCACTACAAAAATTGAGGGAGTTGTTCGATGGGTGGTTTATTTCCAAGATAATTGTGACAGACAGGGACTTGGCTTTGATGAATGTTGTTTCATGTGTGTTCCTTGAAAAAATGAATCTTTTATGTATATGGCACATAAAAAAGAACGTGTTGGCCAACTCAAAGGGCAAGTTTGCAAAGAATGAGGACTTTGAAGTTTTTATGAGGAAGTGGAATGAATTGGTTTTTTCTGATACAGTGGAGGAATACAATTATCAGAAAAATGTATTATTTCGAGAGTATGCTGAGCACCCTGATATAATTACGTACATTGATACAACATGGTTGGTACCCCACAGAGAAAGATTTTTTAAGGCGTGGACGGATCGATTTATGCACCTTGACAATACTACAACCAATAGGGTGCAGAGTGCACATTCCAAGTTGAAGAGAACTTTATGGTCTTTTCAAGGCAACTTCGAAACATCATGGACTAAAATCAATACAATGTTGGCTTTGCAACACACAGAGATCAAGTCATCATTTGAAAAAAGTTTGTATATTGTTCAGTATCACTTCCAAGATTCTACATTCATGTATTTGGGTGGATTCATCTCTAGAGCCGCACTGGACAAGATATGGGAGGATTTAGCTCGTGTTGAGAGGGTTGGATTGGACCAAAATTTATGTGGACATGTGGTATGCAGAACACTTGGATTGTCATGCGCACACGAGCTTGTTTTGTGTAAGCAATCTAGCATACTCATACCTCTAGCTGATGTGGATGCCCATTGGAAAAAGCTAAATCTTACTCCTGTGAAAGTAGAGGACAACGAGATGGATTTCAATTTTAGGGCTAAGTTGGGTCTACTTGAAGATGAATTTAATAGTTTTGATGCCTCTGGAAGAGCTAGAATTGTACAAAAAATCAAAGAGATAATTGCTCCATCTGCCTCTTCTCTTACTGTGTCCATACAAAAGAAGAAAACAAAAGGGCGACCGACTAGGAAGATTGATCGGTCAACAAAATGAGATCCCTCGTCATTTGAGCATGTTTTGTCTGCGTACTCCACTCGTTCATCAATCTCATCATTGCAAAAGACGAAATCAAAGAATGATGAACCAAAGAAGGTCCACAAGACACGCTTGCAAATGTCTCATGGATCTCATGGATATCTAGTTGGCATCAATACGTAGCCTATGTCAGAGATGTTATGGCTGATGGACATTGTGGGTATCGAGTCCTCGTTGAGTCCATGGGTATGGGAACAAACGGTTTAAGCAAAATCAGAGGTGACTTACTGAGAGAGGTACAAAGGTTTGAGGCACACTACACAACGCTTTTCGGTAGTGTTGAGAGGGTTCAAGAGATTATGAGATCTCTACAGTGTAGTGACCCTCTGGCGAGAAATAGATGACTTTCCCAGATATGGGGTTGTTGATAGCATTAGTATACAATGTCGTGTTGGTGTTTTTATCTATGCTGCAATGTATTACATTTTTGCCCTTGAAAACCGAACCTCCACCAATCCCATTGAGGCAAGTGATTGGCATTACTTACGTGAATGATAATCACTTTGTGCTGGTAAAATTTGTTTTCTTTTTGTATTTTGTTTCAATGTAAATTATAGAATAATAGAAATAATGATTGCAAAGTTGTACTTTCCACAGGTTACGTTTGCCCCTGCATCACCGATACCTCCTATATCGCCAGATTTTCATAGATTTCGACTACGACAGGCACATGGATGGGAAACCCCTTATTTTGTTTTCAATGTTGATGGTAGCAGAGTGACAAGCAATGCGAGTGATAAACAAGATGTAGTATTTGACTTAGATGATGACAAATTATTTTGAAAATGTTGAGGTGTAGGGGGATGTCAACATATTTTTTTGGAAATGTTGACATGTTTAGACTTGTTTTATTTTTGAAAATGTTGAATGGAGATGTGGATATGTTGATATGTAAGGGGATGTCAGCATGTTTTTTTTTTGAAAATATTGACATGTTTAGACTTGTTTTATTTTTGAAAATGTTGAATTGTATATGGAGATGTGGATATGTTGATATGTAGGGGGATGTCAGCATGTTTTTTTGGAAATGTTAACATGTTTAGTCATGTTTTTTTATTTTTCTTTTTGGAAATGTTGACATATAAGGAGATGTGGATATGTATAGACTTTTATTTTTTTTTAAATGTGGATACAAAAGATGTAATTGACTTCGATGTTGATGATATATACAAATTTGTTGTCTACGAGTGCTACTATGTTGATTTGGATGTTTGAATTATTGTTTTCTTTCTGTATGTATGTATGGTATATCAAAGTTCACCAAACGAGTGGGAAACAGTACCCCACTACCCAAACTAACCCGAAATGATTGTAAACATGTCAAAAATGTTATATAATTCAACTCAATGTAGTGCAGAATGTTGAAATACAAAAAAACTCGAGAAATAGGAGGGTCGGCCATGTCTGGCCGACCAATACCTCTCTGCTCGGTCATTGAAAACCAACCAATATCTCTTTGTTCGATTTTGGATGACTGACCGTCGTACTTTGTAAAGGTCGGCCATGTTTGGCCTACATTCCACACTTCATTGGGATGCATTTCAACACATTCTTGACATTTTCACAATCATTCCGGGTTATTTTGTGTTGCAGGGTACCGTTTCCACCTTTAAACTCCAATGTGGGGTACGGGTGGGGAACAATACCCCACCGCCCAAAATAACTCGAAATGATTGTGAACATGTCAAAAATGTGGTGGACTGCATCCCAATGCAGTATGGAATGCGAAAATGCAAAAAGACCCGAGAAATAAGAAAGTCGGCCAGACCCGAGAAATAACAGGGTCGGCCATTGCTGGCTGACCCTTACACAGTAGGGTCGGTTCCTTCCCACCGAACAGAGAGATATTGGTCGGTTTTGGATCACCAACCATACTTTGTTTATGGTTGACCCTCTTATTTCATGGATTTTTTTGCATTTTCACATTCCACACTGCTTTGGGCTGCATTCCACCACATTCTTGACATGTTCACAACCATTTTGGGTTGTGGGCTATTGTTCCCCACCCGTATCCCACATTGGAGTTTAAAGGTGAAAATGGTACCCCGCAGCCCAAAATAACTTGAAATGAGCATGTCAAGAATGTGTTGAAATGCATCCCAATGAAGTGTGGAATGTGCAATTGCACAAAAACCCGAGAATTAAAAGGGTCGGCCAAACATGGCCGACCTTTACAAAGTAGGGTCGGTTCTTTCGCACCAAACAGAGAGGTATGGGTTGGTTTTGGATGACCGACCTTACTATTTACCTCTTATTTGTCAGGTTTTTTCGCATTTCCACATTCCACACTGCATTGGGATACATTCCACCACATTTTTGACATGTTCACAACCAATCCGGGATAGTTTGGGTGGTGGTATATTGTACTCCACATTAGAGTTTAAAGGTTGAAACGGTACCATGGAGTCCAAAATAACCCGAAATGGTTGTGAACATGTCAAGAATGTAGGGGAATGCATCCCAATGCAGTGTGGAATGTGCAAATGCACAAAAACCTGAGAAATAAGAGGGTCGGCCAGCTACAAAGTACGGTCAGTCATCCAAAACCGACCGATATCTCTCTGTTTGGTGGAAAAAAACCAACCCTACTATGTAAAGGTCGGCCATTTCTGACCAACCCTCATATTTCTTTGGTTTTTGTGCATTTTCACATTCCACACTGCATAGGGATACAGTCCACCACATTCTTGACATGTTTACAACCATTCCGGGTTATTTTGGGCGGTGGGGTACTGTTCCCCACTTGTACGTCACTTTAGAATTTAAAGGTGGAAACAGTACCCCACAACCCAAAATAACCCGAAATGGTTGTGAACATATCAAGAATGTGGTGGAATGCATCCTAATGCAGTATGGAATGTGCAAATGCACAAAAACCCTAGAAATAAGAGAGTCGACCTTACAAAGTATGGTCGGTCATCCGAAATTGAACAGAGAGATATTGGTCAGTTTTCAATGACCGAACAGAGAGGTATTGGTCGGCTAGACATGGTCGACCCTCATATTTCTCGGGTTTTTTTGCATTTCAACATTCCACACTGTATTAGGTTGCATTCCATGACATTTTTGACATGTTTACAACCATTCCGGGTTTGTTTCGACGGTGGGGTACTGTTCCCCACTCATTTGGTGAACTTTTAGATACGGGTAGGGTACGAGACCCCACCCCCCAAACAAGGTGAAATGTAACAACCAATACATACACAATAGTATCGACATATAAGAAATTTCATTCTCAAAATTTTCAAAGCGTATCAAGATACATGATCGTCAAATTTCTTTCAGAAAAAACCAATAAACAGACACTAAAGAAGTTATTGTCCTCTCCGCTTGAGTGAATATGCTCGAAACCCTGACAGACCTGCTTCATCGCTCCTTAGGATTGATGGCTCCGGCTCTTCTTCCAACGTAGAGGAAGGCCTAGCTTCATCAAAGATGTTCAACCAGACAAAACACCAACAATTGACTTCATGGCGATTTTCACACTACAAACTATTTCTTCTAGTTCAGGCGTGAACATCCATTGTAATGCGATGTCCAGGGCTTGTCTGTTTCGTTGTTGTATATATCCCAATGCAAATCAACACTTACATGTGAATAACACATAAATCAAATTCGACATAAAAAAGAAAGAAATACAAACTTTATTACCTAGGTGACATCATCATCAAACATGTATCTTTGTTAAGGGTTGGCAGGATCCTGGAGTACTGGGTTCTCAATGATCTGGTGAGATATAGATGTAAACCACTCGAGGTAGCTCAGAGCCACATCTTATGTATTGCTTAGACGCTCACCACGTGCTCAAGCAGAAAGTACACCATTATCCCATCTTTCCCAGATCTAATTATAGTAATACTTTACTTGATATTGACCCGTTGATGAACCACAACTTGCTCGTAATGGACGAAGGGGCCATAGAGGAATTGTCTGTACATGGCCTAACTGGCGAAGAACCCTATCAGGATGGTAGGGTTCCATAACGTCCATGCATTTTATACAACCATAAAAAAAAAAGCAAACTCCGAGATTGGTCGAGTCTCTCTCAAATCAAAGTACGGGTCCCAATTAACCTGAACAAATTCAATATAAATAATTACACCAACAACACAATGTTACTCAAAGTCATAGTTATAAATAAAACAACATTGAATTCTTAAACTTTTTCACTGACCTCGTGAGGGCGTAACATGTCGAGTGCCTTACACAGTGTTATCACATGATCCTCAGCTAATCTCATCTTTTTTTTGGGGCCCACAGTTGCATTCGTCGCAGATTATTTTCATATGAAAGGTTGACAAGAAAATGAATTAAAGGAAAATGGTCATACAACCAACCCTATCATACAAATTTTGTATTAAAATCATTATCAAAACATCTTGATATCAATTGATATAGAACAAACATTAAGTGTAAAATGATGCATATATACCTCAAGCGCAATCTGACAAACCGAGGCCTTCGTCGCACATCCAAGCTGACGATACAAATAGGCAAGACATGAATCATGTGCATGTGCATGAGCAATTGAAGATAAGTGACGAGGACCCATGTTGATGTCTTGTCGCAAAACAATATGCAGCTTAACAGGAATAATAAAAATGCCCTCGTCGTGCACTCCACTGGGCCGTAGGGGATGCCTCCTTGCTTAGGGGGTACCAAATAAGGCTTTCAACCAGTGCTTAGCCACAGATTGCCCTTTCCCCTTCTTGAGTTCTCCCTTCACATCACCAATTGAAACTCATAGGCCTTGCACTAGTAATTCGGTTACACCGTTGTTGTCCATTGCTATGGCTGAGACGGCTTTGCCTGTGACAGGAATGTTGAGAAGTATCACAACATCGTCAAGGGTAATTTTCATTTCACCAAAAGGAAGGTGAAATATGTTCGTCTCTGGTTGCCATCTCTCCACAAACACAGAAATCAGTGTCTTGTTGGTGTGTGTGTACGAGCAACCAATTAGGGGACTCAACCCAGATCCCTCTATGATTTCTTGAAGTCTTTCTTGCTCGGGGTGACATTTCACACCCACCTGTGTTCCATGATTTATACACCTAAGTAGGGGTCGATGTTGTAAATAAAAAAGAAAACCAAAACAAATATGAATGGTCTGTATTAACAAGAAATAACCGTCATCAACAAATTTACTATGCACTAGGGATGAATACTTACGTCGCCAACCCTTATTTTTGCAACAATATGAATCTTGAAACTAGTAAGGACAGGGGGATCGGTAGGGCCTCCCAAAAATGAGACAGGGGCACTATCATCTTTTTCAATGCACTGGCTATCCTGGTCAGTATGTTGTGTGCTTGTCTCCTTTACCTCTTCCTCTTCTTGTTGTACTTCTTGTTTTTCTTCTGCAACATCGGCGATGGCTAGTAAATTAGTTTTTGTACGCCAACGTCTTCTCTTTCTCCGACGTTGTAGGTCGAGTGTGTGACCCACTTTGCCCAGTAGAAGTGGTATTGAGTGTCCTCGACATGTTTGTACACAAACCAATGGTTAATTAGTATTTAAAAAAAATACAAAAAAAAAATCAACATTTCAGGGTCTGCTCTTAGTGGTCGGCCTGTATAGAGTAAGGTTGGCCACTAAGGGCCGACTTGTACACATTAGGATCAGTCACGAAGTGCCGACCCTATTTTGTACAGGTCGGCCCTTTGTGGACGACCCTAAAATCAAGCTCATCACCATTGATGAGCTTCATTCTTGTCTATTTTTCACACAAAACACATCCAAAAACACACAAAAATACTCCATTTCATGAATAATGGTGCATAGGAAAAAAAACTTTAAAACATGCATTTCTTACCGATTTAAATGATTGAAGGTTGCAAAATCTTTGAAGACAACGAGTGACGATTCGCTCCAAATGGGATCTAAATGATGCTTCCCTAGCTCCAATATTATTCCAACTAAGATTAGAAGATGAAAATGGTGGGCTTTCAAGTTAGAGGCTAGGGTTTTGGAAGAGTTTTGGAGAAGAAGAAGTGGTGGAGAAAAGATGAAAAGAGAAGGGTTTTGGAGTAATTTTGGCGTTCTTGGGGGTGGGGTACGTTGAGGGAAGGGTAGATTAGGGATTATGAGTTTTTTGGCTTTGGTGGAAAGAGGGTATGTAGGTTAGGGTGGGGTTTTGCTAATGAGTGGGGTGTAGATAGTCTATAACCGGGGTCAATTTAGCTGCTCTCTTAATATTTCTTAAATATAAAAATAAAATATCTTAAAGAAGGAGTAAAATAGGGCTATTGGCCAAGTCATTTAGGAGCAAGCTAAGGTTGCGTTTGATTTAGATTTTAAATATAGTTTTCTACATCCAAAATTCTCAAAACTCAAAAAACGCATTTGGTTCAACAATTCAGAAAACAATTCCTTTTTTTTTTTCAAGAATTTGATTAGAAAATAACTTGTTTTTAAGATATGACAAAACATCGTTTCTTGAATTTACATTTTTTGGTTGCATTCATGTGTTCGGATCACAAACCAAATGCAACCTAAAAGGACAAGGGTTTCTAACGTTATTTTAAACTTGGAAAATAATGAGGTATTTTGGATATTTTACACAGGAAATGGGGCAATGTATTAAATGAGGACTAGATTTCAAACTTGGGTAAGACTTAAAGAGGGTTATATATTTCTTAAATATAAAAATGAAATAATGACATTCAAACTATAATCAACATATGTATAATTATATGCTCATACAATTGCTAGCTTGTGTGTACGTCCCATTACATGTGTTTTTTTATTAATTAATTTTTTAAATAAAAAATGTATAATATTATTGTTGTTACTAGTCCATGGATACATGCATTACATGTGAATAAAAAAGGTTGGAAGTGTATGAGTTTATTCTTATGTATTTGATACAAAAGAATCAAATACCAAATTGGTCACAACTTTCTTGAACCATAAAATCTTAAAATTAGGTTCTCTATGTTTTATTTTTTTATTTTTATTTTTTTTTTACTTTTGTTCAAAATATTGTTGCCTAGGAAGACTTAAAAATAGTTTTAATAAGAGAATTTCTTTGTATTCTTAATATTCATAAATGGTTGTGTACATGTACAAATATAGAGATGGATCAATTAGGTTAGATCCTTACAATCAAGCTATATCATTACAATAAAGCAATATATAGTAAAACAGTCTCCACTCCTAAATTACAAGTGTCTAGAATAAGAAAGAACCACAAAAGGAAATAATGGGTTACAAGGAAACAACTATTTACAAGAATACTAATATCTCAACACTCCCCCTCAAGTTGGTGCATAGATGTCACACATGTCCAACTTGCCCAAAAATTTGGCAAACACAAGATTTGAAACGGATTTGGTAAGTATATCGGCCAACTGATCTTTTGAGCAAATCTTAGGCAATTCCACAATTTTTTCATCCAATTTCTCAGTAATGAAGCATTTGTCAACCTCCACATGCTTTGTACTATCATGTTGAACTGGATTATGGGCAATATCACATGTTGTTTTGTTGTCACAATATAGTCAAATTGGTCGTATAAGTCGATAACCCAAATCCCTCAAGTGAAGTCTTAGCCATAAAGCTTCGCAGATTCCAAGTGCCAAACTTCAAAATTCAGCTTCTCCGCTTAAGCATGCAACAATATTTTGTTTTTTTGTTTCTGCATGTAACTAGATTACCACCGACAAAGGTAAAATAACCTGAAGTAGATTGATTGTCATCAATTGCTCCAGCCCAATATGGATCAATATATGCATCCACTTTTTGATAATATGCATTTTTAGTGAATAAGATTCTTTTACCGGGAGCAGACTTCAAATCCTCAAAACATGCTCTCGGTGATTGTTTCAACCCATACAAAGATTTTTTTTAGTTTGTACACCTTATGACTATGCACTTTCGATATTATGCATCATGGTGGCAAATCCATATAGACTTCATTAGACAACTCTCTATGTAGAAAATCATTCCTCACATCAAACTATTGTAATGACCAATTCATGTTCTCAGCAAGGAACAATAAGACTCGAACAATGTTGATTTTGCTGACAAGGGTGTTGTGTGCAAAACCGCAAGTGCACAGTGTCAAGTTATAATATAAACCGATGAGGATATCAGCTATTGGCTGTCGTCCTTTAGGATTGATAACTACACTAATTACCACGTTTCTAACTCTAACTTTATTTAGAGAATCAGATTCAATAGTTCAAGTAAATTAAAAGCAACAATTAAATCAACTAAATATAAAACTAATGAGAAATCAATGATAGAATGGTCTAGAGGTTTGATATCATCTCACTCTCAACTATGCCTATCCATATATATATATATATATATATATATATTATTAATAGTTCTTTCGTTTATAAGCCAAAAATTCAACCGTTTCTAATTCCCTCTTTTGGAGCACCAACTAGAGCATATTATTATCACCTTGATTTTACTCTTTCGATGAAAACCTAAGATAATAATAACTCATTAAGTTCTATAATTTTCTTCCAATGACTTCAAAGGTTCTCGATCTCACAATAGCCGAGGTTATATTTTCCAAGTTCCAACCCAAGGTACCTTCTTTTGGAGCATCTACCTCAAGTCTATGATCATCTAATCCATGATCAAAGGATCAAAAGCATTAAACCCAAAAAAATATAAATAACCTAGAAAACTTCATTAACAATAATCAAAACAATCAAACTAGGACATAATCTTGAGGTCGCATCAATCTATCCTCTAGAAAGAGGATTTAGTTCATAACTAGAATCATCAAAACACTAAATAATGGTATGAACCTGAATCTCAACAATGAAAACAAACTAGATTGGTGGAAGTGTATGTTGAAGAATCTTCTCTTCGCTTCGCTTTGATCTTTTCCTTCACTTCCTCTAGCCGTCAATCTCGTTCTCCACTCTATGATCCTCCCAAAACCCTTTCATAATTTTCTATTTATAATAAGGAGCCCATAGAAACAAACCACGTCTAATTCCGATCTAAAATGGCCAAGTTATGATTGAAAAACCCAAAATTAGCAAGTTTCTAAAAATTGTCAAACATCGGCGTCGTGGCACCCACAATGGATGTCGCAACGTCCAGTTGCTGCCCCTCATCTTCTTCTTTTGTGCTGTTGGCACCGCGGCACCCCGTTAATGGCTTTTGCACCCTTTTTTAGCTTGTGGACTTGGCCAATTTTCTGTTTCTTTGGCTTATTTGCTTGATGTATCTTCACTTTAACTTCCTTTGCTCCTCCTTCATCGTATCTCCATCTTTCAAATCATCTTTTAAATCATCAAAACACCTTCAAAACAAAGCAAATTAAATAAGTATCATGTTTTTATAATCTCATTACTCAACCTATAAAAATCCAAACTGAAATAATGCCAATATACCAAAACTTGACTAATCTATCAAATAACCGAATTTATGATAAACTAATCTAATATATGGACCAAACACCCTAAAATCCACCTAAAACATGCTCCAAAACATATACGAAATACCTACTTATTAAGGGAAAAATGTATCTATATAATCAATCCCATATACTTTGGTGTACCCTTTTGCTACTAGTCTTACCTTGAAACGTTCACAATTGAACCATCTACTTTATGTTTCACAGTATACACCCATTGGCATCCAACTGGTTTCTTCCCTGATGGAAGATCAACAAGTTTCCAAGTGTTACTTTTTTGTAAGGATTTTATTTGTTCATTTATAACAGTTTTCCACCTTTGATCAACTAAGGTTTCCTACACACTGTTAGGAATAGCTTCAGTAGATAATTGATTTACATATGACTGATTTGTTTTTGACAAGCGATGATAGGATACATAATGACTCATAGGATATTTAACTCTATTAGACAATTTAGGTTCATGTGTGGTTTTAGGAATACATCTAGTGTGACATTCTGGTAATTTTCTTCTAGATGGTTCAAGAACATCCTCAATATGCGACTCTTATGGTGTATTAGTTGCCTATGGTACGTAGGACTCAAATGAAGATGGAATCATTGCTTCAGTTTTTGAGTGTTTGTCTGATTCATTGTCCAAAGTAATACCAATCAAATCCAAGTCATCCTTTTCTTGATTGACTACCCCAATTTATAAGTGATCGTCACTGCTAGCTTCTAAGATATCCATTTCAAGTTCAAAGAGTTTCCCTGCTTCAAAAGTATGACCATCACCATAGTCCTGAATCCAAACTTCAAGAAGATACTTCCCTTGAAATTTAGGCTCAAAAAAGAAATACATTGAGTCTTCATGAAAGACGACATCCAATGTAATAAACATTCTTCGGGTTGGGGGATGATAGCATCAATATCCTTTTTGATGAGCAATGTACCCTAGAAAGACACAACACGATGCTCATGGAGTTGACTTGTTGCATTCATGTATATGGAGATGCACAAATGTCACACAACCAAAGACGGGAGGCGATAAGTTTGGAACATTTGGAGCAACAACTACGTTAGCAAGTGCCTGAAAATGGTGTTCGAGAATCAAGAGTGTTGGAGGGTATCCGGTTGATCAAATATGTTGTAGAGCGAAGTGCTCCGCCCTAATAAGACAATGACATATGGGTTTCTATCAACGAAGCACGAACAACTTCCAACAGGTGATGATTTTTCCGCTCAGCTACCCTAGAGCACCCGTGCCTTTAGGTGACGTCATTTCGACCCATAGTGTACCCGTATACGTATTCATATACGTGTGTGTATATGTATTTTGATGCTCGACGCAGGTAAGTTTGAGTGTCTTTGCATGATTTTAAGTCATAGAGAGTGCGCATGAAGTTTCGAAACCATCGGAGACCCGTTCAACGTCGAAACAGGTCGAAAACGGTGTTTTGGATCCAGTGGAACTCGCTCCATGGAGGAAGAAATTTTTGTCACAAATTACATCAATGGTTTGATCTCATAGATCCGTTGTCCGATTCAGCTGAAATTGTTTCAGATAATTCTTATCTGATAGTTCTTCATTATGAACAGTGAAGATCTTAATTGGAGTTACCTACTGTGAGTTATAAGACTCCAAACACTGTTTTATAGATTTACGGACTTTCTTACGCAGTTTTGATCATACTATTGGATATCGTAATCCCACCGTTGGATTGAGTTGAAAGTTTACCAAAATGTGGGTAACTGACTCATGCAACTTTTGAACGGTTAAGAAGTTAATTTGGTGGGTAGTTTGTATGAAATTGACTATCTAAGTGCACGTATTGCAACAGGAAAATTGATTTTTAACAGTTTTTGGCAACTTTTAGTTGTGAGCTCAAACACTTCCATATAAGCTATTGACTTTGTTTTTTCAGCTCATTTGCACATTTTGAACTTGAGAAAGAGGGAGAAGAGCTAGAGAAGAGAAAATGAGAGGAAAATTAGGGTTTGGAGGTTCTTGTTCAAGAACTCCATGAGGTTTGCATGTTTTCTCTCTTTTTTTCCTTTGATCTCTCTAGTTTAAGCTTCCAAGCTGTATTTTGACCTAAGATATGCCATGGATTTTCAATTGAGGATTGTTCCAGACCTAGGGTTCCATTGCATGCATGTTTTTATGAACCCTAGTGTTGATTGGAGGCCATTGGTGCCATTTTCCCCATTTTCTCTTTTGGATTTGGTGAAACTCTTTGTAAATTGACTTATACCTTGTTCATGGCCTTAGAATTTTTCAGGTTGTTTGCATGTCACCTATGTTAGATCTATGAACACCAAGAACTGATCCATGCCTTTGGTTACAGTTTTCCATGGTGAAATCTTGGAGTTTAGTTCAAAATGGCTTACACTTAGATCATTGACTTAGGGTTAGAGTTAAGTTTTGCATGTCAACTATGTTGACCTAGTAGCCATGGTGGATGATCCCATGGTGCAAGTTCAGTAAATTTAGTGGTTGTGTATGGTGGCCTAGTGTAAAATTGACAATATTGCCTATGTATGAAAATTTTCAGATTTGGGGCTTTTGATGCTCTTGATAGAAAATCTGAAAAATTATGCAATGTAGGTCTTTTTGGACATGATTAGGGTTGTTGATGATAGAATTCAGTGGGTTCTCATAATGGACACCTTAAGGTTGACTAATTTTGACCTAGGCTAAGTATTTGGCATTTTTCATGTACTTTGCCAATTTTGCATGTAATTTGGGTATTTTGACCAAATTGGGACTTTTCACCCAAAGCAAGTCAATTTATGAAATTGACTTGGGGATTGTTTAATTGGACCCAAATTGAGTAGAATCATGGGTTTAAAATGTTAGAACTTATGTTAAATTGATATGACTTAGTTCATTTTGACCTTATGTTTTATATTGGCCTAATTGGGGGTTTTGACCAAGACTTAGTCAATTGATAGAATTGACTTGATGTATAGTCTAATTTACCCTAATTATAATTGAATGTCATGTATATTAGTGGTTGGATCATGGGATCACCCTATTACATTCAATTTAGGTCAATCTTAGTTTAATTGAGTCTAAATGATCAAGTTGGGCAATATGGAAATTGGCTCAAGGGGGTAATCAATTTAGAATCTAATTGACTTTAGATTGGGTTTGAACATGGGGTTTTGACACACTTTATGACTGATTTTCAGTTGTGTGAACCAAGTTATTTCCAGGTCTTGTGATTGATCTTGAACCCGTTTAGTCAATTGGAGAGTTTTGGTGATTGGATTGGCTAGACTTAGCCAATCAAGAATGAGTATTCTTTTACTTTAGGATTATTTATATGTGGCATTGTAGCATAGAAATGTTTTAAATGCTTATGTATAATGGTATGCATGTTTTAATATTCCATGAAATGCATTTGAGCATAATTCATTGGGATGACAATTTGGGTTGAGGCTCCTAGTTGGAATTTCCTCTTTATGGGAATTCTCGTAAGTCTAGCGGCGATCCCAGTTGTGTACCTGGCAGAGGGTTTTATGGCTTGTGTATGAGTATGTTAGTTTAGGCTAATCCTACGTGTTGCACAACCCCAGAAATCCTATTAGGATACGAGTGTTGTGTGTGTGTTCAGGTACTGTGTGTTGTGCACCAGCCTTGAACCCCCGTACTCATGAGGTGTTAGGATTGCATGAGTATGACTACAAATGTTATGCATCGTCTTATGTATGACTTGATCCATTATGTTAGCATGTATGTAATCTATTTCGTCATCATGATATTTCAATGATTTATGATCTTATCATGTTTTTATGAAATGCACGTATATGCCACTTGTAAATGACATTCACTGAGCGGGCTGTAACTCACACCTCACCTTATTCTTTTAGGATCTGATAGAAAAAGGAAAGGGAAGGCTTGATTGCGGAGCGTCCCTTGTTTTTGTTTCATGTAGGTGTTGTACATTTAATTTTGTAATTTGATAATTATGTACATGATAACACTTAGTATATGTATAATTAACACATAGATGGGATGTGTTGGGTTCGTAGTATCTTTGTAAACTTTGAAATTTTATATTTGGTAACTTGGAGATGTAATATTTTATTTCATATATGATCATGTTAGATGGAAGTTTTTAGGATTGTATTGTACTTGAATTTTGGGGATTCGTATATGTGTTTTAGGCTGACGGGATGCCGAGTGTATCGACGGAGGGTATACTCGAAGGTTTCCGTGCCGGTCAAGACGTCACGTATAGTGGGTCGTGACATACCCTATTCTGTTGTGGTGTATTAGGACAAGTGGTTTGATGAATAATTCCATGTACTTCCAAGTACCTATGTAACTCAAAACTTAGATATTCTCCTCCATTTTCACAGCACAAAACCTGAACTTGTGCATTATACTAAGTACGAACCATTTTTTGAAAATTTTGAAATAATAAGCTTACTTAACCCTTGGATTTCATCAAACTCACCCAAGTCATCCTGGTACAAACATCAATAAATGTAACAAACCAACGTGACCCACCCAAGATAGTGACTTTGGATGAACCCCTAAATCAGAATGTATGAGCACAAAAAGAACTGGACTTTTATTTAAAATCAATGGAAACGAAATACGATGACTCTTTGCAAGTTCACAAATATCACACTTGAAACCAGCAACAACAATTTTGTCAAATATACTAGGAAATAATTTCTTTAGATAACCAAATGAAGCATGCCCTAAACACCGATGTCATATCCGGATGTCAATTTTTTTCTTTTCCCCATTAGAACTATTCATGGTCAAAGTTTGACGCAATTTGTTGAAACTTTTCGATGCTAAGTTCAAGTAATAAAGTTTTCCACGCCTAACAACACAAGCTATCATCTGCCTTATTTGGATGTCTTTAAACACACAAGAATCAGGCCAAGAATTACAACACACCATAATGCAGTGGTTATCTGGGAAACAAACAAAAGATTATAATACAAAGATGGAACGACTAAAATAAAATCTAAATTTAAAGTATCGGTGAGGGGTAAAGATCCTTCCCCAATCATTGGGGTTAAAGTACCATTGGCAGTGGGAACAAACTTTTGTGAGGAGGAGTTAAGGGATGAGACCTGTCCAGAATCAAACGTCATATGATCTGTTGCACCAGAATCAATTATCCATGAACTATTAAAAATAGGTGTAACAACCTTACCAACATTACACATAGTTGTTGCTAATGTTGAGGCCTATCTAGTATCTTCGTCTCCTATTTTTGTTTCAACAACAACAATAGTAGAAGGTTTCTTCGAGTTCTTCTTCTATTCACGACTATGATCCCACTATTCTCTACAACCCATGAGTTCGAAGCAGTGACTCTTAGTATGACTAGTTTGATAACAATGAGTGCATTTGTAAGTAAACTTGTCTACACAATTCTTAGGATGATAGGCCATGAGTTTTGATTAGGCCGATTCTTTATTTGTGTTTGTGCGTCAAACAGATGCATGGGCATAACATTTCTTTAGGTCAGGAATATGATCCTTCCTCAAAATTTCACCTCGAATTTGTTCAAATTTGTCATCTAACCCAACAAGAAAAATATGCACCCTTTGTCGTTGAACTGATTTTTGATAAGATTCAACATCTTTTTCACTTTTAATGATGACCTTATCATGATGATCCAACTCATTGAAAATCTCTGTTACTTCTCTGTGATACACAAAGAGTCCTCTACCATTTTGTTTAGCAGAGAAAGCCTTTTGATTTAAGGTAAAAACCTATAACTTATCGGTTCCATCATAGAAAGCTTTAAAAAGTGCTTTCCAAATATCTTGAGCAGTGGGTAAGCGAATATATCGCTTCATAATTTTTGGGGTCATAGAAATCAACAACCATCTCTTTACCTTTTGATTGTTTGCATTAGGGGTGTAAGCAACCCGACCCGACCAAACCCGACCCGATCCGACCTCTTAAAATTTATAATTATATTATATACATATTTATATATATATATATACATGTATGTATGTATATATAATAAAAATACTAAAAAAACTATTACATACAAGGCTTTTAATTAAGAAGCCCCATAACCCTCAACTACTTTTTTTAAATTGTTGGGTTAGATGGTAAGAAAAATTAAATAAGAATTATAAGATGGGTGCTTGAGACTAAAAGAGAAAAGTTTTATTTTAATCTCACATTGCTTGTTAGGAAGAATGTGAGACTTTCCTTCTCTATAAAATCTCATCAACTCTCTATTCATCATCATTCTCATAAGGCAAATTTAAGACTATCTTGGTTTGTACATATATGAGTTTTCCTAAAAAGGAAAAATCTCATCTTTTAAAGCTTAAATAATAGTTTAATAAGCTTTCACATGATAATCTAGCATATTTTATTACTAATAAAAGCTTAAATAGTAGTTATTAAGTTTTTTTAAAAATTGAGCTATTTCATGGAAGCCCAACCCGACCAACCCGACCCGACCTCATCGAATCGGGTGGGTTTGGGGGCAAAAATTCGACCCGATGTCACCCCTAGTTTGCATACCACTTCTCATACCCATCATCCTTCTCAGTGGGTGGTGGTGAGTTTCTCATAATAAATGAGAGTTGCTCCTTTTTCGCAATATGCATCTCCATGATTTGAGACCACTTATTAAAATTTATCTCATTGAGTACAATCCCGACGTTGAATGAAGAACTTTTCAGTTGAACAATAATATGAGTAGGTTTGCCCATGTTAATATAAAATATAATAATAGGGAAGATAATTTGAAGGAATGATTTAAAGGGTAATAAAAGATAACAAGAATAACCCACTATAGTCAAAAGATATGAAATTGTTTAAAGGGAACAATTTAATGCTCACACAAATCAAGGGCCACCAACCACTTTGTGAGAAGATTTGATGCTTTTGAGAGTTATTTATTAAACAACTTTCTTCACTTTTGTGCAGCAACCCGACTGCAACAACATTCCATGGTAATTGCTCTTTCCAATTGAAACGCAGGCAAGCCTTCACTGTTTTCTTCATTCTTAAATCAATTGCAACACTCACTGTCACGACGCCCCTGATATAGCCTGACGTCATGACCGATATAATATATTATATATTGTACGTACCCGTATATAGTAGATAATATATTGTCAGCCTTCACATAGTCTCAAATATCAAATCTAACTTCCAACAGTCATAAAAATTCTAAATAAACACATAAATAGAATCTAACCACATATTCGGGGCTTCTATAGTCTAGGGAGTGTTTTTCAACCTTTCGAACAAATTGTCATTCAAGTCGGGTCAAAAATCCGATTTAAAAAATACAGTAACACGACTCTCATAGCAAAAATTACTCTGCTAGAATCGTCATACACTACTTAAAGATCAATTTCATGACAAAAAATAGCAAAAAGAGCTTACCGGCACGTCAGATTTGACCGCGAATTCGTTGTTTCTTTCTTCCTTCTTTCCTTTCTCTTTTCTCTCCTCTTCTTTCTTTCGTTCTCCAGCAATCTCTTTCCTTTTTTTAATTTTTTTTTCTTTCTTATTCCATGCGAGTACTGTTTACGGTACTGTTCCGTGAACAGTACCCGCAAATGAACAGTGCTTTAATAATTTTTGTTTTTTAATTCATTCTTCTTCTTCTATACACTCAATCCACATAGGAATATCCGTGTTATAAATCGATTTCCATTTAAAATCACATTTCGGGCTCACTTTTGACATTTTCAAGTTCATTTGACACATGTACACATGACTTTAAAGGTACTTATATGTGTATTATACTCTTCAGTGTACGTATAAGTCAACCAAATATATTGATTAAAAGCACGGGGTGTTACAATCTCCCCAACTTAAGAAATTTCGGCCTCGAAATTTAATAGATAAGGGGAAATGTACCTCAAGTGGTAAAGAGATCAGGAAATGTCCCTCTCATCCGGTCCTCGCGTTCCCAAGTCTGCTCCTCATTATCATGAAACTGCCATTTGACTCTGACCAAAGGAATTTCTTTATTTCTCAATTGTTGAACCTTCCTATCAAGAATTTGAATGGCTTCTATTCATATGTAGCATCCTCCCCAACTTGTAACTGTGTTACATCAAAAAGATGTGTCGAGGTGGATATTTCGTCGGGTCTGTATGATACTTCCTCAACATAGAAATATGAAACACATCATAAACACCGACTAACTGAGGAGGTAAAGCAATCTGGTATGCTTACGAACCAATCCTCTCTGTGACTTTAAACAGTCCAATAAAGAGAGGAGACAATTTTCCTTTCACCTCAAACCGCATCTGACCTTTCCGTGGCGAGACCTTAAGCAGCACGAGGTCATCTACTACAAACTCTAGAGGTCTGTGGCGGTTATCAAAATAACTTTTTTGTCGGTCTTGTGCAGCTTTCAGTCTCTGTCTGATCAGTTTAACATGCTTAGTGTGATCAATAACAACTTTCGATCCCAACAACTGTGATTCTCCAACCTCGTACCAGCAAGTTGGAGATCTACACGGCCTACCATACAAAGCTTCATAAGGAGCCATGCCAAAACTGGCCTGATAACTGTTGTTATAAGCGAACTCACACAATGGTAAACTTTCACTCCAAGTCCCACCAAACTCTAAAATACACGATCTGAGCATGTCTTCCAACATCTGAATCACCCTCTCAGTCCGGCCATCAGTTTGAAGATGAAACGTTGTACTAAAGCGGAGGTGAGTACCAAACCGGGTCTGCATGGCCTGCCAAAATGTGGCGACCCCGCACCCCAGACCACCAACCCCGCAGGGAATGGCGTGCGGAATGCCGGGGCGGGACGCCCGGCGTAGGAATCTCGACCACTCCTCAACTCCCGTGAGGTGGTTGAGACCCTACGAGTCTTATCTCAAACAACGACATAATATCAAAATGTACTAAACAAAACTACCAACCGTATTAATCATCCAAGACAAGAGATAATCAATAAAAATGAACCACAAATAAAATCATAATCCCTACAGTCCATTAAAATTGACATACACATAAAGTCCAAAATTGTGGGTACAAATAAAAATCGTCATATGCCCACATGGTCTATCTAACAAGTCCGAACTCACCCATACTACAATGTGGTAAGTGTTATAATTACATAATCCAAAATATAATACTTCATAATTTAAAACACAGTTCGATCAAAATGCCTCTCAACTCACATCGAGGCCTTGGATTTTCTCGCAGGCAAGGCCCTCAAGATATAACTACTCCTTTGCCGTATTCGGGACAGAAGGACCTGAAAGAGGAAAATGAGGGTGAGCCAACGGTGCCCAGTGAATAGAATTCAAATATGCTATCAATACTCATCAATAAATATCATGTATGCATGTCAATGTGTAGCATGATTAAAAGCTCATAACATATAGATATCAAACATTTATAATAAGTTCGATGCAAGTAAAAGCTTATCAATTTGGATCCACATTCCACATGCATTGGGTTACTAGTACACGTCTATTTCACCGTACCGTTGACCCCAATCATGTTTATTTGGGGTTACTAGTGCACGTCTATTTCACCGTACCGTTGACCCCAATCATTTCCCTTCCTAAAACCCTCATATGACAAGGTTAAGTCTCCCTATTAGCCAGATAGATGGGCCCAACCAAAGTCATAAGGTTTTCTCAAATCAATGCATCATTCAAAACATTAGAACACATTCATGCTTTCAACATACAATATATATAAGTGATATGATGACATAAAAGATATAATCATAAATGAAGTCTACTCACAACCAAGCCTCGCAAGAGTATTTAACCACAGACGACCACCAAACCGAATCAACCCAATCAAGATCCTAAAACATACATCAATATCCTACCATACATCAATTTCTATGCTCAATCACATAGACATTACACATCAACCCTAAATCAACCCACATATAAACAATAGGCCTAAATCCCATCTAATCTCATCATTCAACTCAAATCACATGACTTAGGCCTCTAATGCATAGTTCTCATTCATAAACCATTCTATTAATCAAAAATACTGATTTTCAATTTCTTAGGCATAAACATGTCCAAATTGGGTCACTTGATCACAAGTATGCCTAACTCATGATATGGTCACAACCACCAAATCAATAGCATAATCAACCCTAATCATGCTTAATCTAACATAAGTTGCATCAATTCAATGATTCTAGGCCAAAAGCATCAAAAGCCCTAAAATATGAAAATTTTCATACTTAGGCCATATTGCCAATTTACACTAGGTCACCATGTTCAGCCATGTATATCACTGATTTTGCATCATGGGTTCATCAACAATGGCAACTAGGTCAACATAGTTGACATGCAAGCTATTTGGAAAGGTCTAAGTTCATATTCTAAATTTAGGTCTAATACAAGCAACCCTACCAACTCTTCATTTAATATTCTGTTCAGATGTATCAATCTACCAACAAAAATATGTAATCACAAAATCAACCGTACAGATTGAAGTATGTGAAGAAAAAAACCTTCTGTCCAAATATCAGCCCAATCCAACGGTGGACCGAAAAGATAAGAATCTTTGATAAACAAGTCTCTAATCAGACAATTTCTCCTTTCCTGCTGCAAATACTCAAACTCAGAGGACTATATCACACAAAATACTAAACTCATAAACATCTCCACCGGTCATAATACATAAATATCAGTTATACACTATATACCCAGATTTTATATCCATCCAACGGTAGATTGAGGAGATCTATAAGTTTTAGAGAAATGGCGCCAGAAATCCAGACTTTCCAACCTTCTTTGTTTGAGAGGTTATATCTCTCAGAATAAACCCTAAATCAAGATCTCCACCGTTAATAATACCGAACTATCCGTTGTACACTACATAACCAAATTTTATATCCATCCAACGGTAGATTAAGGAGATCTAGAAGTTTGACCAAAACGGCACGAGAAATCTAGACTTTTCAACCAGCTTTGTTTGAGAGGTTAGATCTCTTAGACGAAACCTCTGATCAAGATCTCAACCGACCAGAATGAATAACCATAAGCTAAGAACTTGCTAACAAATTTTGAGCTCAATCTGACCATATATCCGAAAGATCCAGCTCTTTGATGAAAACGTCACAGAGATCTTCCTCCTGCAACTCCCTCTTTCTTTCTCTTCTTCTTTCCTTTCTCTTCTTTTCTTTTATTTCTTTTTCTTTCTCTCCACTCACCTCTTTCTAGCACTTCCTTGATTCCCTCCTTGATTCTCTCCTTGATTCCCTCCTTGATTCTCTCCTTGATTCCCTCCACTCATTCTAGCAATTCCTTGAAGAAGAGAAGTGGGCATGGGACACTTGTCCACTTTCATGCACCAACCTTCACATGTGTTGGTCTCATACTACCCATACCAACCACATGTACTTTAACCAATCTCATGCTTCCATGTATTTTAAATGTCCAATACATTTAATACACCAAATTTTCATTCTCATTTATATTTTTATTCAATCAATCCTAACTCATATCAATTCATGGTTTAATGGGCCCATGCATAAATAATAACATATGCATTATAATTTAATTTAACATGACCCATATACAATTTATGATACACATATTTATATACATTATCAAGCATCAACTATACAAACATTAAACATATCAAGGCAACGCATAGAGTTTGGGCAAAGTGCAATTGGGTTATGGGCTAGATGAAATAATTTTCGGGGCGTCACACAAAAGCTCGATGTGAATCGCGAATCTCTATCCGACACAATAGAAATAGGTATACCATGCAACCTGACGATTTCCCGCACATACAATCTGCTCAGTCTATCAATCGAGTCTCTGGTGTTCATTGGAAGAAAGTGTGCAGATTTAGTCAATTTGTCAACTATCACCCAAATGGCGTCAAATCTACCCTGAGATCTGGGCAGTCCTGTGATAAAGTCCATCGTGATATGCTCCCATTTCCATTCTGGAATAGATAATGGTTACATCTGACCTCCTGGTCTCTGATGTTCAGGTTTCACTTGCTGACACACCTCACAATTCCGCACATACTCAGCTATATCTTTCTTCATCCCATGCCACCATGTTGTTCTCTTCATATCATGATACATTTTTGTAAACCCTAAGTAAATGGTATACTGAGATTTGTGTGCTTTCTCTAATAACTCAGCCCTCAATGCCCTATCCATGGATACCCATAATCTCTCCTGATAACGCAGGACACCATCTGGACCTCTTTGCCAATCTGCCCTGTCTGCATTATCTGCCCAAGACTCATACATACCAAGATCAGGATCATGCTGCTGCATATCCTTAATCTTTTGAATATAAGAATCTGTCAACTGTATATGTATCTGAGCACAAATGTCAACGTGTGGAGCAATGGAGAGAACACTCATCATAGTCGCTCTCTCTAAAAGTCGCCACTCCTGGGCCATTTGACAAGCTACCACCTGGGTCTCAATCCGTTTTCGGCTCAATGCATCAGCTACGACGTTGGCTTTTCCAGGATGATATTCTATTGTGGAATCATAATCTTTTAGGAATTCCAACCATCTACGTTGTCTCATATTCAACTCTTTATGGTCAAACAAATATTTCAGACTCTTATGGTCTGAGTACAGTGTGAACTTTTCCCCCCCATAGAGGTAATGTTTCCATAATTTCAACGCAAATACAACAGCTGCTAGTTTTAAATCATGCACAGGGTAGTTTTTCTCATGTATCTTCAGCTGTCTGGATGCATAAGCAATCACTCTACCCTCTTGCATCAATACACATCCCAAACCTAAATGTGATGCATCTATGTAAATTACCAACTCCTTTCCAGGTTCTGGGAGTACTAAAACTGGAATAGTAGTTAGTTTCTTCTTCAACTCAGTGAAAGCATCCTCAAATGCAGAAGTCCACACAAATGGCACATTTTTCTGAGTCAGCCTTGTGAGTGGGGAAGCCAATTGGGAAAAGCCTTCCACAAATCTCCGGTAATAACCAGCGAGGCCCAGAAACCTGCTGATCTCAGTCACTGTGGTTGGTCTTGGCCAATTTATGATTTCCTCAACCTTAGCATAATCAACAGAAATTAGCTTCTGCACTAACCACATGACCTAGAAATCTCACCTCATGTATCCAAAACTCGCATTTAATGAATTTAGCATACAACCGATGTTCTCTTAGTGTCTGCAAAGTGATGCGGAAGTGCTGCTCATGATCCTCCTGAGTCTTGGAATAAATGAGTATATCATTAATAAACACAATAATGAATTGGTCCAGGTATGGTCTGAATACCCTTTGCATCAAATCCATAAACATGGTTGGGGCATTGGTCAGTCCAAAGGGCATAACAAGAAACTCATAGTGACCATACCGTGTTCTAGACGCAGTCTTTTGTACATCCTCTTCCCGTATTCTTAGCTGATGGTATCCAGATCTTAAATCAGTCTTAGAGAAAAAATTAGCACCATTCAACTGATCGAATAAATCATCGATACGGGGTAAAGGATACTTATTTTGCACTGTCACCCTGTTCAGCTGTCTATAATCAATGCATAACCTCAAGCTACCATCCTTCTTCTTCAGAAACAGTACAGGTGCGCCCCAGGGTGACATACTCGGGGTAATAAACCCTTTTGCCATCAACTCCTCTAATTGCACCTTGAGTTCCTGCAACTCCTTTGGCGCCATTTGATAGGGTGAAATGGAAATAGGCTTTGTGTCACGCATCAGTTCAATAATAAAATCAATTTCCCGTACTGGTGGTAATCCTGGTAAATCATCTGGAAAAACATATGGGTACTCAAATACTACAGGAATACCTGATATCAAATCCTTTTCATTTACTGACTTTATACTAGCCAACATCCCTATCTCTTCATCAGTAGCCATCCTGACTCGAGTGGGACGGTTTGAAGATGTCTTGCCACTATAAGCAAATGCGGGTTGTCCTGGTATTTGAAAGACTACTTTCTTACCAAAGCAGTCCACATGGGCATGATAGGCAGCCAACCAATCCATACCCTATAGCATCAAATTCAAGGAATTCTAAAACTCTAAGATTCACAATCATTTCATGATCCGCATATTTCACCACACAATTTTCACACAACATATTTGGGTAGATTCGGTCTCCTGCTGCAGTACTCAGAACCAACGGTGTACTAATCCTAACAGGAGTTAAATGCAACCTATCTACCATATGGCCAGCAATAAATGACAAGGTGGATCCGCCATCGATTAACACATACATTATAGTGTCGCAAATGGAAATCATACCTTCCACCAAGTTCTTGTTCGCCTCTAGATCTAGCTCTGTAACATCCTTGGCTTACTCTCTGACAGGCGTAGGAACAGTAACAATAGTAGATGGATTTGTTGGAGTCCGCAGAGTTGGCTGAAAAGGACACTGGTACGCCTTATGTCCCTTGTTCCCACATCGAAAACATGTGATAGGACGGCGAGGTGCAGATGAAGTTGTCTGCGACTCAGTGCCTGGCATGGGAAGCCAACCACTCCGACTGCCTGCTCTCTTATGCAGCCACGGTGCCCTAACAGACGATCCCTGTGTCGGTGGCCTCGTAGCAGACTGTGATCCTCTGCCTGTTGGTGGTGGTATCGTTGTTGCTGGAGAAGTAACTGGAATCTCCATAATAGTAGGCATCTCAACTATCTTTGCCTTTTTCTATTCACCCTACCATTTTCTGCCCCATCTCTGCTTTCTCTTAGCCTGATAGGGTACCTGCTGCTCTATAACTGCCTATGCTGGGGGTGTTGCCCGTGCTGGCCTATCTATCATCTCAACTGCCTCATAATCCAGTGCCTGTCGCACTGCCTGATCATAGGTCTGAACACCAGCAAGAGCCAAACCCTTCTTGATCGGGTCATTAAATCCATCCCTGAGCCTCTTCATTCGCATCAGATCTGTCTGAACCATCTTAGGGGCAAACAAGGCTATCCTATTGAACTCATGTTCATATTCTCTCACAGACATGTTCCCTTGTTTCAATTCTATAAATTGTTGATGCCCCTTATCAACCTCAAACAGGGGATAGTAAGTCTTGTAGAATACTTTTTTAAACTTATCCAAGGTATCTATGGGTCCCTGAGCTCGGTCTATTGTCTGCCACCATCTCTCAGCCTTACTCAAAAATTTAAATCTAGCAAGTCTAACTTTGTCCTTATCCAGTGCATGCATGTCCTCAAATATAGCTTCTATCAGCAGAAGCCAGTCCTCAGCAACCTCTAACTCTAGACTGCCATCTGCGGGTCTCATCTACATCATCATGAGTCTCTACTATCTCCTGCACTGGCACAGATCACTCTGCAGACGCACCCGCACTACTAGCACCAACTTCGGGTACCACAGATGTTGTAGGCCCCTGTAAACTATCCTGAAGACGTGTCATTATACGCATCATCTCAGCATTCTGTCTCTGCTGAGCTACAACCATTTCTTCCAATTTCTTTAACCTTTCTTCTTGTGGGTCCATGATTGTCTGATACTTCCTTTCAATCTGCCATTCACAAAAATAGAGGAGCATATAAGTCAGACAATCCGATTACTAATTCTTTATACGATACTTTATTTACCCGTACATATATCCATACAAACAAACATAAGACAATAAGGCTTTTAATCCTAAACTTGGCTCTGATACCAATATTGTCACGACCCCTCTGACATAGCCTGACGTCATGACCGACATAGTATATTATACACTGTACGTACCCGTATACAATAGATAATATATTGTCAGCCTTCACATAGTCTCAAATATTAAATTTAACTTCCAACAGCCATAAAAATTCCAAATAAATATATAAATAAAATCTAACCACATATTCGGGGCTTCTATAGTCTAGGGAGTGTTTTTCAACCTTTCGAACAAATTTTTATTCAAGTTGGGTCAAAACCCCGATTTCAAAAACACCGTAACACGACTCTCATAGCTAAAATTACTCCGCTAGAATCGTCATACACTACTTAAAGATCAATTTCACGATGAAAAATAGGAAAAAGAGCTTACCGGCACGTTAGATTTGACCGCGAATTCGTTATTTCCCCTTCTTCCTTCTTTTCTTTCTCTTTCTCTTCTTTCTTTCTTTCGTTCGTTCTCCAGCAGCCTTTTTCCTTCTTTTAATTTTTAATTTTTAATTTTTAATTTTTTTTCTTTCTTATTCCATACGAGTACTGTTCACGGTATTGTTCCCGCAAATGAACAGTAATTTATATAATTTTTGTTTTTTAATTCATTCTTCTTCTTCTATACACTCAATCCACATGAGGAATACCCATGTTATAAATCAATTTCTATTTAAAATCACATTTCGGACTCACTTTTGACATTTTCAAGTTCATTTGACATATGTACACATGACTTTAAAGGTACTTATATGTGTATTATACTCTTCAGTATACGTATAAGTCAACCAAATATATTGATTAAAAGCACGGGGTGTTACACTCACAACATCAATTGCACATTCTATAATACTTGCAATAGCAACAAGCTTCTTCAACCCACTATTTTGTGTATAAAATAGAAATCAAAGTATTTATTTAACCTTGCTTTGATACCAACTTAAAGATAGTTTTAAGAAAATAATTTCTCTGTATTCTTGATACTCATGAATGGTTGTGTACATGCACACACACACACACACACACACACACACACATATATATATTTATATATATATATATATATATATAATGATGAATCAATTAGGTTAGATCCCTACAATCAAGCTATATCTTTATAATAAAAGAACATACTAAGTTTGTCTCTTCACCTAAATTACAAGTGTCAAGAATTGGAAAAAACCACAAAAGGAAATAATAGGTTACAAAGAAACATATCTCAACAAGAAGTTGGAAGAAGATTTATTTAACCTGATAATTGGGCACAACCTTCTTGAACCATAAACTCTTACAAAAACAGTTCTCTTTGGTACTACCTTTGGCAACTAATTAATGGAAAAACAATAACTCAACAATAGGCCAAAAGTAGCTCCAAATCTAAAATTAAAACCTACGTCCAAGAAAACATAACAAACCACTACTCTTGATTATAACAAATACAGGGAACACAAAGAGTTTTCGTCTTGGGGATTATAAAAAAAAAAAAACATTAAGAAAAAAAGGATGCACATAAGCACAACTCCATTTAATAAATGCAAAGCAGCAACCAAAACCACAAATCTTAAACTATAAAAAAATATTGTTTCAATCACACGCAATGAACATACAAAACTTCAACAAATCCAACCAAACTATGCATATCGATCCTTCTCCCAAACAACCATATCTAAAATCAAGAATCCAAAAGTTGTTTCTCAACATCTCAATGTCTAACAATCACACTATCATAAACAAAAGGTGAAGTGATAGCCAGTACTAAAAGACAATATAATACAACTCAAACTCATCAAAGCCTTTTCCTAGCCATATGAATTATGCTCTTTTATACATCATGGAGAACATAAAACACTAAAAAAATAAAAATAAAGAAGAGATTCAAACAATCAACAAAGCATCTATGCAACACAAAAGAACAAAAAAAGTATTACACAAGGAGAGTCAATAGAAAATTAAGATAATGCAAAACAAAAAACCAAAAAAATTCAAAACATTGCAATATAGGTTAGAATCCCAACCGTGGCACTCAACAAATTCCAAAATTAACAACAAAAAACTGAGAGTAAAACATACACAAGTTCAAAGAAAAAAAGAGTAATGCATCACTTGACAAACATACTTTGTTGACATTACTGCATAGAGTTATTGGATCGTCTCAAATCACATGTTGATGTGTTATTCAAGATGATCCAACAACTCTCAAAGGCAATGTCACTAAAGTGTGTTTCTAAAGCATTTGCAAAAAAAAAAAAAACAGTTATGTGGCATTTTGTCTTATTAGGGTTTTCCACACACAACACATGCAATTATATGTGACTTTCTATCTTGTAAGTAGAAAAGGCAGAGAGCCAAACTCGTTTCAATAAATCAGTCCAGTGATGGGAAACCTACAAACCTTTGATCAAGAGAAATTACTAAAAAGTAAAAAAAAATCAAAATCAAGACTAATTTTCCAATATGCTTATTATAAACAATAATTTAGAAAAAAGTAATTTAAATATCGACGTGCAACGCCCTAGAAATGCAGGTTCAACGACCCTAAGAAAGATCAACCTCGATTGAAGTGCATGTGCATCTGCAGGTGGCTACAAGCATTTCTAAAAGGAATTTCTAGAGTTATGGTCCCTTATCATACTGTATCTAGAGTAGAGGTTCCACAGTTTCTGAAACTCTTGTTTGGGTCCTGAAGTACAATTTTTTTTTAAAAAAAAGATAAGTTTACCCTTTTACATGCATTTGACGGTTAACAACCATTGGAGTGGTCACCGATGATTGGAAAGTTACTTAAAGCACATGGTTTTTGTAGATATTTTCTTCATCTTTCCAACACATTTTGAATCATTCAAATCAAAGTTAAAACGATTCTTTAACTTTAAATAATCATAACTTTTTCAAGATTTTTACATGCATTAAATGTTTAACAGTCACCGGTGATTAGAAAGTCACTTAAAGCACATGATTTTATAGATCTTTTATTCCTCTTTCCAACATCTTTTGAATCACTTAAATCGAAGTGGTTTGAGTAATTCAAATCACTCAAATCATGCAACAGTGCAGATAGGCAATGTCGTTGCAATAGTAGTACATTTAAGATGTCAACAATATTGTTTGTGTCACGACGCCCCTGACGTAGGCTAACGTCATGAAACGTCGTGACCGGCACAGTGTACTATACATTGTACATACTCCTATACAGTATACAATACACTGTCAGCCTCAACGAACATTCACAATAATTCCCAAAATTTTTAGAAATTTTGACAACACCTCGCCATAAAATGGACAATTCACATTTTTTTTCCTGATATACCACAAATCAAATTAAATATATATATAGATAATCATCATTCCATTCATTCCACACATCTAGCCATTCTCATTTCATTCATTTATCAAATCATATCATCTCTTCTTTCCACCATGTAATTATGTAATCATGTACATCATCATTATCATTTCATAATCCAATATAGTTAGCTATCTTGTATATGCCCACACATCCCATCTAGATGATAATACATATATATAATGTGTCATATATATATATATATATATATATATATATATATATATATATATATATATATATATATATATATTACTCCAATGTATACCTACATCAATAAAGTAACGATCCGAGTCACGAGTCGATCACTCTCTAGCTTTCCTTTTTCCCTTCGACTCGGTACCTGAAATATTGGAGGAAATGGAGTGAGCAAAGCTCAGTGAATATATTTCTTGAAATGACAATTATATGCATGTAGGAAAATATAACATTTAAAATCATTTCAAACAAGTATTAAACATATGCATCAATCAACGAATATATCATACATGGCAACAACATAGATTTCATGAGTTTTCAAGGAAACAATGCATCATTTTTCCATGAAATTCACAATCTCCCTCCTTCAAGGCAAAAGAGCTGGTCTAACCCTTGTATGGTCGTTAGAAGGTAGCCACAGCCTCTCATTACCCAATTCACAGTCATTTTAAGGATCTCCAATCCTTGTTAGGACAGGCCTACTGACAATGAAGTTACGCATAACACTCATCCGGGTCTAATTCATAACGAAATGACACCAACTTACATTTGCAAGTCTCACAAGCTCCAATGCTAAAAAGAAATCATTTATGAATGCAAATTAAAACACAATGCAACATTATATGCATAGCATATTTACATTCAAACATTTCATATATTTAAAATGTCATACAAGAACCAAAATCAAGAAAATATACTCACAGTACAGGACTTTTCAACTTAATTGCAATCACCGTCGCTTTCAAGTCCAGCTCCAATTTAAATCCAACTAATTCAACCTGTCACAACCACTCCATAATTCAATTTCATTTATTCATATCTATTTATATATTTAATTTCTCAACTCACTTCAAATCACCAATAATAATGATCAACCTTAAAAATATTATACACATTTTGTGACTTTAAATTCCAACTCAATTTAGGACTCATAAGCAGTTGAAGAAACTACTATCTCGTTTCTATGGTCAATCTAGATATTTCCACAATAAAGAACAATGAAAATAGATTTTTAATTCATATTTTCACTAGTTCTCAGTTTTATTTTTCTCTTGGAACATATATCAATTTTATTAAAAATATAGAACATTCCAAAAATTATTCTGTCAACCTCGACATGTGTAAAATCCGTCATACTACCATTCTACTACCTTCAACAGGTATTTTACTAAGGTTTTACACGTTCACGGAGGCATTCAAAGTCAATTTTACTCACAAACATCATATATTTAGCTACTAAAAATATCAAAGCATATCCAAAAATCATGATCTTAACATCGAAACGTCCGAAATTCAGTTCTCTACGATTCTATGATCTCAAACCGGAGTTTCATTGGACTCTAATTCCATTTTATTCACAGGATATGATCACAGTACTATTCACGTCACTGTTCATTAGAAACATATAAATTTTTACTAAAATTGTCAAACGGTCTCCAAAAATCATGAAATTTGCATCGATGGACTTGTAACAGTGCATTCTACCATTCTATAGCCTTAAAATAGAGTTTCATCGGGTTTTTATATGATTCGAAAGGTCTCCAATATAAACTCTAACTTCCAACAACTTCCAACGGCTATAAAAATTCCAAATGAACAAATAAATGAAATCGAACCACATATTCGGGGCTTCTATAGTCTAGGGGGTGTTTTTCCACCTTTCGAACATACTGTAAAACGACTCCCATAGCTAAAATTACTCCGCTAGAATCGTTACATCTAGCTTAGATATTAATTTCACGAAGAAATAGAGTGAAAATCACTTACCCCGGGTCTTGATTTCGCTCATCCTGCGTTTCTCTCTTCCCTTCTTCGCCGTTCTTCTTTCTTCTCTCTTTTTTTTTCAACGTTAGAGAGATATGGATTAGAATTGAGAGAGATTAAAAATATATATAAAAAAATGATCTTATGCACCTCATCTAACTTAATAAAGCAACTTCCCATTTTAATATTTAACTTTCATTCATTAAATCATATTATTCATTAAGTCATTAAAGCATACTCCAATCCACATATTTCATTAACCAAACCCATAAATTAATCAATTTAATTCAACTCCATTTTTTAAAAAAATTGTAAGCACCCATATTGGATGATCTCATATGTATCATCTTCATTTAATAATTTTATTTATTTATCATATACACATATATTTGCCTCTTGCGTATAAACTACGTGTATTATTGTATTAGACATCTCGATATATGCGTAATTTAACGTATGTATTTAATTAAAACTACGGGGTGTTACAGTTTGTCTGCAACTACCCAACTCTACGTTCAACGTGACTAATTCTTAAAGACTAGAGTGGCTCATGGTAATGGAAGGAGATCTCTCCAGAGTTCATGAAGTACAAGAAATTGGATGTAAGTTGTAACGAAGTGGGGGCCGAGTTATTACTTTTAAGACGAGTCATTATTTAGTGTTATCAGACTTACGTTTGGGTAATGTTTTTGGAGCATGGGACTGAAATTGTTGAGGTAATCAAGAAGGTGTGGGATCTTCATATGGTTCGTTGGCATGACGGTTAAACATATCGAATCAGTTGCCCATGAGTAATGAAAAGTATGAGCAACGAAAAGAAAATAAGGCTACATTTGGTATTTGGTTCAAATGTTGTAAAGGCAACATTAATGATCAAATTGGGAAGTAAACGATTCTTTACTTTTTCATCCGAACTCCGATTTGAGTGATTCAAAAAACGTTGGAAAAAGGAGGAAAAGATCGACAAAACAACGAACTTTAAGTGACTTTCTTATCACCGATGACCACTTCAGTGCCCGTTAAACGTTAAATGCATGTAAAATGTGGAAAGACATTAAATGCATAAAATGTTAAAACTCTAGAAAAAGTTATGACTATTTAAAATTAAAGAATCATTTACTATCGATCGGTCAAAAAGTTGATCGATAGATCAACAATCGATCAATATTTTGACCGATCTATGGGTTTTTTAGATGTATAGGCATGATTATTATTTTTATATCCAGAAATAGGCGACAAACAATAGTATATCTAAAACTATGCAAGTTTTGGACATATTGGTGCTACATCGGCGCGAACTTGGTGATTTTAAAAATAAAATAAATCAGAAGAATGTCACCTCTTCAAAAGGCGCCATAAAATAAAATTAATGTCGCTTCTTGAGGAGACGCCATGCAAATTGACCTACATGCGCGGTAACAAAAAATCTTGTATGCCACATTTTTAACAAAGCGGATGCCGCCTCTTGAAGAGGCTGCATTAGGCCTGTTAAAAAGTCCTCACAGTCACAACCACGAGCCACATGTATTTGAGGATCCTTCACAACTCATTAATGAAGGTCTTTCACAACCAATACAAAATCCTCCCGAATTACAAGTATTTCGAAAATGTTCACGTCAAAGGAGAGTTTGTTCTTGGTGTCAAACATAGATATTCATTTGTTGTTATGTACAAACATTTGTAATTATGGTAGAAGCAGTTATTTCCTTGAATGATGTAAGCATGGTTTCATATAGGAAACCTAACATTCATTATTAGGATTCAATTTGTCGATCTCAATTAGAAATTCAAAATTTTAGTTGATTTAAAAATTTAATCGTTAGAGTTATTTGTACTAAATATAATTTATTTATATTTATAATTGCGAACATACCAGTTAGAGTCAATTTATGAAGTAATGGGTGTTGACTTATAATTTTTCTTGTTTAATTGGGATGCTCCTTTGAAGTGTGGGAACTAAAATTTACCAGGACTTCGGTGTAGGGTATGACCACCTAGGACAGCTATAGGACCCTTATTGGGATATGCTGAGAGTGGTTTGGAAGAGAAAATTCTGACAGATAGCCCATGATAGACTTAAATTGCCAAAACACTTGAAAATAAAAGCTTAACGTAGGCTTGAAATTTGGTGGTGGGGTAAAAAATTCATCGAAACTTCGGTGCGGGGTATGACCACCTAGGACAACTATAAGACACTTATTGGGGCGTGTTGAAAGTGGTTGAAAGAGAAAATATTGACGGATAGCCAGTGGTGGCCTTAAATTGCTCAAGTTGGATATAAAGGTTTAACATAGGTTTGAAATCATATTAGGGGGGTTGGGTCAAAAACTTATTGGGACTCCAGTGCGGGTTCGCCTAGGACAACTATAGGATATTTATTGGGGCGTGTTGAAAGTGGTTGGAAGAGAAAAATCCCAACGGATAGTCGGTAGTGGCCTTAAATAGCTCAAGTTTGAAATAAAGGCTTAATGTAGGCTTGAAATCAAATTGGAGGGGTCAGAAATTTATCGAGACTTCAGTGCAAGGTATGGCCGCCTAAGATAACTAAAGGGCACTTATTGAGATGTGCAAACGTACTAGAAGTGATTGGAAGAGAAAAATCTCGTCCGCATAGGTGTTAACATTAAATGCACATAAAAGAGTAAAATTGTTTTTTTTTACACTAATTTTTGAAACTAAAACTCTAAAAATAGGCTTTTGACTTGATTGCCCTTAAAAAATAAACAATGTTTACAAATGCCATCAAAATTTAAATAATGACTGGTTTGTCATAGTTTGACAATTCAAAGCTCAGTCAGCCGACACAGTGGCGCCACGTGGACTTAGTGAGGTGCAGCAGTTAAGAAGACGTCTTTTCAAAAGACGATTTTCATAAAACAATTTTCGTTTTGTTTTTAGTATAGAAGGCATCTTTCAAAAAGATGCCTTCTATTCAAAAAAGAAAATAATTTTTTGTATGGAAGGTGTGTTTTCAAAAGACGCATTCCATACAATTTTTTTTTGTGAAAGACATCTTTTTAAAAGACAGCTTTTTAACTGCTGTATCTCGGGCTTTTGACATGATTACCCTTTAAAAAAAATAATTTCACAAATACCATTCACATACAAATAATGATCCATTTGCCATATTTTACTGTTCATAGCACAGTCAGCGTGCCAAACAAGCGCCACATGGGCGCGGAGGTGGCATTTAGTGAAGGGAAGGCGTCTTTTGAAAAGACGCATTCCCTTGAATTTTTATTTTATTTTAAGAAAGACGCTGTTGAAACTTGAGAGTTTTGCTTTGGAAGGGAAACAATCTTCATGGCCCTATTCCTACTCAACTGTGTCAATTAAATAAACTGTGTCAATTAAACAATCTTCATTGATGGAGATTCTCTCCCAGTGGATGTAAAGCATGCTTACAGTGGGGAGGGTATTGCAAATGGGTATGGTTTTAGATATCCAGGCTCTAAGCATGGTTCATTGTTTGTAATTCAAGACGGGCTACTTGCATTTGTTTGGAAAGAATCCAAGGCTGTGTTGACTTTACATAGGCTTGATCGGGAAAGAATCCAAGGCTGTGTTCATTGTTTGTAATTCAAAAAAAAAAACTTACTGGTGCAAAAAATTTTTTTTAAAGGGAAGACGTCTTTTCAAAAGACGCATTCCCTTTACTTAAAAAAAAAAAAATTTCAAGGGAAGCACTTTAAAAAAAAAATTTGTGAAGGGAAAAGACGCATTCTATTCACTAAATGCCACCTCTGCGCCTACGTGGCGCTTGTTTGGTACGCTGACTGTACTATGAATAGTAAAATGTGACAAATGGGTCATTATTTGTATGTGGATGGTATTTGTAAAATTATATTTTTTTTGAAGAGTAATCATGTCAAAAGCCTACTGTATCTCTCTAAGCCCATGTGGTGCCACTGTGTTGGCTGACTGAGCTTTGAATTGTTAAACTATAACAAATCGGTCATTATTTAGATTTTGATGACATTTATAAATTTTTTTTATTTTTTAAGAGCAATCAAGTCAAAAGCTCTTCTAAAAATCCCTTTCCAAAACTGTATTGGGCCCACCACGCTCCCGCCATTTTTTCCCCCCCTCCCAAAGCGAACCCCGTCGGTTTCTCTTCCTTCTTTTCTTGGCTGCAACATCAAGCTTCGTATCTACTACTACACTTGTTGTTGTTGTTAATAAAAAAAAAAAAAAAAAGAGCAAAGGAAATGGGGATTCAAGGACTCTTACCTCTGTTGAAATCAATAATGGTATCGATCCACGTAAAGGATCTGGAAGGTTGTTGTGTAGCCGTAGATACGTATTCTTGGCTCCATAAAGGTGCGTTGTCTTGCAGCAAGGAACTCTGCAAGGGCCAGCCTACTACTAGGTAAAATCACAAACCCTCGTTTATTATTATTATTACTATTATTATTATATATTTTTTTTCTTGATTTTATCTTCCGGCATTGCGATTTCTGTGATGTTTTCGTTTCGTTGACTGACAAATTTGAGATGATACCTTACCCAAATCAAGGTTAATTTGAAAAGAAGAAGAAGAAGAAGTTTGGGTAGTTAATTTTCAAGATCAGATTCACTTCTGTGTTTGCATTTCAATGCATTTTAGGATCTTGAAGCCACGAAGTTCTGTTAAGTTATTTATTTTGAATTTTGATTTTTAAATTTTTTTTTTGGATGTGACGATTTGATGATCAATGGAAATTCGCTGCAAATGTAGGGTTTTTTTTTTTAAGGTATAGCGGTCCGATTACTTGATTTTTAGTTTCTTTGACCTTTTATTATTTTGTTTATGCTAGCATTTGTTCTTTACCCAATGCAGTGTAATGCTTTCTATGAATGATTTCATAGCTAGAGTATTTATCTAACTAGGTAATGGTTAGAATACAGCTTACTACATCTATCTGTAATTCTTCATAATAATTGTGCGACTTATAGAGCAGAAAATACTTTTTGAAACAGCTTAATAAATAGAATTACACATGAGTTGGATCTAATGGGCAAGTTCAAAATCCACTTGAGGAAATAACAAAAAGAAAAAAAGAAAGGAAAAAAAGGGTGAAGTTACTTATTACCATAGTAACTAGAATCACAACTCAAATCGATGTATTGTATGATTCATGATTTGATTCAATTACCACAAATTGGGTTGTTAAATCACTACACTTGTAATTTGCTAGTGCATTAGTCTTAATTAGATTGAATTGGTAGAGAATCACTAGTGAATTCAATTAATTTATTTCATGAGTTTTTCTTAATTGTTGATAAGCTAAAAGAAACACTAATGCCGTTATGACTGTACGAGTACTCAATATATATATATATATATATATATATATATATATGATTCACATTTGTATTGTGAGTCTTACAATACATTGACCCAAATCTTGACTTGATTTACCAAGCCTTGAAACAATTCAATTGCGATTCATGATTCTAATAGAATGGTTGTTACTACTTTATATTTTATGAAATACATTTAGTAAAAAAAATATTTTAAACATCAACTTTGCATATACTCACGAATAGAAAATAGGAATGCTTCAATTAATCACTTAAAAATACGTGGACTATGCATAGAGATCTTGTAGAATTTAAAATCTCATATTCAAAACTAAAGCTAATCTACATCGTCCAATGTAATAATCCATTACAAAGGAATTTAAACATAAACTTTAAAAGTTTCACTACGTATTCTTGATGTATCAAGCCATGGTGAAATAACATATAGAAAAAAAATACCTAGAGATTTGCAAAAAAATTTAACAACACTTTGCCAACCACTATCATATGATTTCAAACTTACTCTGCCTCAATTTTGCTTTCTCATCATTTGGGCTTTTGGAAAAGGCCTTGCTAGCAATTAGACATAACTTCATAGAACAAATATATTGATTTCCTTTCCTAGCAACAGGCTCAATGTCTTGACATCATCATCACAAACGTTTTCCTCTTGTTTGATGTGAGACTATCACAGGCCGGTGCCTTGGGACCTTATGTCCTTGCCAGAACACTTGTCGTTGGGGATTAATTTCAATACCATTTTTATTGACCCTTCACCATTCGATATTGTCGTAATCTAGACTCACTCCCTTTGTTTTGCTTTCTCGCCACATGGAGTTTTCAAAGGAAAGCTGCGATAGTGGTTAGAGAGGATCTTTCATAGATGAATTACAAACTTTTCTTTCCTTGGTGATGATGTGGGACTCTAAAAAATGCCTTTGGTACTTCAATCATTGATAAAAAATTGATTAAGAAGGGGGGAAATTACAACTAAGCTAATCCAATATAAAACTTATTATGAAGGAAATAAACCTAAAATTCCAAGCACATTATTACTTTAAAAGAATTAAACCACTATAAGGACCTAGAGTTTTTAACATATATTATATATTTATTGTTGATAAATAAGAAATTCTTTGAAAAAAGTTCTAAATATGTTAACCCATCATAAAAGAAAATGAAACTATAAAGATTGATTATCTTTTTTTTTTGAGACAAAAAAATATTATTAAAGGAAAAAATAAGCGAAAACTAGTACAAAGGGGTTCTCAACTAGAAGATGAAAGACCCGAACCCCCATTACATGAAACGAACAAGATGATCCCAACCTCTCATACATTCACTAACCCATACCATTAGCTAGAAAAGAGCTAGCTACCCACTGGGAAGCCAAAATGATGGAATAATCATAAACAAAAGCATTGTCCTTAAAAAAAATATGCCTTTAGTGAACACTCAATTAAAGAAGATTAATTTGTTAATTACCTTTGGACCTTAGTCTTACATGAAAGTGAGTCTTCTAGGGTCCTTGAAGATAAGATTTTCGCTTTTCCCACACAAATAAACATGATTAAGGGAGCACCATGAGATGACTTCGAGGCTTGAAGGAATGCACTTGTGTATTCCCTCTTAAAGGGGCGTAAAACATGGGAATATAACTATGGGATCTAGGGACAATACTATTAATATAAATATCATGGGATACAATACAACAACACACGTTTGATCAAGAAGTACAAAACATACACCTTATCATCCTAACAAGAAACCAAAATTACTCTATCCTCTAATCCAATTCGAATAAGAATAGGCACACACAGTAGGCACTCCTTGAGGTCTGGTACAATTGGGTGGCTTATAGGTAGGGTACAGATGTCAAAAGCCCATGCTTGCTCTTGATGGCCTTAGTCCACAAATCAACCTATTGTAGAGGTATATTTTCTATGAATACAAAAAGTTATCATGGTAAACTTGTTGTATTTGTTGTATAGAGAGTTGGAGTATCCCTTGTGTGGGCTTGGTTAGCATATAGTGAGGTATCCCCTTTGCATTGACTTTGTTTGGTATTACAAGTCGTCAAAGGTTGGGTCAGTATCTCACCAATGAAGAATTTGGTGAAAATCATTGGTGGGGCATCCTAGGTTTTTTTATGTAAAGGTTCATCTTGTGGTTTGAAAAAGGATATTTTGTGAAAGGCTTTATCTTCACCTGTAAGAGGATTAGTGATAGTGGAGTACTAGAGTGAGAATGCTCTAGTCATAGATGTAGCCAATGATTTGTTGAACTATACGAGAATCTTATATACTTTTGTTCGTTCATATCTGGATTTATTTACAATTTATGTTATCAATTGCATTGAACAAAGAATTTTACTAATCAAAATTACCATTGAACCCAAATCACCCTCCTGGCCTCCTCTTGGGGTTCGTTCTTGAGCCACAATGATGTCAAATAGAGAATTAAACTGCGTTGAGTTAAGTGGAGAAGTGCTTTTGAAAGACTATATGGTTAACATATCCTATTGATGTTGAAAGTAAAATTTTATAAATGGCCATTAAGCTAGCCATGCTTTATAGAAGGAAAAAGAATGCTGGGCAGTAGAGAAATGATATGCTCATAATTAAGTTTTATGAATATGCAAATCTTAAGGTGGGTGTATGGTAAAATATTAGTACACAAAACAAATCATAAAAGAATACATATGTTAAGGTGATGTATACTATTGACTATTAACAAGAATGATAGACAAAAGGGAAGACCCAAAATAACATTAGTAGAAATAGTAAAGAAAGACGCAACCATTTGTGATATAATACAGGATTTGAATTTTGGTCCTTGATTGGGTAGAGTGTAGGAGACACCATTAGCCTATTCGACATAGTTGGGAAATTGCTTGTTGAGTTTCGTCTCTTTCTAAATTTGGTGGATTGAAGTTGAGAAGGCCAATTAACTCACTAAGTTAGTTAAGATTCTAGCAACCGTGTTTAGGTTTTTCATTCTACTTGGTTTGGACCATGATCTTTTCTACCTGTCTTGCCAAATAGAAGAGGCAAAGAGGCATTGAAAGAAAAAGCTGGCTGCTGTCTTCCTTGGCTGCCCAACATCAAGAGCAATGATCTTGTTGAATGATTTTCTTGAATGTACATATAGAAGTTATAGGAAGGAAATCTGGTAGGGCTCTTGACTTGGTAAATCATAGCTTCTATTTTCGTGTTTATCCTTGCATCCGCAGTTTGGGTTTACTTATCCTTGAAAGGAGCTTTGCCTCTAACACTTTCCTCTCAGCTTAGACAATCTGTGATTCAGAATTGCAAGGGGAGGACAGGCAGGTTGATCTAAATAAGCATTGATATTGTTCTTCTTTTGTCATGTCAAAATCTCAAGTCCAAGATTTTAGAACCAGCGTACTTTTGCCCATTATCCTTGGCTCCTACCTCTTGAACAAACTGCTTGTCTTCTCCATTTTATGAAATTGAACAAGGTAAAAAAAAAAAACCATGAGGCAGATAAACATCTGCACAGGTCCCTTGACTGCATTAGTCCCATGAAGTAGTCAATGAGAAGTATCTCCTATGTTAAGCTCATTTTGAATTTCTTCTTTGAGTCATCTAGGTCATTACATATATTATCCATTTCTTCTGGTTTGATAATGCTAAATTTGGACCCCTCATCTTCCTTGCAACTGGTAGAGAACAAGGATCTCCACTTCTTTGAATCCTTATGAGCATTTGCCCCCTATTTTTTTTAATTCTCCCCAGTTCTAATATTGTAAACTGCTGCTGGTAACTGCCTTTTTCTGCCTTTGCAAGCTGAGCCATTGATGGTCCCTGTTATCTTTCTGCTATCGTTCTGCCTTTTAACAATTTGCATATTCCAGGCCATTGTTGTCACCTCCTCACTCATGACTGTCTTCACTCCTATAATTACTTTTTGTACCAGGACCTTCAAGGCTACTATAACCTTTTGTCCTGCTATTTATTTTTCTAGCTGGTTGAGAGGGGGTTCCTTGTTTTGTTCATTTCTTCATCATCTCAGGTTGATAGAGTTTAAGATCAAGCTTTTCTATTTCTTTTTTGTTTTATGGTAGGTAATTGCATTGCATAGTTGGCTTTTCTTGATGAAATGTTTGTCAGGAGGATTTCCAACACGTAGAAGATTGGTAATGGTTTTGTAAAATTTGCCTAGGTATATAGCTTTAATAGTCAAAACAGATTTAAATCCTTGCAAATACAGGTTTTCAAGTTTCAACTTGAGGCAGCTGAGATGGGCTGACCCAAGGCTATTCGGGCCAACTCCATATGGTAAGCTTCAGCCAATTTCTTTCAGTAATATCTTGAGAAAACAAGAGTATTCTTCCGCATTTCTTTTTTGCATTATTTAGAACAATTTGTAGGATCTGAATTTGATCCATCAATCGAACACTAGACTTCCAATGCCTTAGAATCTCAAGGCAAAATAAAAAAAGGTTTTGACTTTTATGATTCGTGATTCAAGTTTAATGGTTTAACTTGTTTGCATGATTTCTATGGATAATGTAAAATAATACATTTTCATTTTATATTTCAATAAGTATAGTATGGTACTAAACTTGAAATCTATGTTGATTGTATTTTGGTATGTCAATTTAAAAAATATTCTGATGCCAATTAAAGCTTTTAGGTATTTTAATTTTTAGTACCTTTGCTGTTTTCTTGTTGTCTTTTGTTAAACTTTCACGCGCATGTAATGATAAGCTAATGGAATTTGATGCCATTTGGGCATAAAAGGAGTTTAGAAGGAGTTGATTTTTTGCGGTAAAGAAAACCTTTTTCATAGAAAGTAATTTCATACTGATTTTGATAGTGTTTTGAAAGGTGATGTGTGAGTTGATTGTTGACTTAGCCCTTGATAGTTCATAGTGGAGAAAATTGATTCATGTAGCTGATCCCATGTAGTTGGGAAAACGCTTGATTGACTTAAGTTGAGTAACAAGCTTTAGAATGAATTGAAATTTTTTGCGAGGGTTCTTTTCTTGTTGAAGATATCATTCGTCTTTGTAGAAAATGAAAGAAAATCATCCTTACAGCTGATTAGACCCTTCTAAAATTATGAGTTGAATTCCATGACTAATGAATCCTGACCTATATTTGCATGCAAATAAAAATGATTCAGAATATATATGCAATCTTATGACTACTGCTGGAAATCCTGATTTGATTTGGCAAGCCACAATGATTTAGTTCCAATTCAAGACTTAGACAAATGTGTATTTTGACAAATTTTGAATTCAAGGGATATAATTTGAAGGTAGGAATTAAAGAAGCATCATGCATAGTATGGAAGAGGAATATTGCCCATGCAATTCTCGCTCTAACTTAGATGGACTTGGCAAGGGCCACATTAGCATCTTCCAAAATGGATATTGCATGTTAGGATGAATGAATTCTGCCGGTTCTTTAGAGCGATGCATCTCCATAGCAAGGATTCTCCAGGTCCCACATGTCCTACTGGTGTGCACGCCTTATGGCCCTATTGGGGTCCTAGATCCCTTTGACCTTGTGTTAGACTCCAAAAAAAAAAAAAAAGAAATAAAGGAAGAAGAAGAAATAGATTAATGACCAACTACGCAAAAATATAATGGTTGTTTAACTTAAAAAGACATGTTAAATGGAAGCTTGTTTCCTAAATGCCATGTCTAAACTACTACACTTAGGTTTTGTTCATGATACATAACCATGAACAAAACCTGTCCTAAATGTCAAAACCGATGATTAATTGGTGATATAGTTCTAAAGAGCTAAGAATGGGTAGTGATCATGCTTATCTCTTTCGTTCTTTCTTTCCTTAAATTGTTTATTAGCAAAGAAATGATTTCTTTGTAAGTGGCAAGAGCTGCTCTTTCTTTGGTGAATGATCTCTCAAATGACGAGGGAAACCTTAGAATGGATTGGGGGAAAGAAACGTTTGTAGGAGATATGAGGCTTAGTGTACAAGTACTTCAGTCATGCTTGGATCTGTAGAAAGTTATTTATATACTTTTTATCTTATGCAATACAAGGGCTACAACCTTTTTTAATGGATCTGAGTTATATATGTTGACATTTTCAAATGTTTGCAAATACGTAGGCATATTGACTACTGCATGCATAGAGTAAATTTGCTGCGGCATCATGGCGTCAAACCTATTCTTGTCTTTGATGGGGGGCTTCTACCAATGAAGAGTGAACAAGAGATCAAGCGATCAAGGTTCTATTGCCTTTTTATTTAAAATTGTTACCTATAGGAACATTGTTGCTCTTTTTGCATGCCTTGCACTGCATCATTATATTGTTTCTGATTAATGTTTAGGTAAAAATCCATCTAGTTCATAGAAAAAGTGCATATAAGATAATTGTGTGTACCGTATATTCTCCTTTCAAGAAACTCAGCTTGATAAAAATATATTAAAGCAACTTCCATGAACACTATTCACATTGAGTTGGAATAAACCTGTTGTTTGTTTACTAGATAGTTGATCAAAGGGGTTTTACTTTTTTGAACTCAATATCAATAAGAAATGAGTAAGGCCTACTCAACCAAAAATAACTTACTGTGCGTACTAGTTATTTTTCCCTTGGCCTCTTTGATTAAAATGTCCAATCATGAGCCAAATCAGTTGTGAGTTTACACAATTCTGAAGGATGAGTCAACATGGAGACATTAAAAATATTGGATTAGATTCAAATCCAGTAGACATAATAAAATATTATTTTAAGAAAACTATGATTCTTTCCACTATTCTCTAGTCACATTAAATGCCCCAAAATTGTGTTTTAAGGCCTTGTCTCATTAGAATTTAAAAATATATACATGCGATGAAACCAATGAATTTGACACAGATTTTTATGACAAAGGCTTTTTTAAGCCTTTGGGAGACCAAAATTTGAGTGCAAGGTTGTAGGACTAGAGGGCTTCTAGCCATATGTGGAGGACAATCTCCTTACACACTAAACTTATTTTGGGCAGGAGGTTCTAAATATGATGAACAAGGTAAGGTTTCACACATATAACTCAATACAAAATCAGTTTTAAATATAACAAGATAAGCACAAAACTGATTTGCATTCACCAAAATCACAAGAATCAAGTTTAAAGAAATGTATGCCCCACAAGGTAAGATTGAAGCACGAGATTCTTCTTGTGTGAAGTTGGTTGCTCAAAACACGATCAAGACTCAAACAAAGATGTAGAAATCACCAAAATTGTCTTGAACACTTGCACAAGAGAAACTTCAAAGTTTCTCAAAGTTTAGAAAAGATGTGGAGAAATTTTCAGAAGCTTGGTTCATATGATCAAATGTGTTGAAATTTTGGTTGAAAGATGTTTGAAATAGGCTTAGGAACTTGTTTTGGACGAGTATAAACACTGTAGAAAAATCGCAAAAGTTCTCTTGAGTTTTGCAAAAGTTGTTCTTCAAATGAGCAAGTGTGGTATTTATAGACAAACACCACACGGAGGTACAAGAACGCGTTCCTCAAAGCAGGAACACGTTTCTGGTTTGAAATATGAAAAATTTCAGATTTTCCTCCAATTAAGGAGCGTGTTCCTCAAAGTGTCCGTTGGGCATAGGAACGGGTTCCTTCAATAAGAACCACTGACTCTTAAAAATTTTCCATTTTGCCCTTGGCAACAGGAACGTGTTTCTCCCAACAGGAGCGCGTTTCTTCTCTCTGATCAGAAAAATTCCGAGTCTCGGAAAAGGCCACAGGAGCGCGTTCCTTAAACCCTGATAAAAAATTTTGAGTTTCGGGAAAAATGTACAGGAGCGAGTTCCTTCAACCAGGAATGAGTTCCTTCACCGATCAAATTAGGTTTAGGGCACTGTCAAAAATATAGTTTAACATCTTAAAAACATTTTGACACAATTGAGACACAATAATCAAAGTTAAACACGAATAATTTGATCGATTAAACCAATGATTAAGACAATGAGAGCATTTCACGTAAAATGGTAAAACCATGCAAAGTTGGTGAAAGTAATGCATGTTGATCACAAATGAAAATATGCATGATGAACAATTCTAATCATGTGATAGCATAATTAACAATGTGCGTGCATGATTAATCACGTAATAAAGTATATGCATGAGAATTATAAACTATATGCATGAATTTTAAAAAGGTGCAAATCATGTGTGGTTGGAACATGCAAATGTTAACTCACTAAGATTCTAAAGAAATACAACCATGAAGCTTTTGAATCTTCGAGTGGTGCTATTCCTTCTACACACTTTGACAATGCAGTTGAGTCCAATTGATATATCTAGTTAACACTGAAACAACTACGTCAAAGATATTAGATAACATAGGTATGTTATTTGTAATCATCAAAACAAAACTAGGTGAGAGTAGTTACATCAACAATCTCCCCTTTTTTGATGATTTCAAACACATTCAATATTGGCCTGATTGAAGCAAGAAGCATGATGTCTCAAGTGAATGAATGAGTTAAGTGAAAAATTTTATCATGCCATTTTCAAGAAAATACCACTTAATAAATGATTTAACATTCAATACCATGTGGAGAAAAATCAATCAGATACCAATACAAACATACTCAAGGATATGATCAAGATAAAAAATATACATGTATACCAATATAATCAGGTCAGAACATATACATGTGATCATCAATGTGTACATCAAAAGATATAATAGAAATAACATAGATACACAAAGATACATAAATGTGAACAGAAAAATGCAGAAAGCATAGACAAGAGCATCTCCAAAAATGTATATCCAACTCCAAACACTCCCCCTGAGTGTATGAACTCTCCCTCTGAGTAGGTGCACATAATGATTTATTCAATCAGACTAATCATACTAATCTCTCTCCCCCTTTTGAAATATCAAAAGGGAGCTGTGCCTATGACGGAGGGGACGATCGTGGATCAAGAGATCCAAGCCCAACGAAAATATCATCAATTGTAGAGGTCTGGGCATCGTCCTCCATGGGGGTAGTACCAACATCTGCATTAGGTATAATAGCAGTGGTCGCAAATGAGGCAGCAGAGGTGGAACAGGAGTGGATAAGCAAATCACGACCCGAAGATGGTGGAGGAATAGAGGGGATAGCATCAGATCCAATGAGAAATCAGGTTGAGTGAATAATGGATGCAAGGGAGGAGATGGAATCCTCGGAGGAGTTGCCGATAACGGGATCAAAGCTAATGCTAGTGATGGAGAGGGAGAGCTGGAGGAGGGAGCGAAAGCTGAATTGTGACGAACAGGCAAAGCAGGCCGATGAAAACTTGGTGATGGTGCGAGTTGCTCTCTGTCGCCAAAAACATCCTTCTGGCTGAAGTTGAACCCATGAGTCTCGGCGACTGTAGATTGATCGAGTAGAATCTGAAGCAAGACTCCATAAGTACAAATATCAGAAGCCAACTCGTCATGCTTCTTTTCCAGGGTAGAGAAAGAAGCAAGAAGTGCACACTGCTGGTCGCTGATCTCCGTCATCTTCTGAAGAAATACGTCAAATGGTGTTGCAGAAGATGAGGAGGGGCCTGATATATCTACTGAAAGCACGATGCCTGAAGATGAAGCATCGACATCTGAATATCTAGCTCGACCACGACCACGACCGAAAGGTGCTGCAGTTGGAGGTTGTGCTGGTGCTGCTGCTCCTCGTCCATGTAGACTAACGACTGGTGGAGCACTCACAACTCCCTCAGTGTCTCGCTCGGGCTATGCAGTCTGTGGATCAAAAGTGATAAATCTGGTGCCCTCGCCCGGTAACCTCCTAGTGCTGTGCACCCAATCTCTAACGTGCAACCCACTGATAGCCAAGAGATCTGATAGTATTCTCTCCAATGAAATTCTTCTTAGTCGGCTTGGTCGACACCTGCTCGTTTAGCTAGCAAAGTCACTAAAGTGCCATAGGGCAGTGCCCTCCAAATCCTTCCTCAATGCTATCCTTGATTGTTGTAAAAAGTAAAATAATGAAAGTCACAGAGATGTAACGTGGTTCGGCTCTATGGCCTACGTCCATAGGAGAAGAGAGAGAATATTTCTTATTCGTGATGATACCTCAATGGAGGAACACCAAATAAATAGACTTACAGAGTTGTTCGCTGTATGGTAACTTTTACAATTTCAATATCTTTTAGATATGACAACTCCTAAAAATAATTTTTCCTCTAAATGGTAACACCATAAATGGCAACGCAATCCCCCAGATTTCTCTCTTCTCACCAACACTCCTCCTCAAGCTGGTGAATAAAGGTTTACCATTCCCAGCTTGGACACACTTGCTTGGAATGCAGTATGACTTAACCCTTTAGTGAGCACATCAGCAAGTTGATTATTGGTAGACACATATGGAGTACAGATCAACCCACTATCAAGTTTTTCTTTAATGAAGTGTCTATCAATCTCGATATGCTTGGTTTGATCATGTTGAATTGGGTTATGAGCAATGCTTATTGCAGACTTATTGTCACAATAGAGTCTCATAGGGCCATCCCAGTGTATCTTCAAATCTGTCAAAATTATCTGCAACCATAATAGCTCACAAACCCCTTGTGCCATTGCTCGAAATTCTGCTTTAGCACTTGTTCTGGCCACAACATTCTGTTTTTTACTTCGCCATGTCACCAAATTCCCACCAAGAAACATACAACATCCAGTAGTTGATCTTCTGTCAACTACTGAACCGGCATAGTCTGCGTCCGTATATGCTTCAAGAACCACTCTTGTGTGTCGTTTAAATAAGATGCCCTGCCCTGGAGTCCCTTTAAGATATTGTAAGACACGGTTAACTGCTTACAAATGAATATCTTTAGGGTTGTGCATGAACTGACTGATTACACTCACTGCATATACAATATCAGGTCTTGTGTGAGAGAGATAAATGAGTCTCCCTACTAGTCTTTGATACATCTCCTTATTGACTGGCAGTAGGTGCTTTTTCAGCTTTTCCAAGCTTATGATTGGGATCACTAGGAGTGGTTACTGGTTTGTATGCTAACTTCCATGTTTCTTTAAGGAGATCTGTTATGTACTTCTGTTGAGAAATAAAGATCCCCTATTTGGAATGTGCCACTTCAATTCCAAGAAAGTACTTCAACCGTCCTAGATCCTTGATCTCAAATTCTTTGGCCAGAGACTGTTTCAAGCTTTGTTTCTCATGCTCATCATTTCCAGTCATAATGATGTCATTTACATATACCAAGAGCGTTGTAACTCCCCCTGACACTGAGTGCTTAATGAATAATGTATGATCTCCTTGGCTCTACTTATATCCCTTCTCTTTCATTACTCTGGCGAAGCGACCAAACCATGCTCTTGGAGATTGTTTAAGTCCGTACAAGGCCTTTTTCAGTTTGCACACTTTACCAGTGGTTATACTGCTTTCGAATCCAGAAGGAACCTCCATATAGATCTCTTCTTCCAGTTCCCCATGAAGAAAAACATTTTTTACATCAAATTGTTGTAAATCCCAGTCGTAGTTGGCAGCTAAAGAGAGCAATACTCGAACCGTGTTCATCTTGGCAACCGGTGCAAATGTCTCCAAATAGTCCACACCATATGTCTGAGTGTACCCTTTCGCTACTAATCTTGCCTTGTATCTCTCCAGTGACTCATCTGCTTTGTACTTAACAATATAAACCCATTTGCATCCCACGAGTTTCTTTCTGGCAGGTAAATCAACTAACTCCCATGTTGCATTTTTTTCTAGGGCCTCCATTTCCACATTCATAGCTTGTTTTCAATCTTTATTAGATAAAGCCTCGAATACTGATGTAGGAGTCTTGATATTGTTCAAACTGGTAAGGAAACTCTTATGGGTTGGTGAAAACTTCTCCAAGGACACAACATGAGATAGTGGATACAAGGGACTTTTGGTGCATTCCCTGGTTCCCTTTCTAATGGCAATGGGTAGATCACTATCAGGTTTAGAGGCTAAAAGATCACTGTTAGTTTCAAAGACTAATGGAATTTTTAAGGAGGGTTCAAAGCCTGTTACCTCATTTGCAGGACTTGGTTCAGATTCTTGAACTTGCGTCGGTTTAGGGACTGCAACTTTCTTCCTTGAGTATGTTTGTCCAGTCATCCGATCCATAGGTTCATCATTTTGGTTATCAATGGGTTCAAAGAGGGTAGGAGATTCAGGTTTGGTTTGTTGAAGGTTAAAAACGTTAAGAGGGTCAAAAGGATCAAACAAACTCCAATCCTTGTCTTCCATGATGACACTCTCCCCCTAAAGAGAAGGAGCGGAAAAATAGGGTTCATGTTCACAGAAAGTGACATCGGCAGAGACACATAATTTCTTTGATGGCGGATGATAGCATTTATATCCCTTTTGAGTGGAGGAGTATCCTACAAAGACACACTTGAGAACTCTGGGGTCCAACTTCCCCCTGTTAGGTTGGTGAACATGGACAAATGATACACACCCAAATATCTTAGGTATAAGATTATTGGAGATTTTGAGCTTAGGGTAAAATTGATAGAGCTTTTCCATAAGAATTTTGAAACCAAGGGTCCGGGATGGTAAACGGTTAATAAGGTGTGTTGCAGTAAGGACAACTTCCCCCCAATAGGACTTGGGCATATTATTCTGAAATAAAAAGGTTCGAATTGTATGAAGCAGGTGGCCGTTTTTTCTTTCTGCAACTCCATTTTGTTGTGGGGTGTGAACACAAGATGATTCATGAAGGATCCCCTCTTTTTGGAAGTCATTGGTCAAGGTTTGATTAAAATAGTCTCTTGCATTGTTAGATCAAAATCTCTTGATTTTTGCACCAAACTGGGTGTGTTAACATGGAAGGTAGGAAGAACAAAGCTCACATCGGATTTTTGTTTCAGTAAGAATGTCCATGAAACTCTAGTACAATCATCAATGAAAGACACAAACAATCGTGCTCCAGAAACATTAGGTATTGGAGAGGGACCCCAAATATCACTATGAATGAGATCAAAAGGATCTGAACTTCTTTCATTACTAAGTGGAAAAGATATACGCTTGTGTTTTGCTAGTTCACACACTTCACAATGAAAATCTTCAACATCTAGAGACTTAAACAAAAAAGGAAACATGATTTTAAGGGTTCGAAAAGAAGGATGACCAAGGCGGCGATGATGAAGCCATAACTTTTCTTTATTGGAAAAATTGTGCTCGGAGAGAAATGAAGTGTTACTCTTGATAGGATATATTGGTGTCTCAAGGTAATACAACCCGTCCTGTTCCTTAGCACGTCCAATCATCGTCCCCAAGTCCTGGTCCTGAAACACACAGTAAGTAGGGAAGAAGGTTACATTATAACTTAGATCATGGGTCAGCTATTTAATAGAGATAAGATTAGTAGATAGTTTAGGAACATGAAGAACATTTCTGAGTGTAAGGGTGGGGCTGATGTGAACATCACCTATACCAACAACTGTGGTTAAGGATTCATCAGCTGTGGCTATTTTTCGACTACTAAGACAGGGGTTGTAGGTATGAATCATATTGGGGGAATTGGTCATGTGATTAATAGCACCAGAATTTATAACCCAAGAGTTAGCAAAAGACTTATTCGAGACTTTAAATCCAATAGAAATAGGAAATTTACCTGAATGTGCCAATGAATAGGTACCTGAGGTTTGTTCAGTGTGCCAAACAAAGATTTCAATCTTTCAATGTCGTCTTGGCTGAATCCTACTTGCACCGGGGAGTGCAACTGTTTGTTCAGTAGACAAATGTGTGTGTCCACTGGTCTTCTGCTGTCCTCCTTTGTAGCCCCATTCTCTACTGGAAGTTGAAGGCTTGCCATGAAGTTTCCAACACTTCTCCGTGGTATGTCTAGCCTTCTGACAATAAGTTCATCATAGATTGTCCCTATTGTCTCGATTTAGGGCCTTTGATAATTCAGCTCGCGGAGTGTTTGTCTTCTGATCGTTTCCCCGATTGGCAACCATAGCTGAGCCTTTCATCTTTTGAGGTGTGAGCATAACACTTCTTCTGCTTTCTTCAGTCCGGATAGCAGAGATAGTCTCATTCAGAGTTGGTAACTCTTTGCTGAGAGTCTGAACTTTCACTTGATGAAACTCTGCATTGAGTCCAGCCAAGAAGTCATAGACCCGATCCTTCTCAATGTAGTTTTTTAGAACTACAGCATCTGCAGGGCATTTAGTCTCAATACACCTATAATGGTCAAGTTCCTGCCAAATATTCTTCAATACATTGGCATATTTTGTGACCGTCATGTTGCCTTGTTTTGTTGTTCCAACTTTCACTTTGATCTCATACACTTGGGTTGCATCATGGGCCTTAGAGTATGTCTGATGAACGACATTCCAAATGTTTTTGGCGGTAGTTAGGAACATGCATGTATCACTGATTTTTGGTGTCATTGAATTCCATAGCCATGCCATTATAGAAGCATCTTCGTTATCCCACGCGAGAAACTTAGGATCTTCAGGTGTAGGTCCAGTGCTCAAAAGATGACTCAATTTCCCTTTTCCCTTTAAAAAGGTACGCACCAGCTGAGACCACTTCAAATAATTCTTTCCATCATGTCTGTATGCTGCCTGAATGTTTGGTAGTTTTCCTTTCTCCGTTTTGTCAATTGTTTCTTCAAGCTATACTGTTTCGGAAGTAACCGACAATTTTTTTTTTAAGGGTGTATAAGTAAAAAAAAAGAAAAAAAAAAGAAGATGAAGGAGTAGTTGCAGACCAATCAAGGAAGACAATGAAGAAGAAGAGGAAGAAGGCGTTGACGGCGAGGTTCAACGGAAACAGCGATAGGCAGTGTTAATGGCTATGAATTTCGCGTTGATGGTGACGAAGAAGATAAGTAGCAACAACAACAAGGGTTTGAGCAATGCCTTGAGAGAACAGCAACGACAGCAATAGATTCCGGTGACGAGAATGAAGATGCACCACAACAATAGTAGATTCGACGAGAAGATTTCGACGACGAGAGGATACCAGGGGCGAAAAGATTCTGGCGATTTCGCAATAGCAGTAACAAAGAAGACACATGAACCAGTCGCGCGAACCAGTTGTAGCAGATGAAGGCGAAGGTTGCAAACCAGTCGCACGAACCAGAGAGATGGGTAGCGACGATGGTGAGATGGTGTGCAACAACATCGTCGGAAACAGAGGGTTCCGACAAGATGATGTACGCACGCTTGCGATGAAGGCAGCGACGGTTAACAACGATGGGGTTTCAGCGGCGACGGTTTTGCGTACAGTAGCAGCAGCAAAAAAAGGTTGCGTCAGTGAAGATGATGAAAGTCGGACATAGCGATGGCGATGAAGGCCGACCACAAAGATTCGGCGATGAAGGCCAGCACAGAAGATATCGGCGATGAAGGCCGAAAACATATTTCCAGTTGTACGAGCCTAAAGCTCTGATACCATATAGTAAAAAGTAAAATAATGAAAGACACAGAGATCTAACGTGGTTCGGCTTTATGGCCTATGTCCACTGGAGAAGAGAGGGGATATTTCTTATTCGTGATGATACCTCAATGGAAGAACACCAAATAATTAGACTTACAGAGTTGTTCAGTGTATGGTAACTTTTTTAGATATGGCAACTCCTAAAATTTTTTTTTCCTCAAAATGGTAACACCATAAATGGCAACGCAATCCCCCAGATCTCTCTCTTCTCCGCAACATTGACGACCCTAATATCCCCTCCTTCCCTCACTATAACCTCATATGGAAAGCGCAAGTACCATCTAAAGTTAAATTTTTGGGTTGGGTGGCTGCCCATGGGAAGATGAACACAGGCGACATGTTACAAAAAAAGATTGCGAATATGTGCTTATCTCCTTTGGTGTTATCTTTGCAATTAGAATTCGGAATCTATTGGCCATTTACTTTGGAACTGCCCGTTCTCTAAAGAGGTGTGGTGTAGATGGTGTCACCAATTCCTTGTCATGCACGTGGAGGAGGTTGCAGAGGATAACGCCGGTCTTTTCCCTTTCATTAATAGCATTCAACTGGGCTGGAGGGGACATTGGTAGGTGGTTTGCTTATCGGTGCTTTGGTCTCTTTGGAAAGAGCGGAATTTGAGGGTTTTTCATGAGAAGATGCATCAAGCTGTCTTAGTTTGGGAGAAATCCCACTTGCTGGCTGCCTTTTGGGTTGGTAATAGTAGCTTGTCTAAGGGTTATGCTCTAAGCGATTGGCTTAAAGGGTGGGGCAACTTTGTATAGCCATAGGAAGGGTCATTGTTTTGGCCGCAATGTACAGTTACTTTGTCGCTGATTTCATCAATATGTACAACAATTATTTGTTTCTTTTAAATTTTTTTTTATCATAGATGTTATATTCAAGTGAACATAAAATAATCATCATACACACATTCACATGAATACATTGGAAGTGATATAAAATGTAAGATTCAAAATACATACTTCCATTCAAATTGAGCAAATATCATAAGATCAATTTAATATCAATGCTCAATACTATAGTTCAATATTAAATGGATTAACACATTTAAGTTTGAGACGCATGATCCATTTAATATAGATGAAAATTTTCATGTAAACATATGATAATCAACCTTAGCAAGCTCACAAGATACACATGTACACATTACATATCTTAATTGATGATCAAAATATACATCATTTATAATATGATCAAATCAATTAAGTTTGAAGCATAGGCAATGAAATTTAATACTCATTTTAATTAATGCCTAAGATATTTTCAAAATCATAAAAATATTATAATTAAGCATAGTACGACATGAAAAATCATCCAACTCATTCATTACTCAAGCATGTATATAGTACTCATCAATAACATGATGTATGCAATAAAAATAATATGACAAGTATCATGCTTAAATGGATATTAAATGCTTCAACATAGACATATCTCTTAATACACAATTAATTTATGCTTAAGAGGATATGTTCAGGCCATATGTGGAATAACACCATAGAAATATTTAAATTTAAATAGAAGTGTTAACCACAAGCTAACACCGATCATGTAGCACTTCGAGGAACCTTGAAACTTGCATTTTGATCATCAGTTGTGTTGTTCGGGTCCTTGTTGCATCCAAGTAGTTTCCGAATCCACATTTTCCATCTAGGGATCTTTGGAAACCTTCGAATGTGAACTTGAATATTTTGATCTTCGTCTTCGTCAGTTGAGGTGTAAATGAGTGAACCACTAGATATGGCACTAACTGGTTGATCATCCTCAACATGTTCTTCTTCATCGTACTGATCGTTTACCAATGATGATATTTCACTTTCATCCATTCTATCTCTATCATCATCACTTGGTAAGTTAGCAAGTATTTCTCTTCTTTCGGATGAAGCTTCACTGTCTTCTGAGGAGGTCTCAAGTCTGCTTAACACATAAAGAATTCTTTCAAAGCTACTGTTAAACGGATCACCGAACATCTCAAAAAATTCGACTTTATACTTCCATTTGTCCGGAAAACCTTCTAAGAAATACTTAACCAACATTTGATGAGGACAGGTTATCTCATAACTTTGCAGATCACTTGCTATTTCCAAAAACCTATCAAGTTCCTCATCGATTGTTTCCTCATGTAAGAACTTAAACCTTTCAAGCGAACTTCTCAACATCTCAGTTCTCACAGTTGTTTCATCCTTGGCATCTATAGATATCAATAAGTTGCAAAACTCTACAAAGGTGTAATTCCATGGATTAAACTTTTCTGCAATGCTTGCAAGCTTTTCGCTCCAAAATCTTGGAAGCTTATCAGCAAAACAGACGATGCTAATCCCGGATGGAATCTCTTGATCCAAATCCTTTAAGTCTTCAAGAATTGATCTGAATCTTGAGCATGCCTCTTCAATTGGTTCATCATCTAGAAAATAGAAATTATCGAATCTTCTCTCTGCATCCCTAAGCCTTGACTCTCTGCATCCCTAAGCCTTGACTCTCTGTTATCCAGAGGCTCACAGTGAACCAAATGGAGCAATTCCCATGCATCATTTGCAGTCTCACATTGACTAACTTGTTCCAATTCACTATCAGGGAGACTACAGAATAGAGCATACACTGCCTTGGCATTTAGGCGATACTCTTCTTTTTCTTGAATTGTCCATTGCCCGGTTGGTATGTGTGAAACCCTATCTTGTTCATCATATCAAAATACATTGTTTAGTGGTTTCATTGATAGTTTGTGGTATCGATTCATATGCTAATATCATATCCTATTTGAATCGAAGTTTTAATCGATACTTGATTTGTATGATTCGTGTTCTCAAACATATATTCATTTAGAATCACCAAGTCTTGATTATCGTAGTATATTGATTCTTGTGCATTAAACTTCTATTTGTTTAGAATCAATATAATGATTGATTGTGCATAATCGATTCACTGTTTTACATTGCATATATTTGAATCGAGTGCATTTGAGTTAAGAAACTATTTTAACACTTTGCATCATTTAAAATCATAAGTGGTTGGAATAGTATTTGTTGATTCATTCAAGATTGTAAGCTTTCATTGTTGAGAATGATTTTGATCACATCTCTATATATTTTGTAATCTTGATGTATTGTTGACTTGTGTGTCAACTTGGGATTATTTGACCATATATTGTACTACACGTAACCACGCCCATAAGTTGGTTACAAGTGTGGCTTTCTAGCCAAGCCTTGGTGTAGGCTAGACTGTTGCTTTCTAACCAAGCCCTAGTGTAGGTTAGAGTGTGAGTGGCTTCCTAACCGAGCTATGGTGTCGGTTAGTGTACAGGCTTGAGCCAAGCCTTGGTGTAGGCTCAGTGTAAACGACGTCTAATCTGCCCGTAAGTGATTAGCCAATAGTGGATTGGAAAATCTTGACCGGTGCGGTTGGGTAGTGGACGTAGACTCGAGCAAGGAACGAAAATTCGGCGAATTTCGTCGAAATTCGCCGAAAAATTTCGAAATCTGAAGGAGCCGATTAATCTGGCGCATGTAAAAAAAAAAGTACAAAAAATCGACAGAAAATCGACAAAAATCGACGAAATCGGCGAAATCGGCGAAATGTGTCGATTTTCTTCACGGGATGCACAGTTCGCGTGAGGTTTCTTCAGGGGTGCACAGTTCGCGTGAGGTTTCTTCACGGGTGCACAGTTCGCGTGAGGTTTCTTCACGGGATGCACAGTTCGCGTGAGATTCACGTGTTGATTTTCTTCGCCATTATAAAAGAAGAAGAAGAAGAAGAGATTTTGGAAGAAGGAGTGAAAATAATACCTTCTTGCGCTGGCGGAGGAGAACCAACGACGGAGAGAGGAGAACCAGCGAGGAGAACCAGCGGCGGAGGGAAAGAGGAAAACCAGCGGCAGCGGCAGAGGGAAAGAGGAGAACCAGCGGCAGTGGCAGAGGGAAAGAGGAGAACCAGCGGCAGCGGCGGACGGAGAGAGGAGAATCAGCGGCGGCAGAGGGAGAGAGGAGAATCGACGTTTTTTTTAGGTTTGTTGATTTCTTGTTTATTAATGTTCATTTAATTCATCTCTTTGCGCAACGATGCCAAACTTTTAATTCATCTCTTTGCGCAACGATGCCAAACTGCAAACTTGATATATTAAAAACACAGTCAAAGAAGAAACATGTTAATATGGAGTTATAATATTATGGTGTCTACTAAAAGCGTGACATCTCGAAAATGACAACAAATTAAAGACCACAATTACACCGTCCATCTTAATCTTAGTAAATACTTTTAGATATTGTAGGACCTTATGATAATGAAATATCTTCTTTTTAGGATATGATCATGACTTATTCCATTGACAAATGTATCATATGCAATAATTAAAATGTATATAAAAAGATATCTTACAAAAAAAAAAAAAATGTAATACAAAGATTGTAAATTATTGTGATCTACTTTTAATGAGCTTAAATATTTGGGAAGAGCTAATTAACTAATTCATTATACAAACAATACAGTAGGGCTTCCACCTTGTTATGATGTGTGATCCATAAGCATCTACAGTTTTAACAATATTATTATATATAATACCTTAGAAAACAAATATATTTATAAGTGGTTGAATCCCTGATCTCAAAAGATTCTAGATAAAATAATATATATATTTCCCATTAGAGGTAGGTCACCAAAATAAAGATGTTTATTACAAATTTTTTTGACAGCTGTAACAAGCAGTTTATTTATATTATTTTAGCAAAGTGGATTAGTTGGACAAATATCTATATACACAGTGGGCTTAAATGTGTACATGATTTTTGTTACATGCAAACTAAAAAATTAATTTTTTGATTAAAAACAAAGTTTAAAATTCTGAGTATTTTTTTATTTTTTTATACATGTATTTTTTTTTTGACAATGGAAAGGGATAAAAATGAGTAAAAGTTAGTACATTCGTATGTATATACGAACAATCAGCAAGTGACAGTTTCTGATATTAATTTGTTTTATCAACCAATCTGCCCCATATTAAGTTTTTTACATATATTGGATATCCATTTAATTCATCTCTTAGTGTATATTAAATGTATCAATAAAATACGTTATGTTAATTTTAATAATGTTAATCTCTATTAACATGTTTTATATTAATATTGTACATCTTACTAAAATAAATAGATTAGTAAAATAAAAAAAATAGTACGTATAATGCGAATAATGTTAATTTATATTAACATAAATTAAAATTAATATTACCTTAATAAAAATACTTACACTCATAAAATATTTTGATAAAGTTAATTTTTATAATGTTGACCTATATTAACTTGTTCTAAATTAATATTATACATCTTATTATACATCTTATAAAAATAAATATACCAGTAAAGTAAATGAAATAGTTTAATAAGATTAATACAAATAATGTCATATTAACATCCTTAATATTAATGTTACCTTAATAAAATACTTACATTAAAAAATTTAAAAATTATTTTTATAGTGTTGTTTCTAATAGTGTTGATTTATATCAACCTGTTCTAAATTAATGTTATACATCTAACAAAAAAAAACATAGACTATTAATGTAAAGGAAGTATTTTATTAATATTAATTAAACATATTTAAAATTAATGTTACCATTGTAAATTCTTACAATAATAAAAATATTTTGATAATGTTGATCAATAGTAACATGTTTTAAATTAATGTTATACATTTTATTGAAATAAATAGACTAGTAATGTAAAATATTTTAGTAATGTTAATACAAATAATATTAATTTATATTAACATAGTTAAAATTAATGTTACCTTAGTAAAATAATTATATTAATAAAACTATTTTGATAATATTGATCTACATTAACATATTTAAATATATTTTAATAATGTTAATATAAATAATGAAATTATATTAACATATTTAATATTAATGTTACTTTAGTAAAATATTTACATTAATAAAAAATTTTAATAATTTTGATCTATATCAACATTTCTAAATTAATGTTATACATCTTACAAAAATAAATAGACTACTAAAGAAAATATTTTAGTAATGTAGATACGAATAATGTTAATTAAACATTTTAAAACTTAATATTACCTTAGTAAATACTTACACTAAATTAATATTACCTTAATATATATATATATATATATATATATATATATATATTCTAAATTAATGTTATGTGTCTTACTAAAATAAATAGACTGCTAAAGTAAAGGAAATATTTTAATAGTGTTGATACATATAATATAAATAAAAATTAACATTTTTTAAATTAATGCTACCCTATTAGATAATTTGACAAGTAAATTAAAATAAATATTTTTTTGATGTTAATTGAAATGATATTGATTAGTATTACCATGTTTTAGATTAATATTATTTTGATAAAATAGTTAGACTACTAAAATAAAGCAAATAATTTTATAATATTAATATAAATGATATGATTGACATTAACATGTTTTATATTAACATTATTTTGCTAATATTAGATTACATACAGGTTGAAGAATTTGTGCATATTTATTTATAATATGAATCCTAAATCTCGAAAAGAATTCGATATTGGATGGACACATGGAGAACCTGTTGATGGAAATAGGCAAAAGTCAAGATGTAGATATTGTGATCACGTGAACTCATCTGGTGGAGTTACTAGATTGAAACAACACTTAGCAGGTGGCTTCAAAAATGTTTCAAGATGTACGAAATGTCCAAGAGCTATTAGAGAAGAAATGCAACTATTGTTACATGGAAAGGTACTAGAAAAAATTGAAAAAGAAAAGAAAAAAGAAGCATTTACCCAAGCCCTGCTACAACCACCGCGTAGCTACGATGATGATGATGATGATGATTCAGACATTCACTATCCTCCTGATTGTACAACAGACTACGAAAAGGTGCAGCATAGAATGGCGGTAAAAAACTCTATGGCTGATCGATGGGATGCTGAACAACAATGGAGAAATAATATGATGAGACAAGACTTTGGTTCATCATTTCAAGAGGTAGGAGGTAGTTCATATCGACGTGATAATATCAGACAAGACCCACAAGGGCAACAAAAGTGGGGGGGTGGCCTTTTGCGCTCAACAAGTGTTAGGCATCCGTGTCCTCCGCCAGACCCGACTTTGTTTACTAGACCCAGTTCTAGACAAAAGAAGCTTAAAGAAGCTTTCGGGGGTGGAAGTGTGAGAAAAAGTTTAAACAAAGCTATATCCAAATTTTTTTTCTATAGCAGTATCCCAGCAAATGTTGCCACTAACAATCCATATTACCAACCAGTCATCAATGAAATTGCAAGGTGTGGACCAGGTTTCAAGGGGCCTTCAACTTACGAGCTGATGCATGGATTACTTGACGAGGAGTATAATGAATTACAAGACTATATTAAAACTTTGAAGACGAGTTGGTCACAATATGGTGTAACAGTAATGTGCGATGGTTGGACTGGGCCAACTAGATTGTCAATAATAAATTTTATGGTATACTGCGATGGAAAATCAATTTTTCATAAATCTGTTGATGTCTCAGCAGAGAAAAAAGATGCAAAATTCATCTATCAATTGATGAATAATGTTGTGAAGAACATAGGAAAAGAATACGTTGTCCAAATAGTCACTGATAATGGATCTGCATTCGTGAAGGCGGGAAAGAAAATGATGGAGAGGTACAATCTTTTTTGGACACCTTGTGCTGCACATTGCATCGATCTGATGTTAAAAGATATTGGAAATCATCAATCAGTTAAAACAGTCGTTGATCAAGCCAGAAAAATCACAAATTATATTTATAATCACCATTGGGTGTTGGCGTTGATGAGAGAAAAATGCGGCGGTGACATAATTCGTCCAGGGATCACTCTATTTGCCACCAACTACATTGCCTTAAGAAGCATTCTTGAAAAAAAACAAGGTTTAAAAGAAATGTTTGCATCAAGAGAGTGGACAAACTATGTCCATAAAAGAACTCCACAAGCAAGAGAGGTTGAAGAAATAGTGGGCAGAACGAGTTTTTGGGATGATGCAAGGAATGTAGCGAACTCTTTAGATCCTATTGCAAAAGTGTTGCGGATGGTAGATGGAGATAAAAAACCGACAATGGGATCATTATATGAAGCCATAAGGTTAATGAAAGAAACAATTAAAGCTGCAACTCCTCGTTCGTATAAATGGATTTTAAAAATTGTTGATAGAAGATGGACAAGTCAACTTTGTCACCCACTCCACCAAGCAGGTATTTTTTGAAAAAAAAGTTTAAAACATATTAAATTTTTTGTGTTATAGTAATGCAATTAACTATATTTGTTAATTCTTTCAGCATTTTTTTTGAACCCGTTGTACCAATATAAGCATCAACTTGGAATGAGTTCAGATTTGATAGATGCATTAAATCAAGTTATTGCAAAATTAGTGCCCGAAGGTGATAAACAAGCGCAAGCATTGAGTGAGGTAAGATATGATTAAAATTAAAATTTTATAACTATATAGTACGTCATCAATATTTTTAATGAGGTTTATATTGTGCATATTAATTTTTTGTAGTTAAAATACTTTCGAGATGCTTTAGGATCATTTGGGTCTCTGGCAGCTCAAAGCGGAATGAAAAATACGCATCCAGGTGATAAATCATATTATATGTCTAAATACCATAATTTTTTTAATTTTAATATTACTATTCTTATTTTTTCTACAGCTGAATGGTGGACTTTATATGGGAGCTCCGCTCCTAATTTAAGGGTACTTGCTGTAAAAATATTGTCACAAACTGCATCTTCTTCAGGGTGTGAAAGAAATTGGAGTACTTTTGGGTTGATTCACACCAAACAAAGAAATAGGTTGGGGCACGAAAGGTTGCAAAAGTTGGTATTTGTTCATTATAACATGAGACTTCGTGCAAAAAATATAAGGGAAAATACAGAACTTGGTATCTCTCAAGATCCTATTGATTTGACAGAAATCTTTTTGGAAGAAGGGGATGAGAATCCCTTGTATGAGTGGGTTAAAGATACAAATCAACCTTTGATGGATGAACCAGGTGGTAGACCAAGTTCATACATTGCAAAAGAGATGGGGGTTGATGTTGATGAATTTATGGCCGCAGAAGTTAATGTCCCAGCAACAGGGTATTCAATATCGTCAATTAGTGATAGTGATGCTGATAGAGATGATGACAATTATGATGATAATAATGATGGTGATGACAATAACAATGGTGGCCATGATGATGACTCAACACAAGCACCAGATGCCGATAACGATAACGATGACGATGATGATGACGATGACGATGGCGACGACGGTAATGTGGGTGGTGGAGGATCACAACAATGGAGTCAGGGCCAGGGGCAACAACAAAGTGAAAGACATACACAAAACCAGGTGCAAATGAGTCCATTTACTGGAGAGAGTCAATATGATCATTCTACTCAGGATGCTGACCATGGATCTCGGCCATCATCAATGCATAGACAAAAATATGGACGTAAAAAACATGGTCATACGTCTAGATCAAAACATACTAATATTCATGATGTTGAATTGGCTATGGGAAACATGAGTGTTGAAGATGACATTGAAGCCATATCATCATCATCATCATCATTATATGGTTACCCAAGATATCAACAACAACAATATGATAATGAAGCCATGTCATCTCAAGGGAGCTACAGTTGGAGCCAACAAGAAAATATTAGTGTAAAGCCAACAGGGTGGATAATGCCAGATGAATATCAAGGTAACATTTCTTCTGAAAGTACATCCATCTCACGTGGTGTAAGATCAATTGGATTGGTCTTGCCCCATGAGTATCAAAGTGATTATTCTCGCGATCACGCCTATGGTGGCATAAAGCCTACTAGATGGAATGAGTATCAAAATGATGGTTCATCAGACTCTTCATCTATTCAGTCACTTAACCCACAGCCGTATACATATTCCCACGGAAGAAATTTTCAATTTGAACTTGGTTATCCGCGCTTGGGAGTATTAACTACAGTTGAGACACAAATGTACGAGAAGTTTGTTGAGGATTACAAAAATTCTTATTACAGCATCATGTCATGGCCTCAATACTGTAATTATATTGAACATCAATATTTCAAAGGGGGTTCAACTAAAAGTCGAAAGGAAGAAGGACGTCGGTCAATGTATTTATAGTTTTGTATTTTAAAAGACTTGACAAGTCTTTTGTAACATTTTAATGATATTTTGCCTTGACAATGAAAATGCATTATGTTTCAACTCATTTTAGTCAATTAATTTGCATTCAATTTCTTCAATAACATATAATAGTATAATAACAATACAAAAAAACTACATTTAAATTTTAAATGTATAGAATTAATGGACAATTAATCAAAATATGCATGAAATCTTTCATATTAAAAAAAAAAAGTTATTCACGGAAAATAAATAAATCTTAATTTTAAACAATAGACAAACATTTAAATTACAACTTAAATAAGTCCATGAAAGCTACTAACTATACTAGTTAAATTTCAAAAATGCTGCTTCATCCTTTTAAGAATGGTCAATCAAGTCTCAACACTTTGAAATTGAAGCATATTGAATTCAATTTAAATCCTTCATAAGTCTTTTGACCTGAAAAAAGAAAGAAATTGTTAGATACAAGTAAACAATATAAAATTCATAGTATGCGCGATGCGCATAAACATTGTTAAAGTAAAAAACACATGTTTCAAATGATTATATTTATACTTTTATGTCTTGTTTCCATCATTTCTAATAGTAATTATGCATATTTTAGCATTTATATACAAATTCGTTAAACTTCTCTAAGTTGGCGAATTTTTACAAAAATTCTCCACGTCGAATTAAACTTCTCCGAATTAATTCTGATTTTTGAAGGTCGAAGTTTATGGCGAAATCGAATTTTCGTTCCTTGGACTCGAGGGGAGTTGAACCACTCTAAATCTCTGTGTTCATATTTACTTACTGCACTTGTCTTTATTTGTTTTGTTTCTGATGTTACCTACTGCGCATTATATTCTGTTTATTTTAATCAACCGAAAGGTAACGTGAAAATCTGCCAAGTCCAATTCCCCCCCCCCTCCCCCCCCCCCTTGGACGGTTATACTGGGCCAACAGTGGGTTGATTTGGGTTCTATGGAAATTTATGAAGTAGTTTGTTAACTACTTTGTGACGGCAGGCCTTGACGCAATGGTTGAGGTTGCTCTATTGTGACCTAGAGGTCATGGATACGAATCTAGAAACAACCTCTCCATTGTGGAGGCAAGGCAACATACATAGCCCCTTCCTTAAACCTTGCAATGGTGGGAGCCTCGTGCATTTGGTATGCCTTTTTTATTTGTACCCCTATTTATGTTCTTCAAATCTTTTGTCTTCTTGATCTTGACTTGATTTGTTTGATTCCTCATTCTTTTATGTGATTTTCTTGCTCTCAATGCAGTGTCTTGGGGCTTTGCTTTTGGGTTTGTGCTTTGCATTCCTTGACATGCTCGCATTGCCCTTAGCTTTGTCTTTGTCCTTAATGCTCCGACTTGTGTTCAACTCAACTCAACTTAAGAAAGCCTTTTTCCAACTACATGGGGTTGGCTACATGAATCCGCTTCCTCCACTTCTCTCTATCAAGGGTTAAATCGACATTTAAATTACAAGTAGTTATATCTATCTTAATTATCTGTATCGACGTTATTGAGGTCTTCCTCTACCTCTATCATTACCATGGATTGTTAAGAGGACACTTTTCCTAATTGGCACATACAAATGTCTTTGTTGTAAGTGTCTAAACCACCTTAATCGGTTTTCTCTCATTTTATCTATAACTTGGGCTACTCCTACTATTTTTCGAATATATGTTCTTGTTAATTATATCTCTTTCAACTTCAATGGGATGCATTGGTCATATAATACTCGGGAAGCATTCCTCCACTTAACCCATCCTGCTTTAACTCTATGGTTCATGTCATTGGGCTGATACATCATCACAAAATGAAAGATCTCAACCTCGAACATGATGGTACTGAATGGACTATATAGGTGATCTCTTGATATAATTTGCAGGATATGGCATGCTTCCATGAATTACTGTATCTTCAATTACATTCTGCAGGGTTGACCAGGTTGTTGTTGATAGCTGTAGCAAATGATTAACTAATACAGTATTTGCAGATGTTAAACGTAATTATTCTTTTTGCATACTGATGCAGGGGGCGGAAAGAAAATCTTGAGCGTGCTATTGTGCATGAGTCAAATGGAAATTCTGCTGCTGCTTATGAATGCTATCAAAAGGCAGTTGATATCTCACCTTCGGTTGCATATATGCTTATCCAGGTATGGCTTGAATCTCAGACAGAATCATTTGGTCCTTGAATAAGATTTGATACACTTCTTTAGTGAGTTCTTTTTTTTTGTTTTTATTTGTTCTTTTGTTAGGAGCCTTTTACTTTGCATCACGATAATTGGACATAAGTCTTGTTTTATTGACATTTTGCATCTGAAAGGTTTTAAAGCAGGAGAATGTTGATTATGTGGTTGCTCCATATGAGGCTGATGCCCAAATGACCTTCTTGGCCCTTAGCAGGCGTGTTGATGCAGTTATTACTGAGGATTCAGACTTGATTGCATTTGGATGTCCAAGAGTGAGTAATTAGACAAGTTCAATATCATCTCTCTCTCTTCTCTCTCTCTCTCTCCCCCTCTTCTTACATTACTGTGGACTTGAGTCTGTTCTTGATGTTTGACCTAATATGTGATTCGTCTCTTAAAATCAGATTATTTTCAAGATGGACAAATTTGGACAAGGTGTTCAATATCAATATTCCATGCTGCAGCGAAATCAGGAATTGGATTTTACAGGATTCACTCAGCAGATGGTTCTTGAGATGTGCATCTTAAGTGGTTGTGACTATCTGCAGTCATTGCCGGGAATGGGCTTGAAAAGAGCTCATGCACTTATCCGAAAATTCCGTAGCTATGAAAAGGTGACAGTAATTCTCTTGGTTATTTGATTCTCATCTAACTGCCTGGAACTTCACTTGCTAAGTTTTTACACCCAAATGTACTGTTTTTATGCACAGAAATATTGATATGCCTTAGGTTGCCTGGATTTGTTATTCAATTCAAAGTCGATATCATGCTTTGGTTGCAATGAAAGTTGTTTTGCTTTTAATGTCAAGGTATATAAATTTTAGTTTTTAAGTTACAGAAGAAATAAGTTCTGAGATCATATTGGAATGTAATAAAGGAGTTGGGATTTGATTTTGGTTTCGAAGAAAGTGAGTAGGTTGAACATTTTTAGAAAGTACGTGGTTTTCACATTGAAGACTCATTGTCCTTTCGTTTTTTTCTTTTCTTCCTTGTCATTAATACAATCATTTCAGTTCTTATTTAAAAAAAAACGTAGTTTCTTGTGTGTTACCTAGAGAATTGGCAGAATTTTAAAACATCAGTTTTGGTTTAACGGGGACATTAATATAGTCACATAACTTGTTCTTAAACAATAAATAAAGGAAAGACGATAAACAATCCTTGTTTCCAGGCTTCTTTGTTCTATTTTCTTTCCAACTGCATTGCATTTTCACCATAAATTTCTTTTGTAATCTGGATCATGGAGTTCTTTTTAAACAAATGAACAATCTGCCTTCCTTTAAGAAAATAAGTTCTTCATACACTTGGTCAGTTCTGTTGATTAGAATATTGTCTGAGTTCTCAATTTGCATTGTACATTACTATCAGGTCGTTAAACACTTGAGATTTAATACTTCATCAGTTCCACCTCTTTATGAAGAATCGTTCAAGAAAGCATTGTTGACCTTCCAGTATCAAAGGGTTTATGATACTGCAGCTGAAGATATCGTGCATTTAACTGAAATTTCCAATGACCTTGGTGATGATTTGGACTTCGTAGGCCCATATCCTTGATTTATTTCTAGTTCTTCTTCATATGTTCCTTAGCAAATTTGTTCTTGTTGTTTTATGTAACCTCCCAACTTCTAGTTTATATCTTAACCATTGGTACATTGATTCCACAAGATATAGTTAAAGGCATAGCTAAAGGTGATCTTGATCCAATCACTAAATTGCCTTTCAAGGTATGTTCTTCTTTGCTAGAAATAGTAAAAACGTATGGCACACAATGCATGCTTGTTTCCCAGTTTTTCCTTTGTGCTTGTGCCACAAGTTTTGTTGCCACTTCTTAGTTCAATGATTTAATACCATATTTATCATTGCTATTGCTTTCTTTGGCTGTAGATAAACTTGACTCTATATTGCTAGATTTCTGTTTGTTATAGTTTGTGTCATCTAGTAGACTTTGATAACTAGCTGCAACATTGATAAAATTTAGAAAAAGGCATGATGCCATGACACATGCTATATCAACTCTCCCTGGCTTGAAAGAACTCGATTTCGATAAGTGAAGATGATGGTACACTTACAAAGTAAATAATATCCTATAATCAAGTTTCTAAATTGGCGATGTTTATAAGATTTAGTAAAATGCATGACATGTGCTGCATCTAAACTTCGTGGCTTGGAAGAACTCGACTCTAGTAAGGGAAGGTCAAAAGTGGAAACGATCTCATCCTCTAACAGAACATCAATCTGTTCATGGGTTGGTTGGGAACAAAAATAGCCTTGGAACTTGGTTGCCAAGGCCCATCCTTCAAGCATATAATAGAACATTGTGTTAAAATGTGTCATAATTAAAAATAGTTGATGCATTCCTAAAATCACCAAACTTGGTTTCTTGAGGTTTTAAAAACTTTTAGTGCCATTTGTGAAGTCAAATTATTAAAAAGAGGTGACTTTATCACTTTCTTACAAGATGACCAAAACAAATTTATTTGGGCTTTCAACTATTTTCCACTGATTTTTACCATCACCCCTACAAATAGATTGGGACTCTATGGTCTTTCTTCTTTGTTTTTAAGCTATGCTACTTCATAAATTCACACAAGTATGAAAATGTCTAAAGCACCCTTGAGGTAATTACCATATTACCCTTAAGAATTTCATGGTATTACATAACATACTTTGTAGCTCTTTCAAATTGAATGCTTGCAAAAGGTTGACATGGTCATTTTGTACTTTAATGACTTTTATTATTTTATTTATTAATTTTATGTTTTTTTAGTTGTTTTCTTCTTGAAAATGACTATTTTGGCAGGAAAATGAAAGAAAACCTTGTTTTCAAGATCAGAGATTTGAGACCTATTTTTCCATAGTAAAGTCTAAAATACGCTTAGCCTAAGTTCCCCCCAACACTCATCCACCCAAGTCCAATTGTTCTTGTATTAACTTCGTATACCATAATAGACCACATTATAGACCTATGGGTTTACATTGATGGTTATTGTAGATGGATATAGACAAACATATGAATATATAGTATATATTGTAGATGTTAGAGAATTAATTATAGATGGGTATAGTCTAATAGGTCTTTATGGAGTCTACATTGTAGATGTAATAGATTATAAGTTGTTGATATGGATGTTGATTATTTTGTAATCTGACATATGATTATTTTGAACAAATATAAACAATACTAAACTACACGATAGATCAAATAATGAGTAATTGGTTGAGGGTATTTTGGACTTTTCTATGAGAGAATGATTCACAAATATCTACTTTTGAAAACATAGTGAGGAGGGCTGCCCATAGACTCCTCCGTGCTACCTTTTAAAGTGAAGTTTTTTGGCCAAAATTCAGGTGATTTAATTTTATTTATTTACTTTTTTCGTCTTAAATGTGGATAAAAAGGTGTTGTGGAGAAGTGCAAAATCTTTGAGATTTATTTCCTTTAAGGAAAGATGATAATTCTGTGAGATTTATTTCCTTTAAGGCTTATTTCCTTTAAGGATTTATTTCCTTTTAAGGAAAGATGATAATTTTAGTAGTCGTTTTATTTAGTAGTTACTAAAATTGTAATTATAGCTATATGTGTGCATAGCCCTGTATGTCTATATATATGGTGTCCCTCCATTAAGACATCATCAAGAATAAGAAAATATTTCCTCTCTTCTCCCGTGGACGTAGGCCTTGGAGCCGAACCACATTACATCTTTGTGTCTTTTATTAGTATTTAACATGGTATCAGAGCTCTAAGCTCGTACAACAGGGAAATTTTTCTTTTCTTTCGACCTTCATCGTCGAAATTGTTTTATTTTGGCCTTCATTGCCGGAACCTTCCTCGTTGGCCTTCATCGCCGGAACCTTCCTCGTTGGCCTTCATCGCCATTATTCGTGTTGTTGATTGGTGCATACGTCTTCATCACTGCTACTATATCACCATCGACTACTGCGTCTTCCTCATCGGCACTGCCGATATCCTAATCGTTGTCGACGCCTTCGTCTCCGTTGCTACTATGTTTCAGTCGCCGCTGCTCGAACCCACCATTGCTGATATTTGACTTTGCTACTGATCTCTGTCGTCTCTCGCGCATCTCTCTCACATATCTCTTTTGCGCATCACTGCATCACTACATCTTTCTAATCTCCATCGCCATCTGCAGCTCCTGGTTCGCCTTCTTCGTCTTCATCTGATATTCTTTTTTTTTTCTCTTTTTTGAGTTTGTAATCGATAAAAAAAAATGTCGGTTACTTCCGAAACGGTGCAGACTGAAGAAGCAGTTGACAAAACGGAGAAAGGAGAACTACCAAACATTCAGGCAGCATACAGACTCGATGGAAAGAATTATTTGAAGTGGTCTCTGTTGGTGCGTACTTTTCTGAAGGGCAAAGGGAAATTAAGTCATCTTTTGGGCACTGGACCTACACCTGAAGATCCTAAGTTTATAGCGTGGGATAACGAAGATGCTTCTATAATGGCGTGGCTATGGAATTCAATGACGCCAAACATTAGTGATACATGCATGTTTCTAACTACCGCCAAAGACATTTGGGATGCCGTTCATCAGATATACTCTAAGGCCCATGATGCAGCCCAAGTGTATGAGATCAAAGTGAAAGTTGGAACAACAAAACAAGGCAACATGACGGTCACCGAATATGCCAATGTATTGAAGAATCTCTGGCAGAAACTTGACCATTATAGGTTTATTGAGACTACATGCCCTGCAGATGCTGTAGTTTTAAAGAACTATATTGAGAAGGATCGGGTCTATGACTTCTTGGCTGGACTCAATGCAGAGTTTGATCAAGTGAGAGTTCAGACTCTCAACAAATAGTTGTCAACTCTGAATGAGACTTTCTCAGCTATCCGGACTGAAGAAAGCAAAAGAAGTGTTATGCTCACACCTCAGAAGATGGAAGGCTCAGCTATGGTTGCCAATCGGGGAAATGATTAGAAGACACACACTCCGCGTGCTGAATCATCAAAGGTCCCAAATCGAGACAATAGGGACAATCTATGGTGTACTTATTGTCAGAAGACTAGACATACGAGGGAGAAGTGTTGGAAACTTCATGGCAAGCCTTCAACTTCCAGTAAAGAATGGGGCTGCAAAGGAGGACAACAGAAGACCAGTGGACAAGCACATCTGTCTACTGAACAAACAGTTGCAGACTCCCCGGTGCCAGAAGGATTCAGCCAAGACGACATTAGAAGATTGAAATCTTTGCTTGGCACACTGGACAAACCCTCAGGTACCTATTCATTGGCCCATTCAGGTAACTTTCCTATTTCTATTGGATTTAACGTCTCGGATAAGTATTTTGCTAACTCTTGGGTTATAGATTCTGGTGCTACTGATCACATGACCAATTCCCCCAATATATTTCATACCTACAACCCATGTCCTAGTAGTCGGAAAATAGCCACAGCTGATGGATCCTTAACCACAGTTGCTGGTATAGGTGATGTTCACATCAGCCCCACCCTTACACTCAGAAATGTTCTTCATGTTCCTAAACTATCTACTAATCTTATCTCTATTAAAAAACTGACCCATGATCTAAGTTGTAATGTAACCTTCTTCCCAACTTACTGTGCATTTCAGGACCAGGACTTGGGGACGATGATTGGACATGCTAAGGAACAGGACGGGTTGTATTACCTTGAGGCACCAGTACATCCTATCAAGAGTAACACTTCATTTCTCTCCGAGTACAAATTTTCCAAGAAAGAAAAGCTATTGCTCCATCATCGCCGCCTTGGCCATCCTTCTTTTCGAACCCTTAAAATCATGTTTCCTTTTTTGTTTGAGTCTCTCAATGTTGATTTTCATTGTGAAGTGTGTGAACTTGCGAAACACAAGCGTATATCTTTTTCACTTAGTAATGAAAGAAGTTCAGATCCTTTTGATCTCATTCATAGTGATATTTGGGGTCCCTCTCCAATACCTAATGTTTTTGGAGCATGATGGTTTGTGTCCTTCAAGGAAGTTGAACACGTTTTTCAAAAGGGGCTTGGAAAATGGCGAGATGGTTGTGGAGATTCACAAGGAAGTGCTCTTCTCTTTGGGCTCACGTGGTCAATAGCAAATATGGTTTTTTTAAGTCAAGCAAAGATACTGGCACTTCCTCTAGTTTCACTTCTAGGAGCTTGTGGAAGTTCATCTCTTCAGTAGTATTCGTCTTCAATTCTCACATTGTTTTTAAGGCTGGTAATGGGGAAACCTTTCGTTTTATTGGAAGACAAGTGATGTGATAACTCTTGTTTGATTGACCTTTCTCCTCATCTTTTTACGTTTATTTAATCTTCCTTATTGATATAATTCTTTCTTTCTTGAATCGATACCCTAGAATTCTCTTGAAAGTTCATCTTGAAACTTTTATTTCTTCTGGCCTCTTATAACTAGGGAAGCAAGTGAAATTGGACCTTTCTTAGCTAAGTTAGAGCAGGTTAAATTTTCGGGAAATTGCCTAGACAAACTGTTGTGGTCTCTTGATCCTTTTGGTTCCTTCTCATGTAAATCTTACTTTGAGTTCTTGAGTGATTCCGATTGTCACGACGCCCTTGACGTAGGCTGACGTCATGACCAGCACAATGTACTATACACTGTACATACCCATATACAATATACAATACACTGTCAGCCTCAACGGACATTCACAATAATTCCCAAAATTTTTAGAAATTTTGACAGCATCTCCCCATAAAATGGACAATTCACATTTTTCCCTGATATACCACAAATCAAATCATATATATATATATACATATATATATATAGTTAATTCATCCACACATCTAGCCATTCTCATTTCATTCATTTATCAAATCATATCATCTCTTCTTTCCACCATGTAATTATGTAATCATGTACAACATCATTAGCATTTCATAATCCAATATATTCAGCTATCTTGTATATGCCCACACATCCCATCTAGATGATAATACATATGTATAATGTGTGATATATATATATATATATATATATATATATATATATATATATATATATATATATATAAAACTAACACAAGTATAATCCATTATTCCAATGCATACATACATCAACAAAGTAAAGATCCGGGTCACGAGTCGATCACTCTCTAACTTTCCTTTTTTCCTTTTAACTCTGTACCTGAAATATTGAAGGAATGGAGTGAGCAATCAACAAGCTCAGTGAATATATCTCTTGATATGACAATCATATGCATTTAGGGAAACATGACATTTAAAATCATTAAAATAATTATTAAACACATTCATTATTCAACGAATATTTCATACATGCCAACAACATAAATTTCATGATTTTTCAAGAAAACAATGCATCCTTTTCAACTAAAATCACAATCTTCCTCATTCTTGTAATGGAGCGGGTACGAACTCCTTATGATGCACCGATAAGGAGCCTACGCTCGGACCTCACATTACTCAATTCACAGTCATTTCAAGGATCTCCAATTCTTGTTAGGACAGGCCTACTGACAATGAGGTTACGCATAACACTCATCCGGGTCTAATTCCTAACGAAATGACACCAACTTACCTTTGCAAGTCTCACATGCTCCAATGCTAAAAAAAATTATTTATGAATGCAAATTAAAACACAATGCAACAATATATGCATAGCATATTTACATTCAAACATTTCATATATATATATAATGCCATACAAGAACCAAATCAAGAAAATATACTCACAGTACAAGACTTTTCTACTTAAATACAATCACCGTCGCTTTCGAGTCCAGTTCCAATTTAAATCCAACTAACTCAACCTGTCACAACCACTTCATAATTCAATTTCATTTAGTCATATCTATTTACATATTTAATTTCTCAACTCACTTCAAATCACTAATAATAAAGATCAACCTGAAAAATATTATACACATTCTGTGAATTTAGATTCCAACTCAATTTAGGACTTATAAGCAGTTGAAGAAACTACTATCTCGTTTCTGTGGTCAGTCTAGATATTTCCACAAGAAAGAACAGTGAAAATAGATTTTCAAGTCATATTTCCACTAATTCTCAGTTTTATTTTTCTACTGGAACATATATCAATTTTATTAAAAATATAGTACATTCCTAAAATTATTCTGTCCACATCGACATGTGGAAAATCAGTCATACTACCATTCTACTACCTTCAACAGGTATTTTACTAAGGTTTTACACGTTCGCGACGGTCACGAAAGTAAATTTTACTCACCAAAACCATATATTTAGTTACTAAAAATATCAAATCATATCCAAAAATTAAAATCTTAGTATCGAAATGTCCGAAATTCAGTTCTCTACAATTATATGATCTCAAACCGGAGTTTCACTGGATTCCAATTCCATTTTATTCACAGGAAATAATCACAGTACTGTTCACATCACTGTTCACATTCCTGTTCACATCACTGTTCATTGGAAACATGGATAATTTTTACTAAAATTGCCAAACGGTCTCCAAAAATCATAAAATTAGCATTGATGGACTCACAACAGTTCATTCTACCATTCTATAGCCTTAAACTAGAGTTTCATCGGGTTTTAGTATGATTCGAAAGGTTTCCAATATAAACTCTAACTTCCAACAAACTTCCAACAACCATAAAAATTTCAAATGAACAAATAAATGAAATCTAACCACATATTCGGGGCTCCTACAGTCTAGGGAGTGTTTTTCAACCTTTCGAGCAAATTTTCATTCAAGTTGGGTCAAAACCCCAATTTTGAAAACACTGTAAAACAACTCCCATAGCTAAAATTACTCCACTGGAATCGTCATACACTTGTTAAAGATCAATTTCACGACGAAAAGTAACAAAAATAGCTTACCGGCACGTCAGATTTGGCCGCAAATTCGTCGTTTTCCTTTTCTCCTTCTTTCGTTCCTTTTCTCCTTCATTCTGCTTCTTTCCTCTCGTGCAACTTCTTTCCTTCTTTTTATTTTTATTTTTATTTTTCTTTTTCTTTTTCTTTTTCTTATTTCATATCCCTCATGCTCAAGAGTTAACCAACTCACCCCATAAATTAATCAAGTTAATTCAACTCCATTTTTAACTTGTAAGCACCCATATAGGATGATCTCATATGTATCATTTTCATTTAATAATTTTATTTATTTACTAATACCCCGTAAATATAGCATGTATTTTCATATACGGGGCGTTACACCGATGCTTTCCCGCCTTTTCCTGTAGCTTGGGCCATTCAAAAAGCTCATATTCTATCTAAAGTAAAGTTGCTAGGATGGTTGGTGGCTCATAATAAGGTTAGCACATGCAAAGTTCTCTAGGTGTGTTCTTCTTGTCCCTTGCACCGTCCACGATGTTGTGTTCTTTGCATGCAGGATGGGGAGTTCTCATGGCATTTATTTTTTTTTGTTGTGCTTTTGAAAAATCTTTGTGGCCTAGGTGGGATTGGTTCTTAGGCATCAAGTTAATGTCTCCTTCAAATTGTAAAGAGTGATTTTCTCTTAACCACTTGGGTAGTTGGACAAGAAGATCTTTAGAATTTGGGAAAGTAGCTTTCTTCGCAATGATGTGACCCGTTTAGAGTGACAAAAATCTTAGAAATTTTTAGAATAGATGCCTCTCTGTCTGATTATCTCCAAGTTATTAGCATCTAGTTTGGTGGTGTCTTTTGGTTTAGTAGGTGGGTATCCCATATTGGTTTGGCTTAGGGATTGGGCAAATTTAATGTAATTTCTTTTGATTTAGTGAGTGAGACGTGGAGCACCACTGGTGCTCCTTGGCCTTCTAGGTTTTTTTTTTTTTTTTTTTTAAAGAAAATAATTTTTTTTATTAATAATAAGTATTTAGGGTTTAATTCTTATCAAGGTTTTAAAACTTGTGAGGCGTAAGCGAGTCGATTTTTCTTTATGAGGCTAGGCATAAGCCTCGAGACAGTATGAGGTGTAACATTTCTATCAAATATCATGAGCTATGTTACCTGGACTCGGGTATGGGTGTAGGATACGTGTACAAATCTAGAGGACCGATTTGTTCATTTTCAAATTCTAGGATACAGGGACTCAACTATATTATATGTTATTCTTTCATTTTTTTTTTCTACTTTTCACTCATTTATTGTCCGTTTTATTCTCCCATTTAAGTGAATTTCACCTATTAATCATTATCTTCTTTCATTCTTTCTTTTCTTTCCATTGGAGAATCTACATAGTAATATTCTAATATCTAAAGTGTCGGACACATATTCCATACCCATGTCGTATGATAAATTGTCGGACACGGGTACGTCGGGCTAAAGTAAAGAGTCCGGGTAATATATATCACGAGTAACTAGAGAAACATGAAATATATACAAACTTGAGCTAATTTACATATATTTACCTTATGACATAGCAATGCCAAGCATTTGAGATACAAACTTGATATATCAATGTCTTTAGTTATTGTTTCAACCGAAAACTTCACCCTCTTGATGTGGTGACAAAGTTTGCTGAAAAGGAACTAATGAGTCTCCTTCTTCTTCGAGCTCTCTGGTCTCCAATCAGTTGCCTTGCGTTTCACTTGAAAAGGGAGGTGGCACCGGGGGGTATCACCGAAAACACTTCGATGCTTAAGTTAATCTTTGTGGAAAAGAAATAGCAAGTGTAGAGAGATTGAATTCCCAACATACCGTTTTCTAGTCGACTGAGGCTCCTTTTATAGTGAAGGGTGGATTCCCTGCATTTATTGCTAGGAGGCATTTAAGTCTTTTCCTTATCAGGGATGGATGAATGATCTAATTCATCGCGATCTGTGTTGGCATAGTGTGCCTCAGGTCATCATGAGTGAGGGGCCGAGGTGAGCCTCTCGATCCTGTTGGGGAAAGTTGTTGATTGGGATCGAGGCGGAGCCTCGGTTGGGGTTGGCAAAACCTCTTGGTTGTAACAGAAGAGATGCCTCGACCAAGGTCTAAGGTGACCTTGGATGTGGCCGAGGGGGGCCTTCTGTTGTGGCTAAAGGAAGCCCTTGACCATGGCCGAAAGAGACCCTCGGCCACTGTTGAGGTTGCCCCTTGGCCGTGGTCGAGGAGGCCTCCTTAGCTGTGGTCGAGGGGGCTCCTTGACCGTGGTCAATGGAGCCTCGACCATGGCTGTGGATACCCCTTTGGCCTTGACCAAAGGGGCCTCAGTCACGGCCGAGGTGGCCTATTCGGCCGTGGCCAAGGAGGCTCCTTGGTCGTGGTTGAAGGGGCCTCGGCCATGGTCAAGGTAATTCCCTCAACCGTGGTTGAGGTTGTCTACCTTGACCGTGGTCGAGGGGGTCTTCGGTTTTTGGGCCGGCAAGTTGCTCCTTAGCTCGCCGGTGTAGATTTTTCGGCTTTTTTTGGTATTTTCCTTTTTTTTGGGTACAACGGTTATAATGGACATTTTTATCAGCAGTCGTGGGAGTTCCTAAATTTGATCTCATGTAGGTGTTGATGGACTTTTATCATCAAGGAGTGGTCAATATAAAGACTAATGAGACTTATTATCTGCCTTATCCTGAAGAAGTTAAATTCTTAGAAGGTCTCGGATTACATATCAATGAGTTTGGTAACCAACTTGTACAAGATCATTGCGAAAATTTTATTATTCAGATTGAGATTAGTGCTTCACACGACTGCATCTTCTTCTCATTCAACGTTCATTCATGGGAGACAAATATTAGATGTAGTGTTGGTAGCTAAAAGGCAGTGGAGGATTATCGATGCAGGAAGAAGTCGGGGGTGGTCTGCAAAGCTGATTTTGTTAAAGCATATGATATGGTTGATTGGGATATTCCAGATTATGTGATGCAGAGGAAGGGGATGGGTGATAGATGGCGTTTATGGATTAATTGCTGTTTGAGATCGGTTACTTATTCAATTATGGTTAACGGTAGACCTCGAGGTAAATTCTTTGGATAAAGGGGCTTGAGACAAGGGGACCCTCTTTCACCATTATTATTTCCTTTGGATGCAGACGTCTTGAGTAGGTTGTTGAGTAGAGGTTGGGAATGCTCCATTGTGCAGGGTTTTTCTGTGGTAAGGACAATGTCGAAGTTGCCCACTTGCAATATGCTGACGACACCTTATTCCTTTTGCATGGGTCTGAAGACAACGTCATGGCATCCATCTGCATTCTACAATGCTTTTGTAGTATGTCTGGCCTAAAAGTCAATATGAGGCTATGAGCAAATGCCAGTTAGCTGGCATTAATGTGGTTAATGGTCTCCTTGTTTCACTAGCCAATAAAATCGGTTGTCCCATTGAGTCTTGGCCCTTGAACTACCTTGGTTTAGTTCTGGGTAATATGGTAGTTGCAAAGGTTTTAAAAAGGCTGGAAGGATGGAAAAGATATTTCTTGTCCAAAGGGGGGGAGGTTTCCTTTAATTAAATCGGTTTTGTCTACTATTCCTACATATTTCCTCTCATTATTCAAGATTCCTGTAGGGGAGGCCAGCAACATTAAAAAGATGATGCGATCATTCTTATGGTAAGGTGTGGATGGTGAAAGAAATTGTCAATTGGTCAATTGGATGATTGTGCAATTGTTGGTTTGCAAGGGTGGTCTTGGGATTGGTAATCTGGAGTTCAGGAACAAGGCATTTGCAGCAACATGGCTTTGGAGGTGCTATCTAGTTCTTACCCAAGAACCTACCCTATATATATAAGCACATACGTGTAAGGGTGTGGTGTGTTGGCTAGCATACAGCTGATTGTGTCATTTTGAAAAGTAGTTTACCACCCCCTTTCATTACCATTTCAAGCGAGCCAAGTATTGCTACTCCCCCTAACCACTAATCAAAAGAAAGGGTTTCAATTTGGCATATAAGTTTTTAATAGTTTATTATAACTTTTTTTTGTTTTTTGAGAGGAAACAAATATAATTATAGTACTACTACTTCTTAGTTTATACAATCTTTAGCAACTTTTTTATGTTTACAACTCTTTTTTTCTTTTTTCTTTTTAATAATATTTGATGATGCTCCTTTCAGTAAACTTATAAAAACAATTGGCATTAAAAGTTCACTTGGTAATGTGTATGTAGTCTATGAGAAGTTTAGGCTTTGAGTTTCAAAACTTGAATATCTCCTAGTAATTGACATTAGAATTTTTAAGAAAGGAAAAGGAACTTGCGTATTTATACTAATATCAGCTGAAGTATTTTAGAAAAATTGGAAAATGTAATAGAAAAACGGCCTCGAATTTAGGCTTGGAATTTTAAAACATGGATCTCTCCTAAATAATTAAGATTAGAACTTTAAAAAAGAAAAAAAGAAAATAGACTTAAGGCAGTTTTCAATAGACTTGAGGTGAGGCGGGCCTCAATGTATTTCTAAAACTATGATTCTTAGCATGATTAATATAGTTATCCTTTTGTTTCCTCTAAAAAAAAAAACAAAACAAAAAAAAAAAACATAACAAAAAAAAAAGAAAAAAGAAAGAAAGAAAATTGTTCCCTTGGAAGCTTGACTAAAGAAACAATATTCTGTTGGCATGTTGCTAAAATGGTATCGCACAATTCTATGTTTGTAACTGCAATCATCCCGAGAATTTTTTGAGCCACGTATCTAAAATAAAAAATGATTTTGAATGATATAATTAAAGTATGAACTATGAAGTAGGACTACTAAGTATTTTGTCAAAATATCATTTGGGTTTTTTTTTTCTTTAGCAATACATGCATGTAAATGTGGAGAATTCCACTAGTGATTCTTACAATACTATTGTTCATTTGAGAACTTAATTCAACCAATAGAAATTCTAAAATAGAAAAATGCTTTTACTGAGGATTTTAGAGTACTTGTAATCAATTTGTTTTCTGGAGAAGAATTCTTTGAAAGTTAGTTGATGGCTCATAGCATGCTGTTAGTTTGGACTAGGCTTTTTGGTTAAGAACTGCAAAATTAGAAGATCAAAGGTACAAAACTATGAGTTCTATCTCTAATTTACCTGTAGCTTTCATTAGCTATCTTGTTAATGATGTATATATGATCTTGGTAAGGACACATATTATCATCTTTCTTGATGTTATTGTAGGCATGACAATTCAAATTAGTTTATTTACATTCTAAGAATCTTCTTTTTCTTCGCCTAATTTGTACCTTTCATTCTCTTTTGGTTAACAGGGGGAGAATTTTTGCGATGGGCCTATGCTCCATACAACTTACCGGGCTAAGATTTTTAAGTCCGAAACAATGAGGAACAAACTTGATTTGCCTGCACAGAAAAATACCTTAACTAACTACTTCTGTACTAATCTGACTCTCTCTCTCTCTCTCTCTCTCTCTACCTATGTATGTGTGTGTGTGAATAGCTTGATTCTGATGTTTGGAATGATTCCACTTTTAGAATGCTAAAGCAGGTTCTTAAAAGAGTTTCATCTATTTTTTCCTGATGATATATCATGCAGAAGTTAGTCAGTTTATTTATTATTATTTCTCCTGAATGTTGTTGTCAAAATATTATGTGAAATCAGATGTAATGTCCACATCTCTAGGGATAAAACTACCTTGGATCAAACTGTCTGTTCTTTAAATCTCTTTTATGAGCAAAAAACTCTCTACCTCTTTTCAATCTTGACAGCAAAGTTATAAACAATAGAGGAGCCAAAAGAAGTTTAAAACAACAAAGACTAGGTTTCTAATTCAGTCATAGATATTAGGTATGGATTTCAAAAAGAATTGACTAAACATTTGGAAATATCCTTAAATTCAGGCTAATTGCTATAAACAGCTTGTTGATCAATGGCTAGGATTCTCTTTTGTGAAATTTAACCTACTACTTTATCTATAGCTCAAATTCTCTCTGCATTAGATGTGATCTAAAGGATCCTTAATGGGGTCAAACAACTAAGAAATGAAAGTAAAGTCTTTTGGTTGGAAGGTTGGGCAAATGTTGAGCAAAAATCCAATTTGCCTGGTTGGATCACTCACTTTTCTAACAATCAAACAATAACACACATTATCTGTGCGTTAGTCAGAACTTTCTTAGCAATGCTTCATATAGTTAGAAAAACCTATCTTAACTTAAATTAGGAAAAAAATTGAAATGGTAAGGTTGCTAATATATCAAATCAATAAGAATCTTTGTTGAACAAATTGAATGGAAATTTTTGTATCTTTCAATCTCATTGGATGGATGGCATTTTTCATATTTTTAGTGCGTCAATCAGGGCAATATATATATATTTTAATTTCTGAGGTTTTCATTTTTCCTATTCCTATATGTTAATGTTTATCTATTCTAACATCTGAAGGTTCTGCATCTGATGAAGCAAAGAAGGCTTTCAGGGCACCCCGGGTTATGCCAAAGAATTTGGATTCAACAAATGAATCTCCTATTTCAGTAGACCTTGTTCATGAAGAAGAGTCTCCTGCTAGTTCAAATGCCTTGCGTGGATCCTTGCTCAATGCAGGGATATTGTCCGTCAGTACTCATGCTAATTTTGTGTGTACATATGCAAAAATGTTATTTTACTTACTTCTTGTTAAATTCTCTGTATTAGAAACTTAGTGATGGTAACTTACAATCTTATTCTCTTCTGTTGTAAATGCTTTTTTTTTCCTCTCTGTTTCAGGTGGGCTATGGTTCTGTCTCGGATTCTTCTCTTTCTTCCAAGTCTCTAATTGGTATGGAATGACTCTCATATCAGATATGACAAATTTTCCTGTGTTTAGATCAGAACTTTTGTTTTTCATATTTGAACCTATGGTATTAAAAGCATAATAATATGCCAGGTTATTCAGGAAGTTCAGAACATGTTGCAAGTTTGAAACTTTCTGCACAGGCAGTTTGTAAACCTTGTATAACACTGCACAAAAGTCAAGACAGAGAGTTAAAATTTGATGGAGCTGAGAGCAAAATGAGATCAACAAGCAGAAAAGTGGTAGTGAGTTCATATTTTAAACAAAAGTCAACAAATGAGAATAATCAACAAGGAAAAAATGAAGAATTCGTTTCTGGGAGGGCTGATGATGGTAATGTTGATCATGAAAGTACTGTCCCTGAAAGCAACTCAGCTGGAAGTGACGATGTTCACAGTTATATTAAAAAGAGGAAGTTGATCTCCACTGAAAGAACCCAGGATGTATGTAATTACACTTTATTTTGTTGATTTTAGTTTATCTCTCCTTTTCCTATCTCTCTAATTTTATTTTATTTTAATTTTAAATATCTCCAGGACACATCAGAAGGAAAGCATAAACGGGCAATTGCATTACCATCTATTGCAAGTATGAATCAACATTACTATTTGTCAATTTGTATTTTGTAATGGATCCTATGATGTAGTTTGATTTAACAGTTGACAAACCACTGCATTTAAGCTAAGTTTGTCTCCTATAGAACCATGTGGTTGAGTCCATCATATGAAAGCATAAATTACACAAAGGGTTTAGGGTGTAGGAAAAGTACAGCAGATGCCAAAAGTGTGACCCATCCAATGCAGTGGAAACACTACCAATAGCATGTTAGAGAAAAAAGTTCATGAATAACTACTCAAACAACAAACCCACTCCACACGTAGAGAATGTCAATTTCACTTTTTGACTTTATGAATACTACCATCCCTTGTTTTAGTCTATTAAAATTTAGGCCCATTCTATTAGGCTCATTTTCTTTATTCATTTAATTCTGGTCCTGCTAGCCTTCTAGTCATATTTTGTACATTTGAATTGAGGTCTCATACTTTTTTATAATTTCTCTTGTGGCTATTTTGTTGAGTTCTAGATGTAAGTTCTATTGTAGTCTGCTTACTCTTAAGCTAAATTCAACTTCTTTATGCACATAACCCCAATTTATTTTTTGGGCTTGGATTGGCTTATTTTATCACTAGCAACTCATACATTAGTATTTATGATATGGTTTAGTTCTAAGAAATCTGGTCTAGCTCACACAAGTTTAATGGTTTTAGTGTTAGTGTTAGTGTTAGTGTGCTAACAGTCGGTTTCTCCATGACAGTAGAGATCTAGAAATGCTTCTGGTTGAAAATTGAACTCACCTGTAACCTCAAGTAAGATTTATTAATATAAATTAGATTGAGATGATTAATCAAACATGTTTTTTTTTTCGTCTCTGTAGTCTAAGTGTTTAATAGTTGGTTTTTTTTTTCTCTCTCTCCTAGTTAGGTTTCCATAGTGACGATACTAATCCAACAGCAATGTGAGGTTTCTCCATAGAATTTAGAACAAAATTCCTTGACCAGATAGAAGGAAGCACTAGTGGTTAGAACTTTGAAATAAAAGCAATATTGACAATTGAAGTTTTTTTAACATATGGTAATGATGTCTTTTAAATCTGTACATAGATCAAATTATGTCAGGAAATTCAACCGATGTGGAACTATTTTTTAGCCCAAAAAAATTATGCTGAGTGTGAATGTTAGTGAAGCTTTCTACCATGTAAAAGATAGGTTATGTACTTATCATTTAGAAGTATGTATTTATTTACTTTCCCATTTATGTTATTGGTGTCTTATGTTATTGTTACATTAACTTTCATTTCCTATAATCATTTCTTTTACTTTTTCATCATCTACCTAATATATATATTTTTTTGAGCCACCCTTCAAAGTAAATTACATCAGAATTCAATTTATTTCATTCCGACAGGTGATTGTGCAAATGAATTGGAGAGTAAATCTATGGAGACAGGCACAGGTGATGAGAAATTTGGATCCAGCATTTCCCACATAAATTATTATTCTGATGTAGCAGAAAAATCAATGGAAAGATTTCTTTCTGCGATGACTTCATTCAAGTATACCTCTGCTGCTGGTTCTCGTGCCAGTGGTCTTCGTGCCCCTCTGAAAGATGTTCTCAACACACATTGTACTAGGTAATGCGTGCTTATGTATTTGATTCCTAATAAATATATGCTTCCTAGTCTCTATTTGTAGAAAAATATACCAAATTGCTTGAGTTTCTTGCAGGTCAACCAATATACCACCGCATGTAAGTAAGTTTTCATATCTACCAAGCAAAAATCAGAAGAGATCTTCTTCAGCCGCACAAAAATCTTAAGTGTGATTAATCTTTAACAAGTCCCATAATCTTCGGATGCCAAACTATAAACAACCATTTCAGTTGCAGCAGTTTTGGTGCTGGTAAGTTTGCAACACATTTCATGTAATTTGCATTGTCCCAGTACTTGGTTTTATGCTATTTTATTGTGAGAATCATTTCTTCTTCAATCTATATTTCTTAATCTAGAAAAATATAAATTCAATTATAATATATTGTTCAGTTTAAATTTGTTAAGTTAGCAACTTTCGCTTGCATTGTCATAAATACCTCAAGACTAGTTAGACTTGCAAAATATTATGATTTTACAAAATTAGTCACATCTGCTTATCATCAGACAATAACTTTCACTTTCTTAGTAGTTAATGTTCTGTTTTTCTTTTTCTTTTTTTTTTTTCCTAATAATTTTTAAACTTGCTCTTGCACTCTTTTGTTCCAACTGCTTATGAAAATAGATTCTGGGGGTATCATAGATTTGGATGAATTGATTGATTCGGCGAATGGTTAGAATGGAAATCTGGATGACTCATCTGACAAAGAAATCTTGAAGTTTTGGAAGTGAAAGTATGAACTGAGCTTCTTCCATCCATGGGATACCCATTGAAAAGATCAAATATATGAAGCATGCTAATACTTCATCTTCTTTGGGTCATCAAGAGACAATTTGGATTGAGTCAATTTATAATTATGTGATCTCTTTCAGGAAAGGGGAAAGTTAGTTTAACATGTATTGAACATTTACTTGTTTTCATCAATTGATTCAAGAGGCAAAATGCATAATTTTTTGTTTCATTGAAAAGATTATTGCTCGAGGCTGTTTGATACTATAGGTGGAAATAATGGAAATGAACATGCAATTTTTTTATTTTTATTTTTGAGTAATGCTTTAACTAACACACTTTGTTAACATTGTCTCTGAGAGTTGTTGGATCGTCTCGAATCACGTGTTGATGTGTAATTCGAGGTAATCTAATAATTCTTAAGGGCAATGTTAACAAAGTGTGTTTCCAAAGCATTTTTCTTTTTTTGTTTTTTGTTTTTATTATTATCTTGTTTATCTTGCTTCATCATCCTTTGGCCCCTAATAGTTATGGTTTGGAATGTTCTGAGCTCTCATCTGACCCTTCTCATATTTCTCTACACTTTTCTTTTAGCAGAGTTAGTTGATCTGACAAAATTTTATTACTTAAAATATACATCTTGAACTTTGTATTTTGGAGGAAAAGGAATAGACACAATACTTAGGGATATATGTATAATTATTTAGGCCCCATTCAGAAACTGTTTTCTGTATTTGAAAATTCAAAAAAGAAAAGAAAAGGTAAAACACTTTTTGTTTGCTAGGTTGGAAAACAATTTTTTGAGATTTTGAGACTAGTTATTTACAGAATGTTATTTTTAAAATTTTTACCTTTTGAACGGTATTCAAGTTTTCAAATCTGATAATAGTCATTAAAAGGTCACGTTTTTTGAACTTCGTGTATGGCTTATGGATCCAAATTTTCCAACACTATCGTCAGAACCACCCAAGGACATCAATGATGGAGTCTATGGCCACAATCACACACAAAGTGTCAGCTTTTATTCCTTTTTGGATCTTCATTACAATACAATGTCCAATGCCTGTTTGATTCGCTGTTATAGAGAATATTTTCAAATAAACCAAATACATGAGAAAATTAGGGAAATAATAAAGTGAATACAATATAATTTGGAAAAAAAAATACGTGAGAACATTTACAAGAAAACTTATGTAATTTGAAAAAAGAATGCAATATCAATTACTATATTTGGCTCATTGTCCGCATTCCTTTCTTGAGAGCCACTAATGTTTCAATATTCTGGGTTTTGAACGACTGCAGGAGATACAAAATTATATCATTAGAGATAATTGAGAATTGCATCCCATGAACATGTTATATGCTGACCATGTGCTCGAACAGACAACACATGACTATCCCATCACTTCTGTGTCTGATCATATAAGGTGTACACCACTTGGTATTATTCGCTTTTGGGCCCCCATATTTGCTTGTACAGGACGAAGAGGCCTTGGTGGAATTGTTTGGATGTAGCCTAGTTAATGAAGAACCATATCTAGATGAGAAGGTTTCACAATTTTCATGCACTTGATGCACCCAACATAAAATGCAACTTTAAAGACAGGACAATTTGATCTCAGACTTTGGTAAGGATCCATATAACTTGAAACATGTAATACAATATAATTAGATACATCAATTGTCACGACCCCTTCTCAGGTGATGTCATGATTGACACAAAATTTCAAGTATGTCGTACCATGACATACCTGAAACCCTGTCAGCCTTTCTCAATAACCAAATTCACCAAAATTTTGGCAGAGTTTCACCATAAAATTAATAAAATAAAATCACAAGTTCCAACGCCACCTGATAAAACAATATTCAATTTTCACAAAACATTAACTCCATAGCATATCAAACATTCACATAATGTCTACTAATCCTTAGATCTCATATAAATTCCACAAGCATCCCATATCCCATTTACGTGATAATTATACATATATCATAGTGTTACAAATATATCCAACAAAATACAAAGTCATAAGGAAACTCAAAATATCAAAACATACATCAAAGAAGAAAATCAAGAGTGTATCAACTATTACTCCTAAGTTTTCCCTTTTCCTTTCCTGTCAGAACCTGAAAGAAACGAGAAATATGGTGAGCATACAACGAGTTTAGTAAATAATTCAACCTGTGGTATCATGTATTGTCGCGACCCCCTCCATAGGGTGACGTCACTACCGACACAAAATACCTTAGACTCCATACATAAACGTATACGATACTCTGTCAGCCTTCGTTCTAAAAAAAACAAACACAAAATTCACTAAAAATTTCGGTAGAACCTCCCCATAAATATGAGGATCCACATACACCTGATATTCCACATCATCAAATCCAAACACATAAATCAAGATTAAGATCTCACATAACATGCATATATCACATCCAATTCCATATATGCCTATCCTCAATAAAAACATCAAGTCATTCCATTCTCACATTCATTAGTTCCAAATCCCACAAAACACATATCCCTAACCATATATATACAACTCACTACCATTTTATACATACCATAAGTAGTGTTATATATATACATACATAACCAAAATAATAAACATAAACCCATTTCCTTACACACAAACTGACATTAGCAATCCGACAAGTTCAGATCAACTTTCCAGAGCCTTGCCCTTGCCTTTGTGATCAACATCCAGAAATATAGGGAAGTTGGGGTGAGCTACAACAAGCTCAGTGAATAATCTATCTATGGCATTACATAAACATTTATACAAATCATGGCATTTAAACATCATATAAATAACAATACATGAATCAAGTACATATTTGCGCCACTCTATATATCATACAATGCATAAATAGCAAATCCTCACTATCAGGTAAATAAGTGAGTTTGTATCCCTATCATGTATATATAGAGATAACTCAACTTATCTCACCATTCAGTCGCAGTCCGGTGTATGGGTAAGTCTATATCCATACTATGCATTCATAAGGAGAACTTAACTCACCTAACCATCCATTCGATCATTCCAGGGCCTCATTTACAGACTTAGCCCTATGAAAATGATCACATATTTTTCTTACCCTTGTAAGCCTAAGTATGTTCGATGTTTCAAAACAAAGGTTTTATGCATTCTAGAAACAATGCAAAACAATGTAAACATACATGCTATTCATTCATAAAAACAGAGTTTATATATTACAATGCCAAACATAAAAACCAAGATAGAAATACTCACAATACACAACAAATTGGCCAAGTCAACTTCACACCAAATTTACAGCACAAACACCTCAATGTGTGTGCTGTCCAATTCATCAACTTCACAATTCCTTCCACAAATTTCTACGATTATCATTGCCAAACTATTCCCCGTCACACCCTGCCTGGACGCGCCTAAACCAGAGGGACACTCACGGACGGGGCGCGAATGCATTATAACAATAACCGAGTGTGCAGAAACACGATTAAGTACAAGTCTGATTTCATTAATTTCAGAATATATTTGTACATGAAATAGTTAAGGGAACATCCTCCCAAAATCCCCAATGAATAATACAAAGGGTACAAAAATGTGAGCCCAAAAACCTGCACCCAGTCCACCCTAATCTCCTGTGAAAAATTGGATAACAACGGGGTGAGCTACACGCTCAGTGGGTAAAATAGTTCGTAATCAAATATCATAAATACACATCAGAGCATCATAATCAATCCAACATGTATGTATGTATGACACCGTCTCGTATTGGTTTCATGATTGTACGTTGCCTGAGTTCACGTACAGATGTCCCTCCCCAGGAGTAGCCGGGTTCTCATTGTACGCCCCTCTCCAGAGAAATATAATGAATAGTGAGCATTGCTTCTAACTATTCTATGAATCATAAACCACATACGTCCCTAGGTGGTGCTTATGTATGATGCCAATGCATGAACTGGTCCGGTTTTTACTTAACATTAGAAATGATTTGGCAACATCTGGTGATCCTTATCAGGGTCGGTATCACCACGTGCAAGGTTAGGACATTCAATATTACTTGTATAAGTTGATAGCTCTCAAATAAGGCCAACCAGATCTGTCTCCAGTTGAGAGGTGAGACACGAGGTCTACTTAAATACCTATCGTCTAGAGCAACACGCTGCCTCCTGTTCACTATTTAAAGTTACTGAGGACAATACTGAGTCTGATTGAGCCAGATTGACCACTAATCTGGCATAGCAACAGTGTAATACATGAACTCCAAATATACAAGCATAAGTATGACAAATATAAACATTATACGCAATAATGCAGTGTAAATGAATAGTAGACATAATGATAAATGAATGTCAATTTTAATAAAAGTTATAAGACACGCAAACCTATGTTTCGTTCCCTACTTTTAGATAAAAACTCATTCGAGAACTAGCGTTTTCCCCTGAGCAAAATCGCGTTGCACCGCGAAGAGAGTCTTGAAAAGAGAAACAAAAACTCAAAATGAGTGAGAGAGAGTGAAGAAAAATCACAAGGAAAAGTGATTTGGGTGTGAGAAATGAGGAGGGGGGATTCCTTAAATAGGAAAAAAAAGGGTGTCAGAAGGTTCAGGCGAGCGTCTGAAGGTTTGGGCATGCGCCTGAAGGTTAGGGCACCTTGCCTGAAGTTCAATTTTTTTTTGTGCAAACCTAGGATATTATACTCTACCCCCCTTAAAAGGATTTCGCCCTCGAAATCAGTTTAAGTAGTCATGATTGCTATCAGCATGAGATTTACCGCCGGCGTCATCGTTTGCTAGCTCAGGGTAGTGCCTGTAAGGTCCCTGAATAGCATTGTGGCCGGTGGAATCCTCAACATCATGAAACCATGGGGAGCAAATGGAGTCGGATTTGTCCTTAAAAGGTTCCGACCTTTGCTTAACAGATGGTGGTGTAGGGCTCTGCTGGTTGCATTATTTAAGGGGAGCTAGGTTGAGCGGTTGGATGCTTTTTCGTGCTATTGCTTGAATCCGGCCGCCTGACAATTTTGGTAGAAGATCCTGCCAAGATGAGGGCACGGGATTGTTTCGGGCAAAATTGTTACGAAAAAGCCATGCACGCTTTGGAGATAAGGATTACTGTCTGTGTGGCGATGGAGTTGGTGATGCAAAGTAGTTGTGACTTGACTCAGATCCTGAGGGAGTTGCCACCGGTTGCCAAAGAGGCCATTGCGAGTGTGCATCACTACATCCATCGGTATTATTTTCAGACATCTGCATAGTTATTTAAGTGAAACGATGTATTAAGATATTTGTAAACAAAGTTCCATCATTTTATTGATAGGTGAAATAGTGCAATATATCACCTCATCAATTATTACTAAAAAATAATTTAGGGTATTTATGTTTAATTGTTGCTTATAGTTCCCATGTTGCTTCCTCTACTCCATGGTGATCCCAGAGCACCTTCACAAGTGGTATGCTACGTCGCCTTAGTTCTTGAGTTTTTCTATCTAGAATCTATATCGCTCTCTCCTGATACCTATTTCCTTCCTCAACCCGAACCTCGATCAGAGGGATGATATGCGAATGATCAGGATGATACTTTCGAAGCATGGATACGTGAAAAAAATCATGAACCTTAGACATGGACAATGGAAGGGACAGACGATAAGCAACTTTGCCAATACGTTCAATAATCTGAAATGGATCGATATACCGTGGGGAGAGCTTTCCTTTGATCCCAAAGCGTTTGACACCTCTTGTAGGCTGAACTTTTAGAAAAACCAAGTCCCCCTTATCAAATTCTAGAGGCTACCTCCGCTTGTCAGCATCACCCTTCTATCGACTTTGTGCAACATGAAGTCACTCTTTTACTAGTGTGATCTTCTCAAAAGTCTATGGAACTAGTTCAAGCCCCAACTACGGTCGATCTGCCATATCTAACCAGCATATTGGAGATCTGCAAGGGCGATCATAGAGGGCCTCGTATGGTGCCATGCCGATACTAGTTTGGTAGCTGTTGTTGTATGGAAACTCAGCTAAATGTAAGTGCTTTGCCCATCCGTCATGAAAGTCCAAAATGCAGCACCGTAAAATGTCCTCTAAGATTTGGATAAGACGCTCTGACTGCTCATTAGTCTGAGGGTGAAAGGCTGTGCTTATGGTGATCCTAGAGCCCATTCTACTCTGGAAGCTTTGTCAAAACTTTGATGTGAATCGAGGGTCTCGATGAGAGACGATCGTGAATGGTATGCCATGGAGGCGTACGATATCTCTTTCATATAGTTCGGCAAGCCTGGCGGGGTTATCTGTGAACTTTATTGGCCAAAAGTGTGCAGACTTTGTAAGCCTGTCAATGATAACCCAAATAACATCTTGCCCTTTATTATTTCAAGGCAAGGCTGTAACAAAATCCATTGCGCTGTTCTCCCACTTCTATTCTCCAATAGGTAAAGGCTGGAGAAGTTCAGAGGGAAGTCTTCGTTCTGCCTTAACTTGCTGGCAAACGAGACATCGAGCAACGAAGTGTGCAATCGCCTTTTTCATTCCCGAAAATCAGAATTGTCGCTTGACATCCTTGTACATCTTGTCACCCCCAGAATGCATAGCGAACCTCAAATAGTGCATCTCCGTGAGCACTTCTTTCCAAACCTCAAGATCGTTCGGTAGATAGAGACGTTTTTTTTTATAAAAAATGACCCTGTCTTCAGAGACCGACAACTGAGGAAGTTCCTGTCATTTGAGTAGAAGTTCTCGTTCTCCATTAACACAGGGTCGTTGGCTTGAGCTGCTGAAATTTTTCGAACCAGCTCAGAGTTGGCTGATAATTGAGAGAGTCGTGATCTTGTTCCCTCATCGATTAGTTGTAGGTTAAAATTCTCCATCTCTATAGCCAACTTCCCCATCTCGAAGTTAAGAGTGCAAGCAACATAAGATTTTCTACTCAGGGCATCAGCCACAACATTGGCCTTACCGGGATGGTACTGGAGTTGAAAGTTATAATCTTTCAAGAACTCCAACCATCGTCTTTGGGGGAAGGTTTAGGTCTCTCTGGGTGTAGATGTACTGAAGACTCTTGTGATCCGAGAAGACCTTAAACCGTTCACTGTATAGGTAATGACGCCATAACTTCAGTGCGAATATGACAACTGCAAGTTCCAAGTCATGCGTTGGGTAATTACCCTTATGAATCTTCAGTTGCCTCGAAGCATATGCAATAAGTTGGCCTTCTTGCACTAGTACGACACCTAAGCCTTGGAGAGAGGCGTCGGTGTATAGTAAAAATCCAAGTGCATTTCTTGGAGTGATTAGTACTGTCATGCGCCTGAACAGTCCAAGAAATGCACTTGGATTTTTGTTCTGTCATGCGCCTGAACGTTCTGTCATGCGCCTGAACGTTCGGGCGTTGCCCAAATAGTAATTTTTTTTTTTTTTGTGAAATACAGGGTATTATACCTTTTCTTTTCTCCAACACATGTCAAGTTAGTGCTTGACAGTGGACAAGTGTCCCATGCCCAACTTCTCTTCTCAAAGGAAGTCCTAGAGAGTGAGATGAGTGGAGGGGAAAAAAAGAAGAGAAAGGAAAGAAGAAGAGAAAGAGAGAGAAAGTTGCTTGGAGGGAAGTCTCAGCAACGTTTTCATCAAAGAGCTGGATCTTGGTGATATATGGTCGGATTGAGCTCAAACTTTGTCAGCCAGTTCGTATCTTATGGTTATTCATTCTGGCTGGTGGAGATCATGATTGGAGTTTTCTTTTGAGAGATATAACTTCTCAAACAAAGCTGGTCGGAAAGTCTAGATTTCTCGCTCAGTATAGATCAAACTGCTAGATCTCCTAAATCTACTGTTGAATGGATATGATAATTCAGATGATGGTTCACAACTGATCTTTTTGAATATATGAATGGTTAAGATGTTGATGGGTCAAGTATTTTGTGTGATATAGTCATTTGAGTTCAAGTATTTGCAGCAGGAAAGGAGAAATCGTCTGATTAGAGATATGTTCATCAAAGAGGCTTATCTCTTCGGTCCACCGTTGGATTGAGCTGATTTTTGGACAAAAGGTTCGTCTCTTAATATTCGGGGTGTTAGTCGATTGGTTCAAACCGCGGAACAGAATTGAACCGGTGTGTTCGGATCAGATCAGATCGGTTTTTTACCCTAATCGGATTGGTTTTGGTTTGAACTTCTTAAAATTCAATCGGTTCGGTTCGGTCTACGGATTAAGGTCTAAAAAACTGACCCTAAACCGAACCAAACCAATATAAAGGGTAATATTGTACAATTATGTTGACAACTAACCCTAACATTTTATTTTTTCTCTCACTCTTTGTTCTTTTCTTCTCTGCTGCGCTAAAAGCCTAAAATTACCCCCTTCCCCCACCATGTCTCCTCTCTTTTTCCTTCTCTGTCTCTCTTCCCTGCGCTAAACCTAGCCTCCACTCCCACCAACTTCTTTTATTCTTCTCTCTTTTTCTTTTTCGAGCTGCTACCCCTTTGCTTCTTGTCTTCAATCTTCTCGTCTTCTCACCAATTTTCTTACCTTCAAAACCTTAACTGCACCACGTCTCTCTCTTCTATGTTCTCTCTTCTTTGATCTCGTCTTCTATTCTTCTCTTTCTTTCTGCAATCTTCTCGTCTTCTTTAACCTTCATCTTCTAATTGCCGTTTTCTTGCCTTCGAAACCCCAAATCGTGAGCTCGTTGAGTTTGGGCGACACATTCACGCATCAGAAACTGGAAATAACACCACAGTTTGACTATTTCAAGCCCTCTAATAAAGGTAACTGAGATTTGTGGTTTTGTTCTTCTTTAGATTGTTTTTAGGGTTGTTATGAGAATTATTATTATTTTGTATTTTGATGCGGTTTCTTTGTATAGTATTGTAATTGTGTTTGAGTTTTGTGTTCTTTTGATGGATTCTTAATACGTTCATGTGAATCGAAACGTATTATCTAGAATTTGACTTTCAATTTTGATACTTTGTTTGAGCAATTTTGAAAGGATTGCTATTTCTGTTGGAAAAAGGTATTGAGGTTGTTATTTATAAGAAACAAAATTGTTTATTATAGGAAACTGATTTTTTTAAAGCATATTATTTTTTGGAAACAAGTTTATTTTTTTTTTAAGAAGAAACATATTTTTTTTAAATAAGAAACTGATTTTTTAGTGGCTTATTTTTTTTAATAAGAAACAATTTTTATTTTTTATTTTTTATATTTATTTTTTTTAATAAGAAACTGATTTTTTTACAAATGGGAAATAATTTTTATTTATTTATCAAATTTTAACTTCTTATCAAACCTTAATACTTTTATTTTAATAAGACTGTAATGTAATTTATTAGAACTTTATATTAATAAATGAATTTCTTTTCAGATGTCTTCAAACAATACCACTGTTGAGACACCTATATTTGATCAAATTCAAACACTCTTAACTAAGCAAAGTGTCCCTGATGAGGAGGATACTAATGTTGTGCCATCAAATGATCCATCAAACTTTTCAACTTCGCCAAGGTATAGAAAAGGTAGTAGACCGACCTCTTTTGTTTGGGATCACTTTAGTAGGAAAATTACGATGAAGGGAATGCCAGATAAGGCATCTTGTAATTATTGTGGAAGAGAATATAATTATAAAAGTAAAAATGGCACTAGCACAGTGGCTAACCATTTGTCAAAGTGTACTAAGTATCCATATAATAGCAAAAAGCAAAGGGTCTTATCTTTTCAACAAAGAGAGCAAGAAGGTGAGAATCAATTGGTGGCTTCGAAATTTGATCCGGAATTAAGTCAACAAGTTCTTGCTGAAATGATTATTGTTGATGAGCTACCTTTTATGTTTGTAGAACGTGAAGGATTTAGAAAGTTTGTTTGGACTACTTGTCCCAGGTTTGCTATGGTGTCACGAAATACTGTAGCAAAGGATTGTTGGGACATTTACTCAAGTGAGAAGTTGAAATTGAAATTTTTTTTGAAGAAAACATCTCAAACAGTGTGCGTTACTACAGATACTTGGACCTCTTTACAAAACATTAATTACATGTGTCTCACTGCCCATTACATTGATAAGGATTGGAGGTTGCATAAAAAAATACTCAATTTTTGTGTGATTTCTAGCCATAAAGGCGAGGAAGTTGGTAAGGCAATTGAGATGTATTTACTTTAGTGGGGTATTGAGAAAGTGTTCACAATCATAGTTGATAATGCAAGTTCAAATGATCTTGCCATTACATACATTAGGAAAAAGATAGTTAATTGGGGGGGGGTGTGTGTGTGTGTTTTGAATGGAGAGTTCATGCACATGAGATGTTGTGGACACATACTCAATTTGGTTGTTAAAGATGGTTTGTCAGAAAAAGATGAATCAATTGCCAAAATCCGAAAAGCAATTCGATATGTAAGAAGTTCTCCATCAAGATTGCAAAAGTTCAAGTCATGTATTGAACTCGAGAAGATAGGAAGTAAGACGGTGGCGTGTTTAGATGTGCCAACAAGGTGGAACTCAACATACTTGATGTTAGAAGCGACTTTCAAATATCAAAAGGCATTTGAAAGATTGGAAGATCATGATCCACAATATAAGTTTGAGATGAATATGGAAACTCCTACAGAATTTGATTGGGATAATGCTCGTGTCTTGACAGTTTTTTGAAGCATTTTTATGGAGCTACAAAGCGCCTTTCAGGGACACTATATGTCACATATAATGCATACTTGCATGAGGTGTGTGCAATTGAGACACTTATACAAGATTTTCGAGGTAGTGGTGATGCTTCTTTAGGTGCAATGGCATCAAGGATGAAAATAAAACTTGACAAATATTGGGGAAATATAGAGAAGGTGAACACGATATTGTTGGTTGCCCTGGTTCTTGATCCTTGATATAAGTTGAAATATGTGCAGTATTCTTATGAGAACATTTATCCTTATGATCAGGTTTTGGAATTGTGTGGTAGGGTGACTATGGTCATTGATAAAATGTTTTTGCACTATAAATCTCTACACAATTGTTTTAGTTTAAAACCAGCAAGACCACCTACACATCCAAGTAGTAGTACTATGGTTGAATCATTTGATGAAGATGGTGTAACACCCTGTAGTTTTAATTAAATACATATGTTAAATTATGCATATATCGAGATGTATAATACACATATTTTATACATAAGAGACAAATATACGCGTGTATGATTAGTAAATAAATAAAATTATGAAATGAAGATGATACATATGAGATCATCCAATATGAGTGCTTACAAGATAAAATAAAAATAAAAATGGAGTTGAATTTAATTGATTAATTTATGGGATTGATTAATTAAATATGTGAATTGAGTTGATGATAGATGGTTTAATGAATTAACTACTAACTATGGGGAGTTGATTTATTTATTTGCATGAGGAAGCATGGAATCAAGATTTCAATCTCTCACTTATAAACTCTCATCTCTCTCAAATGTTTCTCATTCTCTCATTTCTAACCTCTTTCACTTACCAACAATAATAAAAAAAAATGAATAAAAAAGAGTTGCTGAATGAAAAACAAAAACAAAAAAAAGAGAAGAAGAAAGAGAAAAGAAAGAAGCAGAGAGAAAGAAAAGAAGGACGAACGAAGAAAGGAAAGAACGGAGGAAGGAACGCGTGATTCACGCGAAATCCGGACCCGCGGTAAGTGATTTTCACTCTATTTCTTTGTGAAATTAATATCTAAGCTAGATGTAACGATTCTAGCGGAGTAATTTGAGCTATTAGAGCCGTTTTACGGCGTTTTCAAAAATTGGGGTTTTGACCCAACGTGAATGAAAATCCGCTAGAAAGGTTGGAAAACACTTCATAGGCTGTAGGAACCTTAAATATATGGTTAGATTAAATTTATGTGTTCATTTGGAATTTTTATAGCCGTTGGAAGTTTGTTGGAATTTAGAGTTTCGATTGGAGACCATTTGAATCATTTAAAACCCAATGAAACTCTAGTCTAAGGCTATAGAATGGTAGAATAAACTGTTGCGAGTCCATCGATCCTAAGTTCATGATTTTTGGAGATCATTTGACAATTTTAGTAAAAATTTATATGTTTCCAATGAATAGTGACGACGTGAACAGTGACGTGAATAGCACTATGATCATATCCGGTGAATAAAATGGAATTAGAATCCAATGAAACTCCGGTTTGAGATCATAGAATCGTAGAGAATTGAATTCCGGACGTTTCGATACTAAGATCATGATTTTTGGATATGATTTGATATTTTTAGTAACTAAATATATGATTTTTGTGAGTAAAATTCACTGTCGTGACCTTCGCGAACGTGTAAAACCTCAATAAAATACCTGTTGAAGGTAGTAGAATAATAGAATGAGTGATTTTACACGTGTCGATGTGGACAGAATAATTTTAGGAATGTTTTAGATTTTTAATAAAATTTATATATATTCCAGTAGAAAAATAAACTGAGAATTAGTGAAAATATGAATTGAAACTCTATTTTCACTGTTCTTTCTTGTAGAAATATCTAGATTGACCACAAAAACGAGGTAGTACTTTCTTCACCTGCTTATGAGTCCTAAATTGAATTGAAATCTAAATTCACAGATATAATATTTTAAGGTGGATCTTTATTATTGGTGATTTGACGTGAGTTGAGAAATTGAATTATGAAGTGGTTGTGACAGGTTGAGTTAGTTGGATTTATGGATTTAAATTGGAGCTGGACTCGAAAGCGAGGGTGATGGTATTTAAGTTGAAAAGTCATGTACTGTGAGTATATTTTCTTGATTTTGGTTCTTATATGACATTTTATATATATGAACTGTTTGAATGTAAATATGTTATCCATATATTGTTGCATTGTGTTTTAATTTGCATTCATAAATGATATTTTTAGCGTTGGAGCATGTGAGACTTGCAAAGGTAAGTTGGTGTCATTTCGTTAGGAATTAGACCCGGATGAGTGTTATGCGTAACCTCATTGTCAGTAGGCCTGTCCTAACAAGGATTGGAGATCCTTGAAATGACTGTGAATTGGGTAATGAGAGGCTGTGGCTACCTTGTAACGACCATACAAGGGTTAGACCCGCTCTCTTGCTTTGAAGGAGGGAGATTGTGGATTTTGTGAAAAAAAAAGGAATGCATTGTTTTCTTGAAAACCCATGAAATTTATGTTGTTGTCATGTATGATATATTCGTTGAATGATGCATGTGTTTAATACTTGTTTGAAATGATTTGAAATATCATATTTTTCTAAATATATATAATTGTCATATCATGAAGTATATTCACTGAGCTGTTGGATGCTCACTCCATTTCCTCCAATATTTCAGGTATTGAGTCGAAGGGAAAAGAAAAAAATCCGTGAGTGATAATCACGTGATTGCTCGTCTGGTATATGTAAGTATGCTTGGAGGAAATAAGTTATATTTTTGTTATTTTGATATGTATAATTATCACACATTATATATGTATTATCATCTAGATGGGTTGTGTGGTAATATGATATAATGCTTGGGATGATGGAATGAGATGATCATAGATATTTATCAGGTGAGAATTTACTTTGTGGAATGAATGGAATGAATGTGAGTGGAATGATTATCTATATATATATTTGATTTGATTTGATTTGTGGTATATCAGGAAAAATTGGGAATTGCCCATTTTATGGGGAGGTGCTGTCGAAAATTTCTGAAAATCTTGGAAAGGATTGTGAGATTATGTGAAGGCTGACAGTGCATTGTATACTGTATATGGGTATATATAGTGTATAGTACACTGTGCCGGTCATGACGTCAGCCTACGTCAAGGGCGTCGTGACAATATTGGTATCAGAGCATTAGGTTTAAAATCCTTAAACAGATAAAAGCTTTAATGATATTATGATTGTTTGTATGGGTATATATATGGGTAGTCATATTATGTTGAGCCTAATCCAATATGTTATCTTGACTGAGAGTCACCTGTGTCGGTGAATTTCAGATTTGGAAACAAATAGTCAAGATTAACAATGAAAATTGCTGATCAAGAAAGGATCAGAAGGCTGAAAGAAAATGAACTGGATGTAATCCAGTGATAATAAATATATGGCTAGTAACTACCCAACAACAACGAAACGCGCAACTTATGAGCTTGTGGCAAAGTTGCAATGTGAGAAAGACAGAGGCTTGAACCATTGATAGCTCCATATTTGGGTGTCAATGGTGTGGGTACTTTTGTAAAAACATATATAGTTGAGACTAAAGCCAAAATAAAATAAATAGAAGGTCTCAATGATAAGACACAAGGAATGAAAAGATGTGAAAGTTATGGAAACTTTCAGGAGAAGAGACTCTCCTATCTTAACTGGCAGTCTGATATTAAACGTGGTAAAGAATTTGCTACTCTGCTTGGAGACCATCTGAGAGAATGATTAAGTCTCTGAAAATGATAAAGCACGTTAGCTAAGTTTAAGCTAACTGATGATAAGAGATGATAGAAAATTTGGTTAAGAACTCCTGAGATGATTAAGGCAAGAGATTAAGTAAAGAAGTTATTTTATGAGGGCTTCTATCATCATGCTGAAATTGATTTAAGGCATGAAAAAGTTTATCTTGTTAAAATGTAGTGACATGCCTAACCATAAATACAAGCATGAATTCAATAGACCGGTATAATTTATTTTTGGAATGATCACTATGGATACTCTGAGAATGATAAGAATCTAGAATAAATTTTGGGATCCTATACGACAGGTTTGCTAATTGTTGGGTTATAAATATATGCACAAGTTGTGAGGCAGCCTATAAATTTCGGGTTAGCCAAAACTGTGTTGAAACTGTTAACCTTAGCAATATTAGTGATATAGCTTGTACCACGTGAAGCTGAGTCATCAACACCAGTGTTAGGTAAAAGGAGAACTAAGTAATGTAAGGAAATGTTGGGGCAATAATATGAAATTCAAGATAAGCGAAACATTGAGTAAGGTTGAGATTTTGGCAGTATTCGTGACTCTAATTTTGTTAGTACGTGACCCAATAAAAATGGAAAAAAAGGAAGTGATGTTAACGAAGTATGAAAACCAGAAGTGGTTTCCATTGCCTGAGTATGAGTCACAGACTGCGCACATTGTATCTCGACCAATAATTGTCTATTATCAATCTGATTAAAAAAAAAAGACATGGGACGTGTTTGTGTCCAGTTAGTTGATATGGAATACCCTAATATTTTTATCAATGTGACTCCACTAGATGTTAGAGAATAAATTACAGTAAATAAAAGACCATATCCAAAGATTAGTTAGACGTTGATAACAGGTATGATCAATATTTTGTTATTGTGTATATTCTGATGTATTGTTGAATCTACCTGGTCCTTTATCTCTGGTGATATGGTAGGCAGATTGTATTATCTGCTGTTATAATCGTATATCATTGATTGTGAGTATGCCTACAGGAGAAAGAATCTACCATGATATGGTTAGCAAATAATATGTGTAATAAATATGAGGGTCATCAAGTAATTATGGACTTTAAAATATGATTTTTTTTTGGAATTGGATGCTTTGTTGGGTATGATTGGTTGGACACCTCTCATGCCAGGTGGAGCGTCTATCCAAAAAGAAGTAATATTCTGAATAAGTGAAAAATCCTCATTTTGAATCTTGAGGAATTTATACCCTCAAAATCTTTTATCTAAGAGAAGATAGTTATTGACAAGGAAATGGAGAATATGGGTAGTACAAAGCCATTTAGAGTAACGTAATAAGGCATGCAGTTGATTAAAATTCCTGTGGTGAGCTGGTATATTGGAGTATTATCTGATGAATTATTAAAATTACTACCTGGACAGGAGATTGATAGCATATAAAACTGTTGCCAGTATAATATGTATCTCCATTCCTTCATTTAAAGAGTACCTGAGGAATTAGGAGGATTTAAGGTGTAGGTAAAGGTGTTAATGAGCAAAAGATTTATTATCCTTGATATGTCACCTTGGAGAGCATTTGTGATAAGATGGAAAGAAGGTATAGTGAAATATGTTTTAAGTATAAATTACTATTAACTGACTAGGGTAACAACAAAGAATGAATATCCTTTACCATAGATAGATGGTCGAATTCGATTAACTAAATGGAGCCAAATTTTCTTACAGATCATTTTGAGATCTAGGCACCATCAGTTAAGAATTCGAGAAAAGGATGTAATGCAAACTATTTTAAGACAAGATATGGATATTATGAAATTTTGGTAACCTTGATTAATGTGTCAATCACGTTTATAAGATTGATGCAGTGAGTATATGAACCATATCTTGATTATTACATAGTCTTCGATGATGAGATATGCAATTGTCCCAAGAAATGAGAGGAGCATGAATAGCATCTTAGAATTATCTTGTAGTCATTGAGAAAGCACTGATTGAGTGCCAAGCTCGGTGAATATGAGTTTTGAATATAATTACGATGAGAATTTTTGGATCACATGACTAGTTTAAATAGTATATTTAAGGATGCTGGGAAGGTCAAAGTGATCATACAACTTTTAAAACTGATTTAAATGATGGAAATCAGAAGTCCTCTAATGTTAGTTGTATGTTATAGAAAGTGCGTGGAAAAATCCTTGAAGCTATATGTTCCACTCATGAAACTAAACCGAACAAGTGTTATATAATGTGTGGACCGTTGTGCATGAGAAAGCTCTCATAGTATTAAATTTTATTACTATTTTCAGAACCTGAAAGTAATTGTGATTGATGAATATCACATCCAGATCTAGGTTGTGCATTGATACAAAAGGATAGGTTAATTACGTGTGTCTCTAGATATTTGGTAGTACACGAGAATAACTATCCTGAGAGTGAACAGAAATTTGTTGGTAGTTAATAATGAGAGCATTGCCTCTATAAAAAAAGAAATGTCACATTATCTTCAGATTTTAAGAGTCTGAAGTAATTATTTGAACGAAAAGAAACTGAATATGAGGTAATAAATGTGGCAAGAATTCCCGAAGGATTTGATTTTATATTGAATTATTATCCTGGGAAAGGCCAATATGTTGCTGAGACATTGAGCAGGAAACAAGCTGAAACTGGAGTAGTATCTATCAGTTAGCCATAAATGGAGATTGTTTGTGAGTGAGAGTTACAGTTATAAGTGTACTCTCTATTACTCCACGTGTTGATATTTGTGCTCGAATACATGTTCAGCTGATTGATACTCATATTTAGAGAGTAAAATTTATGACGAGACGAGTATGATATCCATATGAAAAAATTATGGAATTGGTCATATGGATTGTGTTAAATGAAGATGGGATTCAAATGGTATCTTATGGGTTATGGGTAGAAATGATACCATTTGGATAACCATTCGTGGACTGATAAGTCTATGTATTCTTCCAATGAACACCAAAATTCTATTGATAGACTGAGCATATTGTATATGTGTGAGATAGGGAGATTTGATAGGAGTACTCAGATATTTGTCATGTCGGATTAAGATCCGAAGATTTTGTCGAGATCTGATATATGATGCAGACTCGATTTGGTACTCATCTCCTTCTCAATGTGATATTGTATTCTCAGACTGGCTGACAGATTGAGAGAGTGACTTTGATGCTTGCGAGCATGCTCAGGTCTGGCATACTTGAATTTTGGTGGAAGTTGGAAATAATATTTTATGTGTGTAAACTTATGTGTATAAACAGCTATTATAATAGCATAATGATGGCACTCTAAAAGTTTTATAGTAAGCCTTATAGATCTCTAACTTGTTGATTTGAAAGTATGGAGTTATTGTTATTAGTGCCAGAGGATATTATTAAATACACAAGGTTGGTATATAGGCCTTGAAATTTATTGTGGTTGACTCAGTTTTGTTAAGGGTCTTACCACAGAAAAGTTAAATGAGATTTGAGATAAACAAAAAGCGTGCACCTCAATCTATTGGACCATTTGAGATCCTTGATAGGATAGGTCCATTGGCTTACCGATTTGCTCTACAGTCAAAGTTGACAAGTGTCTGAAATAGTTTCTATATATTGATGTTGAGGAAATGTCATTCGGATTCCATATATGTTATGGATATAACTCAACTCTAAGTTGGGGAGGATACTACGTATTAAGAAGAGCAAACATGGGAGCGGAGATATAAAATGCGGGAGCAATTTTCTGGGATTTGGTATCACTTGAGGAATAGTCCTTGATTCTAAATTTCGAAGACGAAATTCCTTAAGTTGGGGAGATTGTAACACCCCGTAGTTTTAATTAAATACATACGTTGAATTACGCATATATCGAGATGTATGATACACATATTTTATACGTAAGAGACAAATATACGCGTGTATGATTAATAAATAAATAAAATTATGAAATGAAGATGATACATATGAGATCATCCAATATGAGTGCTTACAAGGTAAAAATGAAAATAAAAATGGAGTTGAGTTTAATTGATTAATTTATGGGATTGATTAATTAAATATGTGAATTGAGTTGATGATAAATGGTTTAATGAATTAACTACTAACTATGGGGAGTTGATTTATTTATTTGCATGAGGAAGCATGGAATCAAGATTTCAATCTCTCACTTATAAACTCTCATCTCTCTCAAATGTTTCTCATTCTCTCATTTCTAACCTCTTTCACTTACCAACATTAAAAAAAAAAAAAGAATAAAAAAGAGTTGTTGAACGAAAAACAAAAAAAAAAGAGAAGAAGAAAGAGAAAAGAAAGAAGTAGAGAGAAAGAAAAAAAATGACGAACGAAGAAAGGAAAGAACGGAGGAAGGAACGCGTGATTCACGCGAAATCCGGACCTGCGGTAAGTGATTTTCACTCTATTTCTTCGTGAAATTAATATCTAAGCTAGATGTAACGATTCTAGCGGAGTAATTTGAGCTATTAGAGCCGTTTTACGGCGTTTTCAAAAATTGGGGTTTTGACCCAACGTGAATGAAAATCCACTAGAAAGGTTGGAAAACATTTCCTAGGCTGTAGGAACCTTAAATATATGGTTAGATTGAATTTATGTGTTCATTTGGAATTTTTATAGCCGTTGGAAGTTTGTTGGAATTTAGAGTTTCGATCGGAGACCATTTGAATCATTTAAAACCCGATGAAACTCTAGTTTAAGGCTATAGAATGGTAGAATGAACTGTTGCGAGTCCATTGATCCTAAGTTCATGATTTTTGGAGATCGTTTGACAATTTTAGTAAAAATTTACATGTTTCCAATAAATAGTGACGACGTGAACAGTGACGTGAATAAAATGGAATTAGAATCCAATGAAACTCCGGTTTGAGATCATAGAATCGTAGAGAATTGAATTCCGGACGTTTCGATACTAAGATCATGATTTTTGGATATGATTTGATATTTTTAGTAACTAAATATATGATTTTTGTGAGTAAAATTCACTGTCGTGACCTTCGCGAACGTGTAAAACCTCAATAAAATACCTGTTGAAGGTAGTAGAATAATAGAATGAGTGATTTTACACATGTCGATGTGGACAGAATAATTTTAGGAATGTTTTAGATTTTTAATAAAATTTATATATATTCCAGTAGAAAAATAAACTGAGAATTAGTGAAAATATGAATTGAAACTCTATTTTCACTGTTCTTTCTTGTAGAAATATCTAGATTGACCACAAAAACGAGATAGTACTTTCTTCACCTGCTTATGAGTCCTAAATTGAATTGAAATCTAAATTCACAGATATAATATTTTAAGGTGGATCTTTATTATTGGTGATTTGACGTGAGTTGAGAAATTGAATTATGAAGTGGTTGTGACAGGTTGAGTTAGTTGGATTTATGGATTTAAATTGGAGCTGGACTCGAAAGCGAGGGTGATGGTATTTAAGTTGAAAAGTCATGTACTGTGAGTATATTTTCTTGATTTTGGTTCTTATATGACATTTTATATATATGAACTGTTTGAATGTAAATATGTTATCCATATATTGTTGCATTGTGTTTTAATTTGCATTCATAAATGATATTTTTAGCGTTGGAGCATGTGAGACTTGCAAAGGCAAGTTGGTGTCATTTCGTTAGGAATTAGACCCGGATGAGTGTTATGCGTAACCTCATTGTCAGTAGGCCTGTCCTAACAAGGATTGGAGATCCTTGAAATGACTGTGAATTGGGTAATGAGAGGCTGTGGCTACCTTGTAACGACCATACAAGGGTTAGACCCGCTCTCTTGCCTTGAAGGAGGGAGATTGTGGATTTTGTGAAAAAAAAGAATGCATTGTTTTCTTGAAAACCCATGAAATTTATGTTGTTGTCATGTATGATATATTCGTTGAATGATGCATGTGTTTAATACTTGTTTGAAATGATTTGAAATATCATATTTTTCTAAATATATATAATTGTCATATCATGAAGTATATTCACTGAGCTGTTGGATGCTCACTCCATTTCCTCCAATATTTCAGGTATTGAGTGGAAGGGAAAAGAAAAAAATCCGTGAGTGATAATCACGTGATTGCTCATATGGTATATGTAAGTATGCTTAGAGGAAATAAGTTATATTTTTGTTATTTTGATATGTATAATTATCACACATTATATATGTATTATCATCTAGATGGGTTGTGTGGTAATATGATATAATGCTTGGGATGATGGAATGAGATGATCATAGATATTTATCAGGTGAGAATTTACTTTGTGGAATGAATGGAATGAATGTGAGTGGAATGATTATCTATATATATATTTGATTTGATTTGATTTGTGGTATATCAGAAAAAATTGCGAATTGCCCATTTTATGGGGAGGTGCTGTCGAAAATTCCTGAAAATTTTGGAAAGGATTGTGAGATTATGTGAAGGCTGACAGTGTATTATATACTGTATATGGGTATATATAGTGTATAGTACACTGTGCCGGTCATGACGTCAGCCTACGTCAAGGGCGTCGTGACAGATGGTGTGGTTAAGAAACAAAAATCTGGTTTTCAAAAGTATTTGGAAGCAAAAGCAAGTGTCTCTAATAAATCAGAGTTGGACCAATATTTAGAAGATGCATGTAAAAAAGTGATGAAGATGTTTTTGATATTTTGTGTTGGTGGAAAGTTAACTCTACTAGATTTCCAGTGCTTTCATTGATGGCATGAGATGTCTTAGTTGTTCTAGTCTTTACAGTTGCATCGAAGTCAACCTTTAGCACCGAAGGTCGTGTGCTTGATCAATTTTGTTGTTCTTTGACTCCAAGGATAGTGGAAGCTCTTATATGTGCTCAAGATTGGTTGCATCAATCACCAATTCCAGTAGATGTTGAAGAAAATATAGAAGAGTTTGAAAGTCTTGAATCAGGTAAACTTTTTTTAATTGTCAAATTTTATTATGGATTTCTTTTCATATCCTCTAATTATTGTTGCTTTTTTTCTTATTTCAGGTCTTACTGAAGATCACTCTTTTATTGGTGCCGTTTAACTTGGTGAATTATGAAGATTTGTATGAGTAGGTAAGTTGCTCATATTAGTTATTATTGTTTGCACAAGTTTTTATTTTTTATTTTTTTGGCAAAAGGTTAGTATGCATAATTTCTTATAAAGAAATTGAAGAAAATGCATTTTAAAAAAGTTTTTTTGCATTGTCAAGTGAGGTCCTTCAAGTGTTGAAGAAAGAATGCCATTGGAAATTGATCTTGCTAAGGAAATGATGTTGAGAGAATCTATTGATGTGGATGTTTGTTTGGAATTGATTTTGGGAAGGATGTTGACAATTAAACTTTGATGATTTTTGTTTTACTTTATTTAATTTTGTGAGATAAGATGTAAATTAATCATTTTTTATCTTTATGGTAAAGAATGATAGTATTGTTGTATTTATGTTAGACCATAAATACTTTGATGTGGATTTTGAACTTTTAAATTATCATTTGATGTTGTTATTATACTTTGTAAAAACTTTATTTGATAAAAAATATATTTTATAGGTTAAAATATTGAAACCGATCAATCCAAACCGAACCAAACCAGATTTGTTTGGATCGGATCGGATCAGATTAGTGGTTAGGGTCGGATGGGTCTCGGTTTGGGTTTTTCCAATCCGATGTCCATCTGTTTGGATTACGGTTTGGGGTATAAGCCGAACCAAACCGAACCGATGACATCCCTACTTAATATACTTCAATCTGTACGGTTGATTTTGTGATTAAATATTTTTATTGGCAGCTTGATACATCGGAACATAACATTAAATGGAAAATTGGTGGGGTTATTTGTTGTAATACCCAGTATTTCACAAAAAAAAATTACTATTTGGGCAACGCTTGAACGTTCAGGCGCATGACAGAACGTTCAGGCGCAATGCATGCCCGAACGTTCTGGTTGTCACACCCTGGGTTGCACAGCGTCCCCCTACCCAGGTGTGGCGCACCCCCTCGGGTCGAACACCAGCCATTATGGATCCATAATATTGTCCCATCCCGGTACAGCCACCGCCACACAAGGACGTCTTTTGTACACGGGATCATTTGTCCCCACTATTCCCTGATGAATAGTGTAGGGCCTCCCACAGAATCGAACTCGAGACCTCCTTAAGGAGTCTAATTTCGCATTCTGAGTAGCCACTGAACCATGCGCCTAAACATTCGGGCATGCATTGCGCCTGAACGTTCGGGCATGAACGTTCTGTCATGCGCCTGAACGTTCTGTCATGCGTCTGAGCGTTCTGACATGTGCCTGAACGTTCGGGCATGCGCCGGAACGTTCAGGAATGCGCCTGAATGTTCTGTCATGCGCCTGAACGTTACGTTCAGGCGTTGCCCAAATAGTAATTTTTTTTTTTGTGAAATACAGGGTATTACATTTGTATGAGACCTAAATCTAGAATATGAACTTAGACCTTTCCAAATAGCTTGCATGTCAACTATGTTGACTAAATAGGCATTGTTGATGAATCTTTGGTGCTAAATCAGTGATTATCATGGTTGAACATAGTGACCTTGTGTAAATTGCCAATATGGCCTAAGTATAGAAATTTCCATATTTTAGGGCTTTTAATGCTCTTGACCTAGAAATATGGAATTGATGCATTTAATGTCTAATTAAGCATGATTAGGGTTGATTATGCTACTGATTAGGTGGTGGTGACCATGTCATGAGTTAGGCCTACTTGTGATCAAGTTCCCCAATTTGGGCATGTTTATGCCTAAGGATGGAAAATTAGTATTTTTGATGAATTGAGTGATTTATGAGTGAGAATTAGGCATTTGAGGCATATGGCATGTGCTTTTGTGTTGTATGTTGAAATTAGAGGAAGTATAGACCTATTGTCTATATGTGGGTTGATTAACTGACGCATATTTTCTATGTAGCTGAACATGGAAATTGATGTATGTTTTGAGTATTGATGATCATTTTGGGATCTTATATTGGTTGAATCGGTTTGGGTTACCGTGTGTGGTTAGATACTCTCGCGAGGCTTGGTTTTGAGTAGACTTCATTTATGTTTAAATCTTTTATGTAATCATATCAATTATATCTTATATGATTTGAAAACATGAATGTATTCTAATGGTTTGAATGATGCATTGATTTGAGAAAAACCTTATGACCTTGGCTTGACTCATCTATCTGGCTAATAGGGAGACTTGACCTTGTTATAGAAGGGTTTTAGAAAGAAAACATTTGGGGATGGGAACAGAATGGTGAAATATACGTGCACTAGTAACCTCAAATGCATATGATTGGGGATGGGAATTGTACGGTGAAATATGCGTACACTAGTAACCTCAATACATATCAAATGTGGAATCGAAATGATAGGCTTTTACTTGCATCGAACTATTATAAATGCTTGATATCTATATCTTATGAGTTTTAATCATTCTACACATTGACATGTATACATGATATTTTATTGATGAGTATTGATGACATATTTGAGTTCTATTCACTGGGCACCGTTGGCTCATCCTCATTTCCCTCTTTCAGGTCCTTCCGTTAAGGATTAGGGCAAGAGAGTAGTCATCTCTTGAGGACCTTGCAGGTGTAGAGTTTAAGGCCACAACGTGAATTAGGAGGTTCTTTTGGTGAACTTTGTTTTAATTATGATGTATTCTTATTTTGGACTATGTATTTATATCACTTATCACGTTGGTAGTATTTGGTGAGTTGGGTTCTTGTTAGTTAAACTATGTGGCCATGATTTTTGGTACCCATGGTTTTTGGACCTATACATGTATGCCCATCTTGATAGACAGATGGGTTATGGTTTTATGTATGCATTATTTGTGGTTTTATCTTGATGATTATCTTAGATGGTAGAATTGCACAAGTTATGTTTTAGTTTTGTATAAGGCTCGTAGGGTCTCAACCGCCTCACAAGGGTTGAGGGTGGTTGGAGATGCTTACGCCGGGCGTCCTGCCCTGGTATTCCGCACGTCGTCCCGCTGGGATGGTGGTCCGAGGTGCGGGGTCACCACATTTTGTATCATGCTTAAATTTTTTTTAAGGTACTAAATGGATGAGTATATTCATGAAGCACACATACCATTTAATATAAGTATACATTTTCCATGATATGATTTTAAGCAAGATGTATACATTAATCATGTGAACAAAGGGCATGCAATTTAAACACGTTTAGAAGGAAAACAAATTCGCACATTTTGCATAAAATAACATGGTTCACATCAACCAAACATTAAACTAAATAAATTGACATTTGAACATGTTCAATATAGTAAACAATCTTAGGCAAACATAGGTAGCAAGAGATAAAATTAACTTGATCAAGCCTATAATACTTCCAAATGTCATGAAATAATATAAGTGTACACATGTGACATCAAATCTATGGAAGTTTGCCTAACAACATTCAAAGCTTATACAATAGGCAAAAAGACTTAGCATATGGTTTGATAATATGAATCTAGGTGATCCAGTAAATCATAACTTTTTGTACCCATACTCCTTTGAGTTTTGTGATTCTAGCATCAAGGAGTAATTCTTTGGCCACCCATGTCATTTTGTGATATTTATCCATCTATAGCATGTCTTGGGCTTGTAATATCTATCATTTTGTTTGCCTAATTGTTTTTGAAATTTGGAGGTCTTTTCTTCCTCTAATTTTAAGTTAAGCTCTAAGGTCTCCCTTTGTTCAAGAATGCTTCCATTTTGCTCAAGAAGAGAAAGAAAGAGGAAGTTGCTTTGAGGGAAGTCTCAACAACGTTTTCATCAAAGATATGGATCTTGGTGATATATAGTTAGATTGAGTTCAAACTTTGTCAGTCAGTTCATATCTTATGGTTATTCATTCGGGTCGGTGGAGATCTTTATTGGAGTTTTCTTATGAGAGATATAACCTCCCAAACAAAGCTGGTCGGAAAGTCTAAATTTCTCGCGCAGTTTAGATCAAACTGATAGATCTGCTAAAACTACCGTTGGATGGATATGATATTTTACAGGATGGTTCACAACTAATATTTATGCATTGTGTATGGTGGAGATGTTGATGGTCAAGTATTGTTTGTGATATAGTCATCTGAGTTCAAGTATTTGCAGCAGGAAAGGAGAAATTGTCTGATTAGAGACTTGTTCATCAAAAAGTCTTATCTCTTCGGTCCACTGTTGGATTGAGCTGATTTTGGAACAAAAGGTTTGCTTCTTAACATAATTCAATATGTACGGTTGATTTTGTGATTAAATAATTCTGTTGGAAGCTTGATACATCTGAACAAAATATTAAATGGAAAATTGGTAAGGTTGTTTGTATTAGACCTAAATTTAGAATATGAACTTAGACCTTTCCAAATAGCTTGCATGCCAACTATGTTGACCTAGTTGCCATTGTTGATGAACCCATGATACAAAATCAGTGATATACATGGCTGAACATGGTGACCTAGTGTAAATCGGCAATATGGCCTAAGTATGGAAAATTTCATATTTTAGGGCTTTTGATGCTTTTGGCCTAGAATCATAAAATTAATGCAATTTATGTCTAATTAAGCATGATTAGGGTTGATTATGCTATTGATTAGGTGGTTGTGACCATATCATGGGTTAGGCCTACTTGTGATCAAATGGCCCAATTTGGGCATGTTTATGCCTAAGGAATTGCAAATCAGTATTTTTGATTAATTGAATGGTTTATGAATGAGAACTATGCATTAAGGGCCTAAGAGATGTGTTTTGAGTTGAATGATGGGATTAGATGGGATTTAGGCCTATTGTCTATATGTGGGCTGATTTAGGGTTGATGTGTAATGTCTATGTGATTGATATTAGGAATTGATGTATGGTTGGATATTGACGAATGTTTCAGGACCTTGATTGGGTTGATTCGGTTTGGTGTCCGTGTGTGGTTAGATACTCTCGCGAGGCTTGGTTGTGAGTAGACTTCATTTATGATTATATCTTTTATGTCATCATATCACTTATATATATTGTATGTTGAAAGCATGAATGTGTTCTAATGTTTTGAATGATGCATTAATTTGAAAAAACCTTATGACTTTGGTTGGGCCCATCTATCTGGCTAATAGGGAGACTTAACCTTGTCATATGAGGATTTTAGAAAGGAAATATTTGGGGATGTGAACGGTACGGTGAAATAGACGTGCACTAGTAACCCCAATGCATGTGGAATGTGGATCCAAATTGATAGGCTTTTATTTGCATCGAACTTATTATAAATGCTTGATATCTATATGTTATGAGCTTTTAATCATGCTACACATTGACATGCATACATGATATTTATTGATGAGTATTGATAGCATATTTGAATTCTATTCACTGGGCACCTTTGGCTCACCCTCATTTTCCTCTTTCAGGTCCTTCTGTCCCATATAAGGGCAAAGGAGAAGTCATATCTTGAGGGCTTTGCAGGCGAGATAATTCAAGGCCTTGATGTGAGTTGAGAGGCATTTTGATTGAACTGTGTTTTAAATTATGATGTATTATATTTTGGACTATGTAATTATAACACTTACCACATTGTAGTATGGGTGAGTTGAGATTTGTTAGATAGACCATGTGGGCATATGACGGTTTTTTTGTGTACCCATAGTTTTGGACTTTATGTGTATGTCCATCTTGATGGACTGTAGGGATTATGGTTTTATTTATGATTCAATTTTATAGATTATCTTTTGTTTTGGATGATTAATATGGTTGGTAGTTTTGTTTAGTACCTTTTTATATTATGTCGTTGTTTGGGATAGGGCTCGTAGGGTCTCAACCACCTTACGGGGGTTGAGGAGTGGTTGAAGATGCCTACACCGGGCATCCCACCCTGGCATTCCGCACGCCATTCCCTGCGAGGTTGGTGGTCCGGGGTGCGGGGTCGCCACAAAAATTATCTTATGTGATCCTTAAATTTGTTGAGACATTTAATCAAATAGATCACGGACAATGAGAAAATGCAGAAATTAAATGCAAAGACACAATAATTTTTATGTGGTTCGAAAAGTTTTTTCTTATTTCCACGCCTAGAGAAACCTTTTTTAGGATTCCACTATCTCGGATTCACTTCACGAGTGTGAATCAAACCGTTAAAAATGCCTTTTTAAAGGTTCAAGGCAAACCTATCCTTTTACGGCATAACGATGAACCTACAAACCCTTTTCAAGATCAAGGGTGAAATTAAAAGTTGATTCCAACTTTGGAATCATAAGTAAACGACAATCACTTGAATTGATTTGTTCCAACTTGAAACAAACCAAAGAGGGTGAGTACAAAGACTAAAGAGTTTGTTCTATGTTGATAGAACAATTACAATGAAGCTCAAGAGATACAACTTAATCAATGCAAGATATGAAATATTAAGCTCAAGATTGGAGAGAGATGTTACATACAATATTACCTCACTTGCATCAATAGTTGATCGATCAAGAGTGATTTGAAGAAGCTTTAGAATGATGAACAACATGCAAGCTTTGAAAACTTCTTTGATTCAATTGATTTTGATATTTGAAGCTTGAAGAATGGAGAAAGAATTTCAAGAATTTGAAAACCACTCATTTTTCTCTTATTTTTGTCTCTCTCAAAGTTAAAATAACTAGAGAGAGTGTATTTATACTTCTAATAGAAATATAGTTGTTGGATGAAAAGCCAAGATAATTTGGATTTCGAAATTTGAAAATTAGAAAGTGAAAATTGCACTCAACACATTGAAACACATTTCTCTAGGTGAAAATGCAATTTTGGAAAATGTTCCAAAAACCCCCTTATTGAAGTGAAAGACGAAAACTAGTTTCGAAGCATGAAACGTGTTTCTGTCAATCCAGTCGACTTGGTTACACCAGCCTACAATACTCTTGTATATTGAACTTGAGTTTTCTAGAATCCAACTTTTGCATACTTGTTTGGGCAACAACATACATCTCAAATACATCAAGTCTAATGATTTAAACCTTTTGAAAACAATTCAAACAAATATTTGAAGCCTAGATACAAAACAAGTTAAGTTTCAAATGTTAAAGATCATGAAATTTTCAAAACAACACATAAAGTGGTGGTTTTGACAAAATTGATGTATGAGTGATTCAAACAAGTTTAAAATAGTTTAAAATCATAAACTAACCATGTTTGAATGCTTAAAAACCCATTTTTAAAGAAAATCAAATGCACGCATGAATTTTGAAGAAAACTTGAGCAACATTAGTACAAGTAGGCTTACAGCCTAAAATGAAGAACTATGAAGATATGCTCTCATTCTCTTTTCTTCATGTTGGCATGTTCAAGCTTCGATTTAGTCTTAATTTGATCCACTTGATTGATCTTGAAGGTACTGGAGTCTTGTATTGGCCTTAACTTTGATCTTTGGTGCTGAAACATACTCAATTCAACCATTAGCACCATGGTTATATTGTTAGTTAGCATCAAAACACTTAAGAGATTTTTTAGTGAAAAACCACTTAGTTTAACAAGGGCACATCATCATCCTCAATCGGGACATTTTCAGTATTGGTTGAGGTACATTTGTGATAGTTTCATCTATTTCTTCCTCTTACTCCATATCTTCTTGGGTACTAGGAAAATTAGATTGAAGTAGGTGTCATCTCCTATTTGATGCCGTAGGTCTGGTCCCACAGGTACCCAATTCACCTGATGATGCACTCTCACCTCTTCTTGGCATTTCTACATGTGAAATATGTTAAATTGTTAATTCAATGAATTATAGTAAATTTTTTTAAAAAAACCATTTTTTTTCGTTTGTTCTATAGGAAAGGATAGTACAAAACTATTTGGTTTTGTTGATATAACGACTCTCATCCTGTTTTGTTTTGTTGATTACAAACAACATATTTGTGATCACTAATCTCTTTGATGTAGTTGTTTTAGTGCTAACTAGCTATATTAGATGGATTCAACTATACTGTCAAAGCATGTGGATGAAACAATATTGCACGAAGATTCAAGAGCTTCATGTTTGTAATTCTTGTTTAGAATGTTAGTGTTGTAGAGTAATCATTACAGGTTCCAACCACAATATGTCTTGCATCTTTTTGAAAATCATGCATATAGGTTATCATACTCATGCATATACACAATTATTATATTGATTTTGCATTCACACACATTATCATTATTATTGTGCAATCATATAGTTCAAATTGTTTATTATGCATATTTATATCATTGATTATCATGCACTCGTATTACCAACTTTACATGGTTTTATTGTTTTACGTGTATCTCATTGAATGTATTAATCATTTGTTTTAATTGATCGTTTTACACGTGTTTATATTTGTCAATTGTAGTTCAATCTTGTCAAAAATGTTTTGAAAGTTAGTTTATATGTTTGACAATGTCTTAAACTCTTTTTTATCAAAAAATCGGGTTTCTATCACTTCACCATGAAGGAACGCGATCCTCTTTTAAGGAACGCGCTCCTATGCATTTTTTCGAGACTCAGATTTTTTTTATCAGAGTTTAAGGAATGTGCTCCTGTGGTTTTTTTCGAGACTCAGATTTTTCTGATCAAGGAAAAAAGAACGCGCTCCTCTTATTAGGAACACACTCATGTAGTCAAAGGCAAAATAGGAAATTTTGTAGAGTCAGTGGTTCTTGATGAAGGACCTCGCTCCTATGCCCAACAGACATATTAAGGAACGCGCTCCTCATATAAGAAACATGTTCCTTGATTGGAGGGAAATCTAAAAAGTTTCAGATTTTAAAGCAGAAACGTGCTCCTTCATTGAGGAATGCGTTCTTGTGCCTCCGTCTGGTGTTTTTCTATAAATACCACACTTGCTCTTTTGAAGAACAACGCTTGCAAAATTATAGAACTTGTGCCGTTTTTCATACTTTGATTTCTACAAGTCCAAAAGAAGTTCTTGAGTGTTTTTAAACATCTTTCAAAGCAAAAGTTCAACTACATTTGTCTATTTGATTCATACTTCCGTATAGTTCTCCAAATCCTTCAAACTCTTTGAGAACCTTGTGTAAACCTCTTGAACCTTCGATCAAGACTTTTTTGAGTGATTCATTCACATATTGTTGATTCTTGATCGTCAATGAAGAAGATATCTCTCAACCATCATCACACTTGAAAAATCTCTGAGCTTCATCCTTACCTAAGTTGGGTAAAATTTCTTTATATTGATTCTTGTGATTTTGTTTGAACAAATCAGTTTTGTGCTTAAGTTTATATCTTGAAAAACCGTTTTGATTTAAGTACTCCTTGTGAAACCATGTTTGACCTTCATATTCCATTATCTTGTTTAGTGGTTTCATATATCTAATGTAGTATCGATTTATGTGCTAAACTTATACTATATTGAATCGAGTTCATAGATCATTACTTGAACATTTTGATTCTTGATCTTAATCATTTATATATTTAGAATCATCAAGTCTTGATCATTATTTCATATTGATTCTTGAGCTTTATACATATCATTGTTAAAATCAATATTTGAATACATGTGCTTATTCGATTCTTGATTTCATATCATTTATATTTGAATCGATTGCATGTATTTGAAATCATCTATTTCAACACTTCACATCATTTAAAATATTGTGGTTGGAATAGTAGTGTTTACTCATTCAAGATTGTACACTCATTATTGTTGACAATGTTTTAGAACACTTCTCTTTATCATTTGTAATCTTGATGTATTTTTGACGTGTTTGTCAATCGGGACTATACCATATCTTGTACGGCTCGTAGCCATGCCCGTAAGTTGGTTACAGTAAGGCTTTCTAGCCAAGCCCTTGTGTAGGCTAGTGTGTGGCTTTCTAGCCAAGCCTTTGTGTAGGTTAGCGTGTATGGATTTCTAACCAAGCCCTTGTGTTGGTTAGTGTAAACGGCTTTTAGTCACGCCTGTAAGTTTATTAGCCAATAGTGTATTGGGAAATCCTAATCGTAGTGATTGGGTAGTGGACATAGGTTCAAGGGGAACCGAACCACTCTAAATCGTTGTGTCCATTCATTTTTCCTGCACTTGTTTATTTTGATTGTTACCTACTGTGCACTTTATCTGTTTAATTACTTTAACCGAAACGTAATGCGAAAATCCGCCAAGTTCAATTCACCCCGCTCTTGGACTATAATACTGGGCCAACAAGTGGTATCAGATCGGGTTTTTGCCTCAAAGTTATCAAACAATTTATTTGAGTAAGATGGCAGGGCAGTACCCAACTAACTATACTATGGACAACGATAAATACACCAATAGACCACCATTGTTTAGAAAAGAAAAGTTTCATGAGTGAAAGATTCTCATGAAAACATTTATGAGATCACAAGACGTTGATTTTTGGGAAATGGTGGAAAATGGTTATACTCTTCCCGACAAGCCAACCGAGCTATGAACCATGCAGGAAACAAAAGAGTATCGTCTAAATTCCAAAGTGGTGTATGCTTTGTTTTGCATTCTCCCGGATGATGATTTAGAACAAGTTAGTGAATGCAAGATTGCAAAAGAAGTTTGAGAAATTCTTCACTTGGTTCACTATGAGCCACTTGATAATAAAGAATCAAGGCTCAAGGATGCAGATAAAAGATTTGAAGACTTTATATTTCTTGATAATGAACCAATTGAAGAGGCGTGTGCGTGTTTTAGGTTCAAATAAATTCTTGAAGATTTAAAAAGTCTGGGTCAAGACATACCAAGTGGGATTAACGCAGTCTGCTTTACTGACAAGCTTCCGAAAGTATGGGCTGAAAATCTTACAAGCATTGTAGAAACATTTAATCCATGGGATTTCACCTTGGAAGAGTTTTGCAACTTACTGATATCCATCGAAGTCAAGGATGAAACCACAGTAAGAACTAAAGTGTTAAAAATATCGAATGAAAATTTCAAGTTCTTAAAATATCGAATGAAAATTTCAAGTTCTTACTTGAGGAATCAGTTGATGAGGGACTTAATAGGTTTATGGAATTAGCAAGTGATTTGCAAAGTTATGGAGTAACCTATCCTCATCAGATGTTGGTTAAGTATTTTTATTAGAGGGTTTTCCGACTAATTGGAAATACAAAGTCAATTTTATTGAAAAGTTCAGTGATCCGTTTAACAACAATTTTGAAAGAGTACTCTATGTGTTAAGCGGACTGAAAACCTCTTCTGAAGAGAGTGATGATTCATCTGAAAGAAGAGAAATACTTGCCAATCTACCAAGTGATGATAACCAAGATGAAGTGAACGAAAATGAAATATCATCACTGGAGAATATGAGCTATGAAGAAGAACAAGTTGAGGAAGACCAACTTTCAAGCACTACAACTAGTAGTTCAATTACTTTCACCTCAACTGATGAAGACGAAGATCTGAACATACAAATACACATTCAAAGGTTTCCAAAGATGATTAGGAAACATTTTGGATGGAGCAAGGACTCGAGCAACACAGTCGATGATCAAAATGCAAGTTTTAAGGTTCCTTAGTGATTCTTGATCGGTCTTCGCTTGTGGGTAACACTTCTATTTAAATCTCAAATATTTTTATTGTGTTATTCCACAAATGGCTTGAACATATCCTCTTAAGCATAAATCAATTGTGTATTAAGAGATATGTCTTTGTTGAAGCATTTAATGTCCATTCAAGCATGATACTTGTCATATCACTTATATTGCACATATCACATTAGTGATGAGTAGTTAATACTTGCTTGAGTGATGATTGAGTTGGATGAATTTTCATGTCATACTATGCTTAAGCGTATTATTTCTATGACTTTGAAAATATCTTAGGCTTGACTAAAATGATTATCATATCTTATTGCCTATGTCTTAAAGTTAATCAATTTGAACATGCTTTGAATGATTTACATTTGTTCATTGATTAAGCTATGTAATATGTACATGTTTATCTTATGAACTTGCTAAAATCGATAATCATATGTTCAGATGAAGAATGTTGACTTATATTAAATGGATCATGTGCTTAAAATTTTTATATGTACTAATCCATTTGATATTGAATAATGTTATTGAGCATTGATACTAAATTGATATTGTGATTATTGCTCAATTTGATTAGAAGTATGTATGTTGAAACTTATATATCTTATTACTTCCAATGTATTCATGTGAATGTGTGAATGATAAATATTTTATGTTCACCTGAATATATATATCATCTATGATAATTGTACATGTATTACTTAATAATCTTGCATGTATTACTTCTAATAATGATGCATGATTCATTAATGTTAATCTTGTATGGATTATTGTTGATGTTCTTGTATGTGTTATTTTGGTGTGAATGATTTTGATTATAATGTTTCTATCATTTGATGTGTGTATTGTTCACCTAGAATGACCAAAAGTTTCTTGAATTATCATAAATTATCAGTTTAATCAAAGTGGAAATCAAGAAAATAAAAAAATCACAACATTTAGTGATCTATGTTCTAAAAGAACGCGCTCATCTAGAGAGGAACACACTCATCTGCAAGAACACCAAGAGGTGTTCTGCAGAGAACATAGGAACACACTTCTCTTAAGAGGAACGCGCTCCTTTGTTTGATGACGAAACATAAACAAGCAACCCGAGAGCTTGTTTCTCATTTCTTCACCATCGTTTCTCCTTTATACTCACACCCGATCATCAAAACCTCATTTCCTTTCGATTTGATTGTTCCAAACACCTTCCCATTCATCACAATCATCAAATCCATCGTTTTTATTGCCAAAACATCATGAAATCCACCCATTCATCACCAAAACCGCCAATTTTTTCAACTTTTCTTGAATTTTCTTTTTCTCATTTCTCCTTCGATTTGATTGTTCCAAACACCTTCCCATTCATCACAATCATCAAATCCATTGTTTTTATTGCCAAAACATCATGAAATCCACCCATTCATCACCAAAACCGCCAATTTTCTCAACTTTTCTTGAATTTTTCTCATTTCTCCTTCGATTTTTCATAGAAATACAAGTTTTATAGCTTGTTTTTCTCGTTCCCATATCGTCCTCGACTTCCTACCTTCGTTTTGATCTGTTTTGTTCCCGTTTTCTTCAATTTTTCACCCAAAACCCTTAGGTTCACGTTATTTGCACACAAAGTGTTTGAAGAAATGCCACCAAAGAAAACAACGGCTTCTAAGCGTCGATTGGAGATCTGCGAATCCTTTACACAGAGACGTCTAGGGGTTGGGGAGTCCCCCACACCCACTTCACTTTCCATGAGGGGACCCCGTGCCTCACGACCACCTCACGAGCCCTCTCAATTGCACCTTATCATCCTTATCATCCTCTTCGGATGATGATGCTACCCTTTTCGCTCCTGTGGCTTCACCCACCTGTCGACCTCCACTTCTTGTGGTTGTCGTCAGGGCCATATGACACTCAATGTCTCGCTCCGAGCGTCCAAGTCAAATTTGACGACTTTACGATGATTTATATGCCTCTGTTCCACTCACTTCAACGAGATGAGATGAGAGCGATTCCTCTCTCATGGTGAAACCATCTACACTAAGTTAGTCCAAGTTTTCTACTTTGGGCTTACTCATGTTCCTAGCGTGATCCCCTTCATTATCGCTCAAGGATTATTGGCCACGACATTGATATATCTTCATCTATTCTAGATGAGATATTTGGTTTTTCCTCTGATGATCCCACATTCTCTTATTCTGGGGGGGATGATGAGATAATCTTTCCTCTTTATAATCATATCACAACGCTGAGGACCATGTTTGGAGTGGAGCTAGGACATGGGGTGTTGACAGTGTCCAACAACATTTTCGGGTTGCGGCTCAAGATCTTTATTAATATTATCTCGAGGGTCATCATTCCTTAGGTGAGCTCGCATGCAAAGGTAAATCGTCTTGATGCTTTCGTTCTTTGGTGCATGCATAGTTGCACGAGGATTCGCTTGTCCCATGTTATCATTAATCATATCACCGGGACGCGACACTACACGAGGGCATTGCCCTATGGAGCTTTAGTGAGTTTGCTCGTTAAGCGAGCAGGAGTTGGTTTGACCGACTTCAGAGTTTTGACGAAGCCGAACAAGAAGAATTTTATTGGAGAAATACTATCCGATCACTCAGATAGTATCCTAGATAGGGGCACATCAGTAAGCGACATCAGGGCGAGGGCACTAGAAACAAGCGGTTGTTGGGAGGCAACCCAATCGATTTTTAGTATTGATGTTTTGTTTTATTTTTAGTCATTGTAGTATAGAAGTTGAGTTTTTAGTTTTGTACTTTTTACTAATGACATCTCTTTTTGTCCTTCCCCAGGTACTCAATTCAAGTTTGGGGGTCCTCATCACTACCAAGAGAAGGAGAATCATTGTGGAAGCCTCTACCTGTAGGGAGTTTCCTTATATTTTTTCTCTTTCCATTATGGATGTGTTGCATTGAGGACAATGCCAATTTTAAGTTTGGGGGAGAGTTTGAATTTTATGTTTTAGTGAAAAAGTTTATGTTTGAGTTTTTGTGAAAATTTTTGTTTTTGATGAGTTTTGATCTATGAATAAATCCAAATTCCTTTATGAGCTCTGATTTGATTTGATTTTGTATAGATGATCTATAATAGGATTAGCACTTATTTCTAAGCATCACTTTTGGAAAATTAGAAAGTACTCTTAAGTCTGTGTGTTTGATCTGCTTTGTCATGTTTATTGGACATTCTTGTTGACTTTTTGAGTATGAAATCATGATCATGAGTTCCACTTGCTTTTCAATTGAGATTTTGCAAGTCAAGCATCATTAAATCTCACTTTTCAAACTGAACTCTTGAACTTGTTTGATCATTTCTTAAGGCGAAATCTTAGGAATCACACCATGAGAGATATGATTTAGGCCATGTTTGAACAGATTGAGCCATAAACCCACCTAGATGTTGTATTACCCCTAGTAACCCTATTTTAAGCCTCATATATTGTTCATTGTCACCTTAAATGATTAACCAAGGCCTTTGATTGAATTTCCCCTATTTTTCACCCCTGCACCTTTAACTCTTTGAAAGAGGTGACTTGTAATGAGTTGGATTGTTTTTCATGAGAAATTTTGTATAAATGTGCTATGGAATGAAAATGTTATGTGAAGGTGACTAGAAAAGATTCAAAATGGCTCAAAATGAGTTAAAAAGAATGAAAAAGAATGAAAAATGAAAAGAAAAAGTATTTTTTTTTATCATTGAATGAAATGAATAAGTTTTGGGGTATGTTGGAGGTAATGTGTATGGAAAATGTTGAAAAATTCTGTTTTGGATAATGTGTTGGGTTTGGTTCATTTTGTAAGGCATGGGATGTGTAAAAGTGTTATGTATCAAAGGGGTTTTGGGTGTATTGAGCTTCATTTTATCCATGTTGTCATATCCTTACCATTGGCCTTACATTACATGCTCAATAAAGTCCTATTGATCTTTATTGGTGTGAGACCTACATTAGTGGAGAGAAATGTGAAAAGCAAGCATATGAAGTTCATGTTTTGTTTTGTTGAGATCATATTTTTTTATCTTGCTTGCATTGGTCTATATGATTTATGAGTGGTCATGTGAATGATTCTTTTGCTTGTTTGTCAATGAGGATAGAAAAGAAGACATGATTTTGTAGATTGAAATTCTAGACAACAAGTTTTAAACTTTCAAAGTTTTCCTCGAGTTTTGTTTTATGAAATGTGTGTTGTCTTTAAGATCATGAAAATCCATTTTTACAAATCAAACCCTTGTTCATTCTGGAATATGTGAAGAGTCGTTTGTTCAACTTCATTTTTCTCTTTGCTTGGGACGATCAAAGTCTAAGTTTGGGGGAATTTGATAAGTTGAGTTTTAGTAGTTATTTGTTAGACTTTTCGGTTTATTTGTTTAGGTTTTAGGTATTTTTGAATGATTATCATACTTAGTTGCTTTAGGTTCATTTAGGTTTTATTTTAGGTCTTTATAGATTTCAATCATGAATAAACCATATTTTGTTACTTATTAGTATTTTAGGAATCTTTTACTTAGAATTCATTTCTTTATAGTTAGTGATTTGATTCATTTCATAGTATATGCTTGTGTTTTTTATTTGTTTTGTAGGTAAATAAGCGTTTAAAGTGGTTGAAATGATGTTCAAATGTCGTTGAAATGAGGCCAAGAACATGTGCAAAAAGTGGAGGAAGAGTGAAGAAAACAAGTCCAAAAAGTTGGGAAAATGGCTAAGTCCACAACACACACAAAAAAAACACAAAACTGGAGAAAATAGGGTGTGGGCACCGTGGCACCCAGGTACGTGAGACATAAGGCTGAGACAGTGGGTGGGCGCCACGGTGCCAGTAAACCCGGAAGTGTGGATTTTTAAATTTTGATTGCCCTCTTTTGGTCTTTTCACCCACTTTTATATACAACTCGTTTTAGGGTTTTATTAGGTCATTTTATTATAATCTAGCACATTCTATTGCATTTTTATTGAAGTTTTAGAGAGAGTTTAGAGAAGGAGGCAAGAGAGAAAGCTTGGAGAAGAAGGAGAAGTTGCAGGTTATTAGAGAGGAAGAAGAAGAAGGAGATTTCTCACTTGTGAAGGGAGTTTCTTTACTTTTTCTTTCAATTCAACTTATCTCTATGATTTCTTCTTTGAATTTCTATCTTGTACTTATGGATTTGAATATGAGCTAAACTTTTAATCTAGGGTTTTGATTGATCTATGTTGGATCTTATGATTTGATTATTGTTTATGAGTTATTGAGAATTTTTCTAGGTTTATTTACAATTATCTATGCTTAATGCTTTCAAATTGCTGATCACTCTTTGAATAATCTTAGATTTGATGTCTTACACTCGGGAAAGGTGATATTGAATTGGATCTAAGAAATTGTAACCTAGGGTATTAATATTGAGTCGGGAGACCTATGAATCCCTTTGAAATCTATTAAAATGAATCATAGAACTTACAACATTCTTGATCTATTAATTTGCACTCGGGATAGGGAATTGATAGCTTAAGGGTAGACGTTCCAATTTCCACTCGAGAGAGGGATTTGTATGGGTAAGGATTCATGATTTATAAATTCAGGATTTAATTCAACAAAATAATGTTTAGTGATCATAAGAAACAACATAGTGATATCAACGCTATAAAGTTACAAATCCATTGATTTCTTTCCAAAGTACATTTGATTTTGCTTGATTTTGTTTATTTTACATTATAGCAATTAATTCATCCCTATTTGATCACCTAGATAAAATTAAAATCATTATAGTTTTGGGCATTATTAATAGTAGACTTCACTTTCTTTGTGGACGATAATCCAACTCACCTCGATATATTATAACTTGATTGTTGTGTATTTGCAATACAAATATTCATGATTAGACTTGCTTTTGGTTAATATATGCCTTAACTGATTTTGAGTCCTCCATTTGTAGTAACTCAAACAAATGCCTCAAAGTCTGACATACTTTCCTTGCCTTGTCCGCACCTTTGTAGGACTTTCTAAAACGTCCTATGGCTCTTTTGTAGTAGTTTCCCTTTGTACCTTTTTGAATGCTACATCATCAAGAGTCTGAAGAATAAATATAATACTTTATTTTTCCTTCTTTCTATTTTCACATATTGTATCTTGTTGATATGTCGGTGCATTGTCTCTTGGATTGACAAACCCTTTTTTTTCTATGTCTAATAGTTCTTGGTAGGCAAATAAAGTCTGCATTTGCTTACTCCATCAAACAAATTTCTTTCTATCAAAAGATGGGATGACGGTTGATTCAAATCGTGGTTGGAGGCAATTAATAAAATTTTATCGCCAACTCAAAACCACCTATCTCCTTATAATGAGAAAATCCAATGCTCTGGAAGTTAATTTAGTAAACAACTTCCACCAACCAAATCTCAAGTCTAAAAACACGCGTTTGACTTACTTTTTTTTCTTTTCTTTTTTTGATCGCACTCACTAAACTTCTTCTTCATTGCAGACATGCACACAACTGTGCCACAATTCGAAGCACACACACAACAAATACAAAATCCCTTTGCGTTTCTCGTTTATCCAAGTCAATAATTTTTTTTTGTTAGAAGAAATAAGTATAACCCGATACCCACCCTACTCCGTAGGAAATCCGAGCCACGTAAGACCCGACGGCCCCTCAAAGTTGGCCTACAGTCTGTCCACACAGCCACTCTGCGTCAATAAGAGAAATGGACAAAATTTAGTATCCACCCCATCAGAATTCCGCCTCGAACCTCCGACCTTGTGAAATAGACCAACCGCTTAAACCCTCGAACCAATGCTTATTAGCTATCCAAGCCAATAATGACCCAGTACCATTGCAATAACACACTATCAATGACACTTAGTGTTGGAATTCTCAACCTGCATAACGAGATTTTTTCCATACAAAGGCATGATATTTTTTTAATATCCACAAAAAGACATCAAAAACTACTATATCCAAAAGTATGCAACTTTTGGACAACAAGGCGCCACGCTGTCCAAAAGTTGCCCATCTCCCCCTTTTTTTTTTAATCTAAAGCCCATGCCGCCCATTGAATGGGCCCCATGGGCTAAAAAACTTAAAAACCATGAATGGGCGGCATGGGTTAAAAAAATTAAAAAACCCATTCCGCCCATTGGGTAAAAAAATTTAAAAACCCATGCCGCCCATTTATGTATTCTTATATAAAAAAAAGGCCTAATTAAAAAAGAAAGAATTAAAAGTGAATTGTTCGGCCTCACCGAGGCCAAACCACGAGATTTTTTTTTTACTGGACAACTTTGAGGGTATCCCACTACTCTCCCACGAGCCCCCAGAGGTGACAGAACCCCGTTCCCATGCCCGGTTGAATTTTTGGACCCCCCTTCGGAATTCAACTTATTAAGAAAAATCGAAGATTAAAGTAAATTGTTCGGCCTCACCGAGGCCAAACCACAGGGTTTCTTTTTACCTGACCACTTTGAGCGCATCCCACTACCCTCCCACGAACCCCCAGAGGCGACAAAACCCCGTTCCCATGCCCGGTTGAATTTTTGGACCCCTGGAATTCAAGTTATTAAGAAAAACCAAATATTAAAGTTAACTGTTCGGCCTCACCGAGGCCAAACCACGAGGTTTTTTTTTTACCAGACCACTTTGAGTGCGTCCCACTACCCTCCCACGAACCCCCAAAGGTGACGGAACCCCATTCCCATGCCCGATTGAATTTTTGGACCCCCATCCAGAATTCAAGTTATTAAGAAAAATCGATGATTTTAGTAAACTGTTCGACCTCACCGAGGCCAAACCAGGGGTTTTTTTTTTACCGGACTACTTTGAGCGCATCCCACTACCCTCCCATGAACTCCCAGAGGAGCCGGAACCCCATTCTCATGCCTTGTTGAATTCTTGGACCCCCATCCGAAATTCAAGTTATTAAGAAAACTGAAAATTTTAGTAAACTGTTCGGCTTCACCAAGGCCAAACCACAGGGTTTTTTTTTTACCAGACCACTTTAAGCGCGTCCCACTACCCTCCCACGAACCCCCAAAGGTGACGGAATCCCATTCCCATGCTCGATTGAATTCTTGGACCCCCATCCAGAATTTAAGTTATTAAGAAAAATCAAAGATTTTAGTAAACTGTTCGGCCTCACTGAGGCCAAACCAGGGTTTTTTTTTTTACCGGACCACTTTGAGCGCGACCCACTACCCTCCCATGAACTCCCAGAGGAGACGGAACCCCGTTCTCATGCCCTGTTGAATTTTTGGACCCCATCCGAAATTCAAGTTATTAAGAAAAACTGAAAAATTTTAGTAAATTGTTCGGCTTCACCAAGGCCAAACCACAGGGTTTTTTTTACCGGACCACTTTAAGCGCGTCCCACTACCCTCCCCATGAACCTCCGGAGGTGACGGAACCCCGTTCCGATGTCCGGTTGAATTTTTGGACCCCCCCTCCGGAATTCAAGTTATTAAGAAAAATCAAAGACTAAAGTAAACTATTCGGCCTCACCGTGGCCAAACCACGGGGTTTTGTTTTACCAGACAACTTTGAACGCGTTCCACTACCCTCCCACGAACTCTCGGAGGCGATGGAACCATGCCCGATTGAATTTTTTGACCCCCATCCAAAATTCAAGTTATTAAGAAAAGCTAAAGATTAAAGTTAACTATTTGGCCTCACCGAGGCCAAACCACGGGTTTTTTTTTTACCGATCCACTTTAAGCGCGTCCCACTATCCTCCCACGAACCCCCAGAGATGGCAGAACCCCATTCCCATGCCCGATTGAATTTTTGGACCCCCCTCCAGAATTCAAGTTATTAAGAAAAATAAAAAATTAAAGAAAATTGTTCGGCCTCACCGAGGCCAAACCACGAGGTTTTTTTTTACTGGACCACTTTGAGCGCGTCCCACTACTCTCCCACGAACCCCCAGAGGTGACGGAACCCCTCGTTCCCATGCCCAATTGAATTTTTGGACCCCTCTTCGGAATTCAAGTTATAAATAACTTTAAGGGTTATATTCTTGAATCAATTAAAATCGAATTATTCAAGGAACTAAATGAACAAAATATAACTCATCCATTTCTATATGTTCAAATAAAGAGTAACTACGATAATGTTTGTAACATAACAAATTTTTTTTGTACATAAGCTCATATTCTATGATTGACACCAAGTACAAACTTTTCTTTGACGGGTTGGCATTGGAACTTTATTGTATCTGTGAACTTTATTGGCAAGAAGTGTGCAGACTTGGTAAGTCTGTCAATGATAACCCAGATAGCATCTTGCCCTTTATTATTTCGAGGTAAGGCTATAACAAAATCCATTGCGATGTTCTCCCACTTCGATTCTCCAATAGGTAACGGCTGGAGAAGGCCGGAGGGAAGTCTTCGTTCTGCCTTAACTTTTTGGCAAACAAGACATCGAGCAACGAAGTCTGCAATTGCCTTCTTCATTCCAGAAAACCAGAATTGTCACTTGACATCCTGGTACATCTTGTCACCCCCAGGATGCATAGCGTATCGTGAACAGTGCATCTCAGTAAGCACGTCTTTCCGAACCTCAGGATCGTTCGGAAGACAAAGACGTTTTTTATAGAAAACGGCTCCGTCGTCAGAGACTGACCAATGAGGAAGGTCTTGCCCGCTGAGTAGAAGGTCTCGTTTCTCCATTAACATAGGGTCATTGGCTTGAGTAGCTGAAATCTTGCGAACGAGGTCAGAGGTGGCTGATAATTGAGAGAGTCGTGGGCGTGGTCCCTCTTCGTTCAGCTGGAGGTTAAAGTTCTCTATTTCTGTAGCCAATTTCCCCATTTCATAGTTAAGAGTGCAAGCAACATAAGATTTTCTACTCAGGGCATCAGCCACAATATTTGCCTTTCCAGGATGGTACTGGAGTTGAAAGTCATAGTCTTTCAAGAATTCCAACCATCTTCTTTGGCGGAGGTTTAGGTCTCTCTGAGTGTATATGTACTTAAGACTCTTATGATCTGAGAAGACCTCGAATCGTTCACCGTATAGGTAATGATGCCATAATTTCAGTGCAAACACAACAGCTGCAAGTTCCAAGTCGTGTGTTGGGTAATTACCCTCGTGAATCTTCAGTTGCCTCGAGGCATAGGCAACAACTTGGCCTTCTTGCATTAGTACGGCACCCAACCCTTGGAGGGAGGCGTCGGTGTATAATGAAAATCCAATTCCATGTCTTGGAGTGATAAGTACAGGTGCTGTCATGAGGCGTTTCTTTAATTCCTGAAATGATGCTTCTTCCTCTCTTCCTGGTTTGCATTGTCTCACTGGCAAAGAGAAAAGGGAAACCAAGATTTAGGAACTGTAGCCAAGTATAATGTTAGAATATGCTCAGCAACAATTTCGAGAGTACTGTAATATTAAAATCACCTATTTTTCTAAGTAGAGTGTAAAGTTGTTGTTGAGAAATCAAAGAATCTTATATATCTCGTATGTGTGGCCATGGTGTAAAAACAAACAAGGTTATAATGTTTATATAATAAGTACAAAATTGTGCAAGTATTTCAAAAGATTTGGTTTTGGTCTTTGTGAACATACATATATTTCATTGAAAATCCATACGAGTCATAAGAATTCTAAGATTTGCCTCGGTAAATAGCCTGAGCTAACGTTCTAGCGCAATCTTATGCATTCAGACGCTTACTCTTTGTCTTTTCGATTATTATCCAAGTTCATGTGTCCCATACCACATGAATTTAGTAATAAGGGTGTCAACCAAGTTAAGTTGTATGAACACGGTCTCTAAAAACATTGGCTGAATAGAAGTTCACTAATAGTATCGTCCAAAGTTACTCGTCCCATACCGTGTAAACTTAGTGATAATATTAGTAATGCAACTTTCTCCAAATGTTTCTTTTCACACAAGGTCATGGGTTTTCTTACTTCCACATTTTATTTAGTATCTTCCAATTTTGTTGTGTCCCATACCACTCCAAAGATAGTGATACAAAAGAAAAAATGGTTGTAAGGTGGCCCACCAAAGATAGTCTTTAAACAAAACAATTTCATTCATATATATCAAAGGAAAGTTTACAATGCCAGTAATTAATTGTGACTTTCTTGTCTACTACCGCTCCTTCGAGATCTACTGCTACGTACAGAACGACTACTAACGGAAGGTTGAGAGTGTGCACGCTCTGCGTCGGAGTTTTGCAACCGGGTTAATATAGTATTGTGGCTCTCTCTCAGTGTAGCAATATTGGATGCCATTTCATCTAACCGTTCAAGTAGGTTAGTCGGTTGTCCCATTGGTGGTTGATGGGTCATTTGTCTCGTAGGAGAAGGATAGGCCATAGACATTAGGGGAAAGTATTGGTTCATAGGTGGAAGGTAGTTGTTTTGATTGCGCGGGGATCCCCTAACCGGAACCCCTTGGATATTTTGGTTTGTTTGAGGTGAAAAAGTTTGAAACAATGGGCTCATTGGTGGAATGTTTGGCCCTCCAAGATATGGTGATGCCCAATACTGTTGTTGTTGGTTGACAGCAACTTGTGGAACTGGCTGATACTGTACCGCAGGAGTTGGAAATCTTTGGTACGAAGTGGTGCCTGAAGTGGGCACGTTCCACGTTGGTGGGTGTGCTTGCGTACCTTGTTTATCATGACTTTGTGTAGGTTGATTTAGTGTGGCATATAACTCTTCGTCAGTGAATGGTTGATCGGTTGGATCACTATTCGGGGCTGGGTCTGATGTAGGATTTGGATGTGAATCATTATTTGGCCCTTCTTGGACGGGCATCTTGCGTCGACTTTTGCGAAGGCAACGCCCATGCTTGTCTCTCATTCTTTCGGCATTTCTTATTGTCGTGCCGAATACCTCTTCGTCAGTTACCCCTCCACTTGTGCCATATGTCTTGAAGATAGAGGATGCTGTAACTGGTTCAGTGATCAGCTTCGACGTTCCATCGAAAGTGTCGACGTTTGCCTCGTAAAGTATCCTCATAATCAAGACTCCGTAGCCGAGGAATTCCTTCTTTAAAGGGTTTTGAATCACCCTCAACATTTGTTGGATGATGATGTGTGGTAGAGAGACCTTTATTTTCTTTTCTATGCAATACAACACAAGGAGTTGGGCCCTTGACATAGTACCTCTAGTACCCCTTTTCTGGCAAGATGTTGCCGTATACAATCTTTCCGAGGCCGGCAAGAGATGGCTTAAGATGATTGTTTGGGAGGTTGGTGTACTTTGATTGAGGGTATGGCTCTTTGGCGAGGGAATTGAACAATTGTGCATTAGATTCTGCGATCTCGGCAACTGTCTGGGGGTCATGTGGATCAATAATCCTCTCCTCAATCGGAATCTCCAAAAGGCGAGCAATAATCTCGATATTGATAGGAATTTTCGTTCCCATGATTGTTGTCTCCAAATTAGGGCTGATCTCATCTCCGGGAAGTCCTACGTAATTCATGGCTTCATAGAAGGATCTGGCCAAGTTTTAAGAGACTTGACCCTCGACTTTGGTTATATTTAACCAATCCAGTATTGCAAGTTTGTCATGAAGGATTGGGCGGAGGCGGAGATCGCTATTGTCGATGCTCCTCATAGTCATAACCTCTCTTTTGGACAATTCCTTAAGTCTAGTGGGAATTGGTTCCCTGCTAGTGGAAGTTGGTTCTTCCCTTGAGGCCATTCTTTTGCTAAAAGGAAAATAAATTTGTGTGAAGAACACAAAATATATTCCTAACATTTTAAGTTTTATGCCTTGTTTGCTAGACATTATTTTCGAGGTTTCTTTTGATGGTTATGCCATCATGAAAGTTTCGTCATTGGTGATTTGATGTATATATGTCGTATTCACATATGAATGTATAGACATATTTAATGATAACTATAATTCCCATAAATCAACTATATATATATATATATTTGAATTTAAACTATATAAAAATCATATATAGTTGTTTTTAATCCAAATCTTAACTATATATATAATTCATATATATAGTTTTAGATATATCAAATAAATTGTTTTTCAAAAATAAATTATTTTCGAAAAATAAATTTTTTTCGAAATTTTTTATTTTTTTAATTTTTTATTTTTTTTTATACGTACCTCATATACACTAAGGTATATAGATACATATATTCAATAATAACTACACATATAGTTTCTAATAAATTATGACTATATGTATATTTAAATCAAACTATATAAAAATCATATAGTTTTCTAGATATATATATTTAATACAAATCTCAACTATATATAATTGACATATGTATATATAGTTCTAGAGATATATATATATATCAAATAAAAATTTTCTTCCCCTAATTTGGTGGACTTGGGCGGGCCGTGGACCGCACGCTCTGATACCATTAAATGTCACACCCCGCCCGGACGCGCCTAAACCGGCGGTACACTCTCGGACGGGGTGCGCATTTGGAACAATTACAATGGTAACAACAGAGTGCGCAGCGAAAATACAGTACACACAGTACAAATCTGATTTCATTTAATTCAGAATACTTTTGTACATAAAATGGTCAAGGGAACATACTTCCAAAATCCCCAATGAATTAAACAAAGGGTATAAATTGTGGGCCCCATAACCTGCACCCAGTCCACCCTAATTTCCTGTGAAAGATTGGGTAATAATGGAGTGAGCTTAACGAGCTCAGTGGGTAAATAGTGCATGAGTATAACAATTAATAAAAGCATACTTCAATATCAAATATCTTAAATACACATGTAAGCATCATAATCAATCAATATGTATGTATGCATGACACCGTCTCGTAATGGTTTGATGAACGTACATCGCCTGAGTTCACGTACAGGTGTCCTTCCCCAGGCGTAGCCAGGTTCTCACTGTACGTCCCTCCTCAGGAACGATGCTTTGGATTCACGTACTGATGTCCCTCCCTAGCGTAGCCAGGTTCTCATGTACGTCCCTCTCCAGAGAAATAATATGAATAGTGAGCAATGCTCCTAACTATTCTATGAGTCATAAACCATATACGTCCCTAGGTGGTGATATGTATGATGCCAATGCATGAACTGGTCTAGTCTACTGGTCTGGTCTTTTCTTGACATTTAGACTGACTTTGGCTACGTCTGGTGATCCTTATCAGGGTCGGTATCACGACGTGCAAGGTTAGGACATTCAGGTCATAAACATTATATGACATAATGCAATGTAAATGAATAGTAAACATAATAATAATTGAATGTAAACTTTAATAAAAGTTATGAAACACGCAAACCTATGTTTCGTTCCCCACCTTCAGATCTGGTGCTTTTCTCTGGACAGAACTTCGTTGCACCGCACCGAGAGTCTCGAAAACTAAAAACTTAGAATGCGCGGAAAGGAGAAGAAAATCACAAGAGAAGGTGATTTGGTGTGAGGAATGAGAAATGAGGAGCTTTCTTATATAGAGATTTTTGCGCCTGAACGTTCTGGCATGCGCCTGTACGTTCTGGCATGCGCCTGAACGTTCTGGCATGCATTGCGCCTGAACGTTCTGGCATGCGCCTGAACGTTCTGGCATGCGCCTGAACGTTCGGGCGTTGCCCAAATAGTAATTTTTTTTTTTTTGTGATATACGTGGTATTACATGCATACATACATGTTGGATTGATTATGATGCTCTGATGTACATTTAAGATATTTGATTATGAAGTTTGCTTTATTAATTGTTATATTCACGAACTATTTTACCCACTGAGCGTGTAGCTCACCCTGTTGTTATCCAATTTTTCATAGGAGATTAGGGTGGACTGGGTGCAAGTTTTTGAGCCCACATTTTGTACCCTTTGTATTATTCATTGGGGATTTTGGGAGAATGTTCCCTTAACTATTTCATGTACAAATATATTCTGAAATTAATGAAATCAGACTTGTACTTAATCGTGTTTCCGCGCACTCTGTTATTGTTAAGATGCCAATTCGCACCCCGTTTGTGAGTGTTCCGCCGATTTAGGCGCGTTTGGGTGGGGTGTGACATTTAATGGTATCAGAAAGTAAGGTTCACGGCCCGCCCAAGTCCACCAAATTAGGGGAAGAAAACTTTTATTAGATATATATATATATATCTTTAGAACTATATATATATATATGAATTAAATATAGTTGAGATTTATATTAAATATATATCTAGAAAACTATATAGTTTTTATATAGTTTAGATTCAAATATATATATAGTTATGATTTATGAAAACTATATACATAGTTATGATTAAATATATATACATATATATATATATATATATATATATATATATGAGATATATATATCATATTGCTAATGGAAAATTTGGATTAGATGATGGCATAAACATCAAGAGAAAAATAGAAAATATTGTCCAACGGACAAGGCATAAATCTTAAAAATGTTAGGAATATATTTTGTACATTTCACAAGTTTATTTTCCTTTCAGCAAGATAATGGCCTCAAGTGAAGGAACGACTTCCAGTAACCGGGAACCAATTCCCACCAGACTCAAGGAATTGTTCGAAAGGGAGGTTATGACTATGAGGAGTATCGACATAGAGATCTCTGCCTCCTTCCGATCCTTCACGAAAAACTCGCAACACTGGGGTGGTTGAACATAACAAAGGTTGAGGGTTACGTATCTTACAACTTGGTAAAGTCCTTCTACGAAGCCATGAACTGCGTAGGACTTCAAGAAGATGGGATCAGCCCTGTTTTGGAGACAATGGTCAGGGGAACAAAGATTTCTATCAACGTCGAAATTATTGCGCGACTTATGGAAATCCCAATTGAAGATAGAACCATTGATCGACACGAACCCCAGACAATTACAGAGATCGCGGTGTTCAAAAAATAGTTGTTCAATTCCCTCGCCAAAAAGCCATACACTCAATTGACATACGCCCACCTCCCAAACAATCTCCTTAAACCACCTCTTGCCGGCCTTGGAAAGATCGTATTCGGCAACATCTTGCTGGAAAAGGTGACTAGAGGTGCTATGTCAATGGCTCAACTTCTTGCGCTATACTGCATAGAGAAGAAAATTAAGGTCTCCCTACCTCACATCATCATCCAACAAATGTTGCGCGTGATCCAAAACCCTTTAAGAAAGGAACTTCTCGGCTACGGAGTCTTGATCATGAGGATGTTATACGAGGCAAACGTCAACACTTTTGGTAAGTCTTCGAAGCAGATTACTGAGGCGGTTACAACATCCTCTATCTTCAAGACATTTTTCACAAGTGGAGGGGTGACTAACGAGGAAGTATTCGGCGCGACTTTAGGAAAAAATGGCGAAAGAATTAGAGACAAAAATGGACGTTGTCAACGAAAAAGTCGGCGCAAGATTCCTGTTAGGGAGGTACCAAATAACGAGCCAAACCAGAACCCTACGGCAAACCCTGTAACACCCCGTAGTTTTAATTAAATACATACGTTGAATTATGCGTATATTGAGATGTATGATACGCGTATGTTATACGTAGAAGCCAAATATACGCGTGTATGAAATACATGCTATATTTAAGGAATATGAGCAAATAAATAAAATTATTAAATAAAGAATATAAGTTTTATTAGTTGAATGGGTTGGTTAATTACATATATGAATTGAGTTGATTGATTAATAGATGAGGGAGTTGCTTTATTAAGTGCGATGAGGTGTAGGATCATTTTTTTTATATAAACTTATCATCTCATCTCTAATTTAATCTAAGCTCTCATCTCACTCATTTCTAATATGTATCTCACTCTCCAACGTGTAAAAGAGGAAGAAAAAAAAAAGAGAAGAAAGAAGTTGCAGGAGAGAAAGAGAAAAAGAGGAACGAGAGAACGAGAGAACGAGAATAAGAACAGAAGGGAGAAACGCGAGATGCACGCGAAATCGGGACTCGCGGTAAGTGATTTTTACTCTATTTCTTCGTGAACTTGATATCTAGGCTGCTGTGGGAGCCGTTTTACAGCGTTTTCAAAAATTGGCGTTTTGACCCAACGTGAATGAAAATCCGCTAGGAAGGTTGGAAAACACTTCCTAGATTGAATTTATGTGTTCATTTAGAATTTTTATAGCCGTTCGAAGTTTGTTGGAAGTTAGAGTTTAGATTGAAAACCTTTTGAATCATTTAAAACCCAATGAAACTTCAGTTGAAGGCTATAGAATGGTAGAATGCACTGTTGCGAGTCCATCGATGCTAAGTTCATGATTTTTGGAAACCGTTTGACAATTTGAGTAAAACTTTACGTGTTTCCAATAAATAGTGATGACATGAACAGTGACGTGAATAGTACTATGATCATATCCAGTGAATAAAATGGAATTAGAATCCAATAAAACTCCAATTTGAGATCATATAACCGTAGAGAATTGAATTCCGGACGTTTCGATACTAAGATTGTGATTTTTGGATATGCTTTGATATTTTTAATTGCTAAATATATTATTTTTGTGAGTAAAATTGACTTTGGATGCCTTCGCGAACGTGTAAAACCTCAATAAAATGTCTGTTGAAGGTGGTAGAATGATAGAATGAGTGATTTTACATGTGTCGATGTGGACAGAATAATTTTAGGAATGTTCTAGATTTTTAATAAAATTGATATATGTTCCAGTAGAAAAATAAACTGAGAATTAGTGAAAATATGAAATGAGAAATCTATTTTCACTGTTCTTTCTTGTGGAAATATCTAGATTGACCACAGAAACGAGATAGTAGTTTCTTCAACTACTTATGAGTCCTAAATGGAGTTGGAATCTAAATTCATAGAATGTGTATAATATTTTTAAGGTTAATCTTTATTATGGGTGATTTGAAGTGAGTTGAGGAATTAAATATGTAAATAGATATGAATAAATGAAATTGAATTATGGAGTGATTGTGACAGGTTAAGTTAGTTGGATTTATGGATTTAAATTGGAGCTGGACTCGAAAGCGATGGTGATGGTATTTAAGTTGAAAATTCTTATACAGTGAGTATATTTTCTTGATTTTGGTTCTTGTATGGCATTTTATTTATATGAAATGTTTAATTGTAAACATGTTATATACGTACGTGCATTGTATTTTATTGATCATTCAAAATGATTTTGGCATTTGGAGTATGCGAGACGTGCGAAGGCAGATCGCATATGTTGTCATTTCGTTAGGAATTAGACCCGGATGAGTGTTATGCGTAACCTCATTGTCAGTAGGCCTGTCCTAACAAGGATTGGAGATCCTTGAAATGACCGTGAATTGGGTAATGAGAGGTTGTGGCTACCTTGTAATGACCATACAAGGGTTAGACCCGCTCTCTTGCCTTGAAGGAGGGAGATTGTGGATTTTGTGGAAAAAAAGAATATATTGTTTTCTTGAAAACCCATGAAATTTATGTTGTTGTCATGTATGATATATTCGTTGAATGATGCATGTGTTTAATACTTATTTAAAATGATTTTAAATGCCATACTTTCCTAAATGCATATAATTTTCATATCAAGAAATATATTCACTGAGCTGTTGATTGCTCACTCCATTTCCTCCAATATTTCAGGTATTAAGTCAAAGGGAAAAGGAAAAATCCGTGAGTGATAATCACGTGAACCTTCGTCTGGTATGTGTATGTATGCATTGGAGGATATGAGTTATTTTTCTTTATTTTGATAAGTATAATTATCACATACTATATCTATATTATCACATAGATGGGTGTTAAGGAAACATAGATTTTGATTTGATAATTTGGGTTATACAATGCTTGTGACGATAAAATGAAGTGAGAATTTGATGTGTGAATGAATGGAATGGAATAATTATATATATCTATATTGGATTTGATTTGATTTGTGATCTATCAGGAAAAAAAAAATGTGAAATGTCCATTTTATGGGGAGATGCTGTCGAAATTTCCAAAACTGTTGAGAATTATTGTGAATGTCTGTTGAGGCTGATAGTGTATTGTATATTGTATATGGGTATGTACAGTGTATAGTATACTGTGTCAGTCATGATGTCAGCCTACGTCAGGGGCGTCGTGACAAACCCAACCCCGAATAATGGTCAAACCGATCACCTATTCTCTGAGAAAGATTTCTTTGCCAACCTAAATCAACCTCAACCAAATCAGGATGGACAAAGAGTTCCAGCAAATCCACCTTCCTGGAACATGCCAACTCAAGGCAATACTACGTACCAAAGGTTTCCAACTCCTGAGGTACCATATCGGCCAGTTCCACAAGTTCCTGTGAACCAACAACAACAAAATTGTGTGGCATCAAATTTTGGAAGACAGGATATCCCAATGAGGCCATTGTTTCAAGACTTTTCAACCCAAGCATATCCAAATGTCCAAGGGGTTCCATGTCACACCCCGATTTTTAAAACTTAAATTTTAAGTAGTAAGAATAAATATTTGCTCTTATCAAGAAAAAAACAAAAGAGAATCGAGGCGTGAATTGTATCCATCTACCTTAACCCCAAAATCTTTACACAGGTAAAAATAAATTTAATAATATCATTTATATTCAAAATAAGGTTACAAGTTAAGATAGAAGAATACTCTTTCAATTTCTATGCCACGGACTATAGATTCCTATTACACAAATTGAATATTGAGCCATGAGGGTACTTGCGATTGTCCATCCATTATGGACACAACATTTTAAATATGTTCATCAAGTAGAATTAACAAATTCAAATTCAAGGCATAAACATATAAAATAACCCATGAAATCTTCAACGACCACTATAATGTTCCAAAAGCATTGATTTCTAATACAACCCATTTAATTGATATAATTAATTATTAAATAATTACTCAGTCCTACTACCATAACGCTACTCAAGCCACTAACTCACCCCTACTACTGTGAGACACGTCACGAACTTGCGACTTTATTCTTTCATGTACCTACATGTGAAAAATAGGGGTGAGCTTGAAAGCCCAGTAGGTCATCTAAACCATTCACAACATTTTATTATGATATATACACAAGAACATGACAAACAAGTTTCACACATTAATCATTACAACATTTGATTGTTTGAGTTGAGAATTACATCACGTTCCAAATCACGTACCTTTAGGGAATCAAACCCTAGGCGGCACTACCCAAAATCATAAACTCGTTGGCAATATTCTTTAGAATAACTGCCTCATAATACTCATTGGCGATATTCCTTAGAATTACTGCCCCATACGTATGATTCTTATCTTAATCGTGTTCTTTAATAAAGTCACACCATATATATACAACATAAATATGATATGATTTGTACTCACAAGATATGTTTAAACTCTACTACACATAGTATCATGTCACAATGCCACATATAATAGTATTCATGTATGAACTTTATTATAACAATTATGCCAATATTCTCAAGTCAGATGTCTCATTATCAAGCATTATAATTTACATATGAATTTCAATTACCACATGAATTGCATGCATCCAATTAACATTTGATCAGAACAAAAATCATGCACACATACGTATCATCATACTAACAATCACATCACGGTATACATACAATCATGTATCATACACATTCACCAGCAATCTAATAGTGCTATAAATCTAATTAATTTAATGTTCTTATCTATATATCGAAATAAAATATTATGAAGGCATAGAATCTTCCTCACCTGAATCGTTAAATTCCAAATCACTTAAATTCCTCGTTACACCTAGTACTCAACCTGTACATGTATATTACGTTTGTTAATATAAATACTCATAAGAACGATTATGATTGTAAAGATATATACATATATATAGTGGTGGGATGTTTAACAAGTATATATAACATAAGCTAGCATAATATAATAACAGATATATGATGAGATAATATAATACATATCATCTAATGTTAAATATGAGATGAGATGTATCAATTATATAGAATGTATAATATATATGTCTGATGTGGGTGTTTAGATGAGTGATGGTGGGCACGTTTAGAGCGTTAGTGTCTAGTATAATATGATGTTATATGGGTGGTGAGGTGGCACTTAAGTATAGATATTATTGATGGCATTAGGTGGTGCTTGCTGAACATTGGTGCAGAGAAACGAGGAGCAGAGGAAGAGAACGGAAAAGAGAAGAGAGAAAGAAGAGGAAAAAGAAATTAGTTGCAAATGGGTTCATTCATGGCTGCCATCTCCTACGCCAAAAACAGAGTGATCGATTGGATAATTAATGGAGAAGCAAACTTACAGTGATAAAAGGAAATCACCCTGGGTGATGCTCCAACAATGCGCTGGCGGTCGTCACTCTGTGTGCTCACGCTCTAGGGTTGAGAGTAGAATGAAGAAGATGGCGTTGAGTGTGATGGCTGGGAAAAGTTCCTCCTATTAATGTAATAGGATTAGGGTTTTGGGTAGTGATTTGGTTTTCAATATGCATCTTGCATGAAGGGAAATTTAGAGTAGATTAAGGAGTAATTTTTGGTCATTTCCAATAAAAGATATTAGAGTTTTGGGTAGTGATTTGGTTTCCAATATTCATCTTGCATGAATGGAAATTTAGAGTAGATTAGGGAGTAATTTTTGGTTATTTCCAATAAAAGATATTAGAGTTTTGGGTAGTGATTTGGTTTCCAATATTCATCTTGCATGAATGGAAATTTAGAGTAGATTAAGGTGTAATTTTTTATTATTTCTAATAAAAAGATTAGAGGATATTGTTAGAAAGGAAAGGAAAGAAAAATATAAATTTTCACACATGTGACAAATCATTGGCCATTAATAGATCGTTTTGGGGTATTACATTCCAGTTAGGGAATCCCCCGTACAATCAAAACAACTACCCTACACCTATGAGTCAACCGTACGGCCAATACTTTTCACCAATGCCTATGACCTACCCTCCACCTATGGGACAGTAGACCCATCAACCATTGATGGGGCAATCGACTAACCCATTCAAGTAGTTAAATGTGATTGTAGCTAGTATTGCTCGGATGGAGGAGACTCAAAAAGCTTTGTTAACACGTATGCAAAACGTCGAAGAACAACGAGCAAATCCTCAACCTTCTTCTAGTAGTCTTTTTGTACCTAGCAGGAGGTCTAAAAGGAGCGGTAGTAGGCAGGAAAATCAGGAATGATCACTGGCATTGTAAAATTTATTTTATATATGAATGAAAATGTTTTGTTTAAGACTATATTTAGTGGGCCGACTTACAACCATTCTTTCTTTTGTATCACTAACTTTGGAGTGGTATGGGACACAACAAAATTGGAGGATATTAAATAAAATGTGGAAGTAAGAAAACTCACGACCTTGTGTGAAAAGAAACATTTGGAGAAAGTTGCATTACTAACATTATCACTAAGTGTACACGGTATAGGACGAGTAAACTTGGACGATGCTATTAGTGAACTCCACTTCAACCGATGTTTTATAGAGACCGTGTTCATACAACTTAACTTGGTTGACACCCTTATTACCAAATTCATGTGGTGTGGGACACATTAATATGGATATTAGTCTAAAAGACTAAGCGAAAGAGTTTGAATACATAAGATTGCGATAGAACGTTAGATCAGGATATTTACCAAGGAAAATCTTAGAATTTTAATGACTCGTATGGATTTTCAATGAAATACATATGTATGTTCACAAAAAACCAGAACCGCGTTACACCGCAGAGAGAGTCTCAAAAGAGAAGACAAAAAAATTCAAAATGAGTGTGAGAGAGAAGAAAAATCACAAGGTGAAGTGATTTTGGTGTGAGAAATGAGGAAGGGGAGGGGTTCCTTAAATAGAAAAAATGGCGCCTGAATGTTCGGGCGCGGTGCCTGAAGGTTCGGGCATGCGCCTGAACTTTCGGGCGTTGGGCCGGAAGGTTCTGGCAGGTGCCTGAAATTTTTTTTTTTTTTTTTGTGTGCAAACCTAGGGTATTACAGTAACCCTCTCCTCTTATCAGGATAGATTTATTTGGTCCCTTCATAATTCCAGCTCATTCACTTCCAAATCTTTTTTCCAACACTTATCTGTCCATACCTCCTTTGCTCCTTTTCCCCTTGCCCATTCCATTTGGAAAGCTCACATTCCTTTCAAAATTAAAGTGTTTGGGTGGTTATTAGCCCATGATAAACTCTTGATTGGTAATCTTATTCAAAAGAGGTTACCCCAACTGACATTGCTTCCTCATTGTTGCCCGTTGTGTTTGATAGACGTTGAATCCACAAAGCATATTTTTTTCAGGTGTTCTTTTTCTTCTAAAGTTTTGGCTGAATGGCATTACAGGTTGCGTGACAAGTTCATTGTTCCCTCGACTTGTGGGGAATGCCTGTAGCTAGTACATGTGTACGGTTTGAAAAGGAGTAGAATGGAGGTCATGAAAACGACTTTGGGCTGCGCTTTGGATGCTCTGGATGGAACACAATTAGCGTATTTTCAATGGGGTGGCTCCATCCGTGGATGCTCTATGGAATGATACCCTCTTGGATAGTCCCTTTTAATCTTAATGGAGATTGGTCCTTGGATAATTGGGTTAGGTATTAAAAGAATTGTGTTAGCTAAGGTGGTGCGTTGCTTGTTATTGGGTTGATGGTTTTTTTTTTTTCTTTGGGGATGTTGGTTTTGTTCGAGTGTCTCTTTCGTTGTTTTTTCGTTTTGTGGAGTACCCTTGGTGCTCGTTTGCTACTACTGTTGTATCTTTTAGTTTTTAATATATTGCACTGTTTGTTTCCTCTCCAAAAAAAAAAAAACAAAAACTATCAGTGGTCCTATTTAGTACTAAATGACGCCTTGAAGAAATTATGAAATTAATAGAACTATTACATAATTAAGATAAAAAAAAAATAACATTGAAACTATAGATGCATATATGTTCTGCACATCATGATGAGGAAATAGCAAACCATAAATAAACAAGAGAGAAAACACTAGCTAGGAACAAATACTAGTAATTAACACACCAATTACCAATATATCTTATAGTAATAAAAATCCTGGAAATAGAAATAACTTAATCTAGTTATCATGATGATCATCTTATATATTATGCTCTAGGCTTGAGGCGACCCTCATTTGCTTGCTTGAAGAGCTCAGCTTGAGTTGCAGCAGCATGATTGGACACCAGTGCTGATGTGAAGTGAGACATGACTTGGTGGGTGGTGAAAGGGAACCTTGCATTGACCATAGAGTTGAGTAAAGAAGCAGTGCCTTCTCGGTAAAGAGCACCAAATCCATCAGTACGCGTGTTAGCCAAAGCTTGAGGCAAGGTAAGGCCTGTACCAAGAGGAGTGCTGGTAGTGGTAGGCACTCCAAATAGGTTTCCTACAGTTCCCCACCATCCAAAGAGACCCCAAATTGCAGTTGGATTGGATCTCCAGTAACTACACAACAATATGTAGAAAGAGACATTTATGTATGAATTAATTCATGGTCAAGAATGACTATATTTGATTGAAAATATGCATCTGAAAGCAAATAAAACAATTGATTTTAAGATTGGTAATTAAAATGCTGAAGTGACATTCAGGATTGAAACTGATAGAGAAGTATTTTCATTAATGCACCATTGAACTACTCCAATTAATGGTGTTTGAAGGTGATATTCCTATAGATGTTTGCTATAAATATCAATGTAGCACTGCTCTTAAGAGCGACCAATTAGTTCTGATAGTACTGTATATAAATGTGGTAATTAAAAAATAATGATAAAAATAGTTAAGTATACCCTCCATTAATCAATGATTTAATTATGGATGCATGCTACATTTATGCAGCATGCAGTGACTTGCAAGAACCAGTAACTACACAACAATAGATATATATTTGAATCAATTAATCATGAATGACTACAGCTGATTGAAAGCAAATGGAACAATTAATCATTTTAAGATTATATTCAATTGATTCTAGTAGTACTGTAGTGTATATAATGCTAAAACAACCTAAAAGATAAATCCAAAATCATATCGACTGATGTCCACCCATCACGTACTCACCACATCAATATCGGTGTAGTTTTGGATCCTCTAGTATTTTAGATGTATAGTTATCATAAAAAATTAAACAAAAACAAAAATAAAGTATACTCTTATATAATCAATGAATTAATCATGGATTCAGCTAGTGTTCACTTACTTGCAAGTACCAGTGAAGGGTGGCGGTGCATTAGGGTCGGGAAGAAATGGAGAGGGTGGTGTAGTTGGGGTGCTAGTGGATGGAGGAGTCTCAACAACTGGGGTGGGAGTTGTTGGGGGAGTTTCCACAACTGGAGTTGGAGTAGAAGGTGTAGAAGGTGTTGGAGTGTAGCTTCCATGGCCACCTGAGGGTGTAGAAGGTGTCGGAGTGTAGCTCCCATGGCCATCTGAGGGTGTAGAAGGTGAAGGTGTTGGTGTAGAAGGCGTCGAAGGCGTAGGGGTGTAGCTTCCATGGCCGCCTCCACTCGGTGGCGTTCCACAGTTTCCACCACTACTTCCTCCGCCGCCAGAACCAGGTGACGGGGAAGGGTCGTGCGAATGATGCCCGTGGTGCGAACCTGCAAACCAATAATCATAGACTAGTATTAGATTAATTAATTCTTGAACTTCTTTAGTACTGATTGCATCAGATCTTGAGCATCAACTAGGTAGTTTCGTGAAGAAGCGAAAGAAATTAGAGAAATTGGACCGAGAAAACAAAGAAATGAGAGAGAAAGGAAAATTATGAGGGGACCTTGTATCTTCTTAGAGTTGCGTTTAAATGGTTGTAGGATGATCTAAGGGATTTAATGGTGCATGAGTCCCTTTACACCATCCAAATCAAAATCCATGTATGTAAATATAAATGAGAATGCTTTGAAAATACATTTTGGAACACTCACTTTTGATACTATGCCTTTAAAAAGTCATTAGATTGCCTCGAATCTTAATACGTGATTCGAGACAATCTAAGAGTACGTGATTCGAGATAATCTAAAAGTGTGATTCAATAGCAATACTCGTATATAAAAGCAATAAAGCGCATGCATATAACATATCAACATTAATTTGACACAACGTTTTGCTACAGCAGTTTAACGTAATACCGACTGATCAAACTACTATATATATATAAACTGGGAAATCAGTCAAGATAGGAAGAGAAGAAGCTTAGGAGGATTGTACCAGGAGGGTAATAGGTCTTCTGATCTTCAAAGCTTCTGCAAGTAACAGCAATCAGCAGGCTTTGAAAAACCAAGAAACCAACATAAAAACACAAAAAGAAATGGGCCTTGCTTCTATGATCCCCCTTCTCCATGTTGTCTGCTTCAAGTAGCTAGCTGTATTAATTCAACTGGGAAGAGAACTGCAGGACTAGTGAAAGAAGAAGAGGGTACTCTTGTGATGAGTAGTATAGCAAGGAAGGAGCATTGGGAGGAATAAATATATATACAAGAGATAAACGCGAGTAAATTGGAGAAAAGATGGTGTAATAAGCTTTGGGCACTTGTAGTAAATATTGGTAGATAGAGAACGGTGAGGTTGGTCGAAGTTCTGCAGAGTGCATTTACAATTTCTGAACACATTTATAAGCTGCAGTAAGGGATGCATCAGTACGTGGAGAGTGTGTATGTATGTGTATGTGAGCTACAATGCTAGCTACTATTTAGCATTTATACATGATTAATGCTAGGAAATTACTTTAAAGAACTTTAATATATATTTTCCAGCCACAAACTTAAAACTCAATGTTGTGTTTTGACTCCTCTTTTTCCCGGAAGGAAAACAACTGTTCTGATCAACAATGCTAGCTGCCTTGCCATTCACTATTTATGTCACTCCAAGTAGATTATAATATTTTCTCCTTTCACTATGCTTTTATTTAATTTGGACCTTTACATCACTGTTTATAATGATACAAAGAACCCATATGATGTTGGGAAATATTATTTTATAAAAAGACGGCCTAATATTTTATTTTTTTATTTAATTTTTACTAGAAACTACGTGCCCTTAAGCCCTTTTATGTGAGGTGCTAGGCTCCTTAAAAACCCATTAATTCTCATACCAACAGATTAACAAGAATGGTCATGTCCCCAAGGCTCACAGTCAACCGAATTTGTAAATTTGTCTCATGGGTTTAAGTACGATATTTCCTTTTTTAAGGGACATACATCATGTAAACTTTTAACTTGGTCAAGTGTCCTACAAACGTATTTATTAATCTTCCCACCTTACCGTGATCTAAACTCTCGACCCTGTGAAATCAACCTTGAAGCTTAACCACTATGCCAACACGCCGTTGGCTAACAGCTTAATATTGTTAATCCGAACCACATTGCTTTGAGAGAATTAATGTTGAAATATAAATAGTTTCATTTAATTTTTATTTGTCTTAAGGTTATCTGTACAAGTTTGAGTTCTGTGGTGCACAACAACAAGAATTAAAAGGAAAGTTTGCAACTTATAGATGATTCATGATGATGGAAGATTGGGCTTATTAGTGGTGTTTAGTGGGAAAAAAAAATGACAAGTTAAAGAGTTGAAACGATTGCCAATTGGAGATGTGCTGTCAGAGTCAATGCATGCTTCAACCTATACAACGGCACCATTCAATTGGCATAAAAAGAAAGGAAAATGGGCAGGGAGAAATAAGAAGGCTCTTGGGTGACACCAATAATATTGGTTCTACCATATTTAATGTCACCTGCAGAAATTCTGCCCATTAACCTACGTAACTAGGTCCAATACATTCTCAAAATATCTTAGGAAAAGCGTGACGTTCTCAAATATTGCAATGTCGCATTATATGTTTTTTTTTTATTTCTTTTTTTTTTTACGAGAAAATAGTGTATGATTATATTAAATATATGTCACAAAGTCTTCTATTGGATAGCAATGAGAGAAATTCGTCCAACTGACTTATGGCTCTAGAGGAAGGGGAATGAGAAAAGTGAAAATTTCAATAACTTTAGGTAGACCCGTCACCTATGTTGCTAGAAGAGAAGTGAGCTATTGGAAAAAAATGAAGGAAGGATAACTAATATAAACGAGGGAATCAGATAACCAATGCAAAGTTCTCGCAACAGCTATCTTCCCAAAAACGAATAACATGCCATTACCTAAAGAAGGTGATAGATGAGGATGGAAGTCTGACATATATTGGAAAAAACAAATTTTCATGGACTCCGATAAGATGAGGAGTAAGAAGTTCAGAAGCCCCATCCTAATGCGATGCCCCATTAATGTTGATAATAACTCTAGTCCATAGTAAGTGTCTTTCTTAAAAGAGTCTCCATAACCACTTTGAAGAGAGTCTCACATTCCTTTTAACAAGATATTCGATCCCCAAACCGCCTTTACTAACTGGCATCTGCACCACCTTCCAATTCACAAGATGACAATTACTTTCATTATCCATTCCTTTTCAAAGAAAGAATCAAAATAATTTTTTGATGACATTGGCCACCCCTATAGGAATCTTGAACAATGAGAGAAAGAATGTTGGAATTGTTGATAGCACAGTTCGAATTAAAGCTAACTTTCCTTCCTTGGATAAGAAGCTCATTTTTCATCAATCTAATCTCTTCTACACCTTTTCAAGCACTGGGTTTCAAAAACCATGTGATAAGGGATTGCCTCTTAATGGTAAACCGAGGTAATTCAAAGACCATGAACCTATTGAGCATCCAATCTTATTTGCCAAAAATGCAAGGGTTTCGTTGTCCACATTAATACCCACTCTTAGCCATATGTTTACCTTCAAACCTGGAATATTGCAAAAACATTGCAAGATGAGAATGGACATCATAACATTTTCCTCAAAACCATCTAAAAGAAATAATGTATTGTCAACGTATTGCAAATAAAAAATTTCAACATTGTTTCTACTAACATAAAAGCCCTGGACCATAGAATAAGAACATGCCATGTCCATGAGTTAACTTAAGACATCAGCCACCATTGTGAATAGAAATTGTGATAATAGGTTGGCTTTTCTTATACCCTTTTTCCCTGAAAATTTACACCGCGGCCTGACATTCACTATTACTAAGTAAGTCACAGATCTTAAGCAACCATTGATCCACTTCTTCCATTTATCACCCAAATCGTTCCTTTGCAAAGTCAGCTTTAAACATGATACAAGGCTTCTTTCTACATCTATAGTTCTCGACCACTTCATTTGCTATGAGTGAAGCATTCAAAATTCGTCTTCCTTATATGAAGGCTAATTAGGAGTAAGCAATAGTCTTGTGAAGTACCTACCTCAATCTTGTTGGCAAGACTTTTGCAATAATCTAATACAAACTTGTGTGACCAGACTAATAGGTTTGTAGTCAGACACCTTCCACGAGTTCAGCTTCTTGGGAATCGGACATAAGTATGTTTCATTGGTTCTTATGTTGACTACCCCGTGGTGAAAGAAGTCCTCTAACACCTTCATGAGATCCGTTTTCAAAAAATCCCGAGAATCTCGATAAAAAGCCATCTGGCGACCTTAGCACCTTATCACACTACATGTAAAAATCGCTTCCCTAAGTTTTCCTTCCTCAAATGGACGTTCTAACCAAACCGCATCCTCAACAGACAATGGATCCCACTCCAGCCCTTCAACTCCCCAAGTTGTGACACTAATGCATCATATAGATTCTGAAGAAAAGAAAACTCACCAACTCTCTCACAATATCTTCTTGTGAATTAACCAAGACTCCATTTTTACACTCAATCTCAATGATAACGCATTTTTTGCCTTTCTACTGTTCCACATTATGTGAAAGAGACTGGAATTTGAGCCACCTTCCTTAATCCACCTTGACTTCACCTTTTGTATTGTCGGCCAACTCCACTTTTGCTTTGTTTCGAAGGTCAACTATTTTTGAAAACTAATGGGCTAAGCCCTCCTAATTATCCAAATGCCCAATGAGATATTTGAGACCCTTCTTTTTTAACTTCAATGTACCGAAAACCTACTTATCCCACTACGACGACCCCACACCCCATACCGCCATCCCTCATGGATTGGCGTGCGAAAGTACCGGGGGTGGGTCGCCCAGCGTAGGCATCCACAACCACCTCAAATCATCCCATGAGATGATTGGGACCCTACAAGCCTCAACCAGACTCTCACATAGAGTCTCCAAAATTATTATTTTTTAACCATAACAATCACCTAATAGACTTAGCAATTCTAAATCATCAAATACACACATCCACATGAATCAAATAAGAATGATCTTCCAAGTAAACATAGACCGAATAAGAATGATCCCAAGGCATACAAGACAATAATAACGATCATAACAATCCTCAAATAAAACATATAACCATGATCAAAAGGGGTCTCCAACATAAACCCAAAATAGTCTAAGGCAACATGCCTAGACTCATCATCATCAATCCAAGGCCAACGGCCAATAAACATCAACACAACAATAATACGCAAAGTCCCTCACCATATAGGTTTAACAAGTGTTATTAATTACATATGTATCAAAATAAGCAAAACATATACATATGTAAAGACATCCATCACACACATCAAACCTAGACTCACATCAAGATGTCCTTAGCTTCTGCAGTGGCTAACTCTCAAGAGAAGGCTATGCCCTTGCCCTTGCCTTTATCAGTAGAACCTGAAAAGAGAGTGAGAGTGTGAGCCAACGGTGCCCAGTGAATAGTGTTCAGTAGTGCCATCAATTATACATTAATAAAAGTCATAATGCACATGCATGAAATAATGCTCATGAGCATGTGAATCATAAAACACATAGTAAAAATAAGCATTCTCAATTCCATGCATTTCAAAACCATTCATTTCCTGACATATAGATCATTCACTCGTCTGTGACATGATCCTCCCTAAATAGGGGCATGTTTATTTCCACTTCTAGAGAAGTCAGCTTGGCGAACATGCCCAAGCCTCCTAGAAACACCTAGGGAACTTAGCTTGGAACACCAAGCCTTCTAGAGCTTCCACATACAAATCTACCTCTAGAGAAGTCGGCTTGGCAACATGCACAAGCCTCCTAGGAACACCTAGGGAACTTAGCTTGGAACACCAAGCTTCAAGAGTATCAATGCATGTCATTCAAAACACATCAAACACATGCATATCCATAATAATGTTTCATGACTTTCAACATATAAGTATAAGTAAATAAGATGACACAAGTGATAAACAAGACGAACAACTACTCACAACCAATGCCACTCAAGCAGAGCTATCCACACACGGGTCTACACGAATCCCAATGCAAAATAAGATCCTGAAACCATAGATTCATGCACATACATCAATTACCATGATCATCCATACAACTAATCATGATCAATTTCTAATTCAACAAGTCCATGTGCATCTAATCCCCATCATGAGTTTCTCATCTCATGATCAACCTCGACATTCGTGCAAATCCACATATAAGACTAATTCCCAAAAATTAAGACAAATACTTAGTCTAGGTCATTCAATCCTAACACAAGTCCAAACCATTCAAAACCATGCAAGATTGATTATAAACAAGTCAATTCCTCAATTCAAATCAAAACATGGCATATAATCCAAATTGAGAAAAAATCTCTACAATAGGCATAGAGCCAAATTGCACTAAATCGTACCAAATTAACATAGGTTCAAACATTCTAAACCCATGATTCCACTCAATTTAGGTCCAATTAGATAATCCCCAAGTCAATTTGATCAATTGACTTGGTGTAGGTCAATAGCCCCAATTTGGGCAAACTTTCCAAAAACAAGCCCTATGCCGATTTTACACTACAACTAGGGTTTATGATGGATAAAAATATTGAACACCACCATCAATCAACTAGGATCAGCCACTTATCCAACATAGTTGACATGCAAGCCCAACCGAAATCCCTAAGTTTGAGTTCTAGGGTTTAGGTCTTTATACTAGATCTACCAATTTCTTGCTAGAAATTGGCGGAAAAATGGTGTCATTGGGTTTCAAATCCACCAAGGAACCCAAATCAGTAGCCTACAAGTCTCCCTATGAGTTTCACACGAAACCCTAACTTCGAGCACCATCAAAAAGGGGATGGAATGCTTGAGAAATGATTTTCAAGTGTATATCTAGGTCTTAGAAAGTTGATTCCACCATAAACAAGCCAAAATAAGTGAAAATCAGCCAACCCTAGGTCTAGGGCACCACAAATCCGTAGTTCATACCCACCCTTAGGTCAAAACCGAGCTAATTTACACAACCAAAATGAGAGTCTAGGAAGAAAATGAAGATTTAGACTTACTTTGGGTAAGATTTGAGCAAGAAATCATCAAGAACCAAACTTTTCTTCTCTCCACCCTTCTCCCCTTTTCTCTAAGTCCAAAACATGCAAATGAGCCAAAAAGTTTGTGTTGGTTGCTTAACTAGAAAGAATTTTGGGCCCACAACTCAAAACTGTCAAAATTCGGATTTTCTGGGCAAAATGGCTATGGAGCGCTCGATACACATCGGATTTTCACATTTAGATAGGCGTTTTTTATGTAAAAACGCATTTCGGACTCATTTCTAATATCCCCACGTCCATTTGACACACCCAACATAAAGTTATCATAAAATTAACACATAAATACAACATAACAAACATCAAACAAACATCAAACACATCAAGGCAACACGTAGAGTTTGGGCAACATGCAATTGGGTTATGGGCTAGATGAAATGATTATTAGAGCATTACACCCAATGCTTCACAGTTGTCCTTACCTGACTCAATCTAAGTAAGAACTTGTGACCCTTTTACCGAAGGCCGACCTTGGGGCAGGGTTTAGGGTTTCAGAGGTCAACTATTTTTTAAGACCAACAGGCTAAGCCTCCTAATTATCCAAATGCCCAATGAGATCTTTGAGAGCCTTATTTTTTAACTTCATTGTACCGAAAAACTCCTTATCCCAATGCTTCACAATTCCCTTACATGACTCAATCTAAGCAAGAACTCATGACCCTTTTGCCCAAGGCCGACCTTGGGGCAGGGCCCACAGGGAAACTTCCCCAAGGTCCCAATTTTTGGGGGCCCCACATTTTACCAATATATATATATATATAAATATATGTGTGTGTGTGTGTGTGTGTGTGTGTGTGTGTGTGTGTGTGTGTGTGTGTGTGTGTGTGTAATTTTTTTTTAATTTTATTTTTTAATATTAATTTTTACTCTTTTTAAAACTTTTTTATTAAATTATTATTGTCTACTTATTGTTCATGCCCAAAATCTTGTCGCAATGTAAAACCCTAAAGTGTCAAAAGAACTATAATTTTAAATAAGAAATTCGACAGCAGCAATCTTGTGATCGGCGACTCCCTCTTTTTCTTCTTCTTCTTCTTCTTATTATTATTATTATTATTATTATTATTATTATTATTATTATTATTATTATTATTATTATTATTATTATTATTATTATTCCTGTTCCTGTTCCTATTCTGCCCTGTTTGCTAGCCACTTTTTTATTTTATTTTTAGTTTTTTAACTTTTTCTACACTGCAATTCAACCGCATTTTTTTGCCCTATCTGGTAGCTACTATCTCCGTCTGTCAAAAAATTGCTTTTACAATTCAAATTTTTTTTTTGCTAATTTTGTATTTAGATCAGGTACAACAATTTTATCAATAAACATGATGTTGAAGTTATCATAATAGTAGACTGGTGTTTTCATGAGTTTGTTACTATCGGATATTTGTGTCAAATGTGAAATAATTTTCTATTTGTGTTAATTTTGTGTCTTTTTTTGTATTCGCAAAATTTGTAAAGAATATTTATTTATTAAAAATAAAAGGGCCTCATTTTAAGTACCTCGCCCCAAGCCCCCATTTAGTCAGGACCGGCCCTGCTCTTGCCCGTGAGTGTATGCCTCACTCCACCACCTAGAAGCCAGTATCCCAAAATGCTTGTGTGCAAACCAAACGTTCTCGAACCTAAAAGGAGTTGGACCCCACTTAACTGTATTCGTGTTATATTGGACAATGATCTGAAGTAAACTGTGGTAAACACTCCTGGGGATACACGGGAAACCTCAACTCCCAATCTGAAGATACTAAAAATGTCACACCCCGCTCGGACGAGCCTAAACCGGCGGGACACTCACGACGGGGCGCGAATGCATTATAACGATAGCTGAGTGCGCGGAAACACGATTAAGTACAAGTATGATTTCATTAATTTTAAAATATAATTGTACATGAAAAAGTTAAGGGAACATTCTCCCAAAATCCCCAATGAATAATACAAAGGGTACAAAATGTGGGCCCAAAAACCTGCACCAGGTCCACCCTAATCTCCTGTGAAAAATTGGATAACAATAGGGTGAGCTAAACGCTTAGTGGGTAAAATAGTTCGTGAATATAACAATTAATAAAGCAAACTTCATCATCAAATATCTTAAATACACATCAGAGCATTATAATCAATCCAATATGTATGTATGCATGACACCGTCTCGTATTGGTTTGATGATTGTACGTCGCCTGAGTTCACGTACAGATGTCCCTCCGCAGGAGTAGTCGGGTTCTCATTGTACGTCCCTCCTCAGGAACGACGCTCTGGATTCACGTACAGATGTCCCTTCCCAAGAGTAGCCAAGTTCTCATTGTACGTCCCTCTCCAGAGAAATATAATGAATAGCGAGCATCACTTCTAACTATTTTATGAATCATAAACCACATACGTCCCTAGGTGGTGTTATGTATGATGTCAATGCATGAACTGGTCTGGTCTGGTCTTTACTTAACATTTAGACAAGATTTGGCAACGTCTGGTGATCCTTATCAGGATCGGCATCACGACGTGCAAGGTTAGGAAATTCAGTATTACTTGTATAAGCTGATAGCTTTCAAATAAGACTAACCAAATCAGTCTCTAGTTGAGAGGTGAGACACGATGTCTACTTAAATACCAATCGTCTAGAGCAGCACGCTGCCTCTCGTTCACTATTTAAATTCCTTTATGGGTACTGTTCACGAAACAATACCGTGAACAGTACTCGTATGAAAAAAAAAATTAAAGAAGTTGCTGAAGACGAAAAGAAAAAAAGAAGAAAAAGAGAAAGGAAAGAACGAAGGGGAAACGATGGATTCGCGGCCAAATTTGACGTGCCGGTAAGCTATTTTTGCTATTTTCGTCTTGAAATTGATCTTTAACTAGTGTATGACGATTCTAGCGAAGTAATTTTAGCTAAGGAGCTGTTTTATGGTATTTTCGAAATTGGGGTTTTTATCCAGCTTGAATGAAAATTTGTTCGAAAGGTGGAAAAACACTTCCTAGACTATAGAATCCCCGAATATGTGGTTAGATTTCATTTATTTGTTCATTTGGAATTTTTATGGCTGTTGGAAGTTAGAGTTTATATTGGAGACCTTTTGAATCATATTAAAACCCGATGAAACTTCAGTTTAAGGCTATAAAATGGTAGAATGAACTGTTGTGATTTCATGGATGCTAATTTCATGATTTTTGCAGACCGTTTGACAATTTTTGTAAAAATTTACATGTTTCCAATGAATAGTGACGTGAACAGTATTGTGAATAGTACTATAATTATATCCGGTGAATAAAATAGAATTGGAATCTAATGAAACTCCTGTTTGAGATCATAGAATCTTAGAGAACTGAATTTCGGACGTTTCGATTCTAAGATTGTGATTTTTGGATATGATTTGATATTTTTAGTACCTAAATATATGGTTTTGGTGAGTAAAATTTACTTTTGTGACCTTCGCGAACGTGTAAAACCTTAGTAAAATTCCTGTCGAAGGTAGTAGAATGGTAGTAGGACTGATTTTACACTTGTCGATGTGGATAGAATAATTTTAGGAATGTTTTATATTTTTAATAAAATTGATATATGTTCCAATAGAAAAAAAAAAGTTAGAACTAGTGAAAATATGAATTGGAAATCTATTTCACTATTCTTTCTTGTGCAAATATCTAGATTGACCACAGAAATGGTATAATAACATTTTCAACTGCTTATGAGTCCTAAAGTCAGTGAAAAATTAAATATGTAAATGGAAACTGAGTATTTACGCGGAAAATAGATATGAATAAATAGTGCAATAATTTTCTCTGGGAATGTGGAGCTATTGTAATGGTGTTTAAGTGAGTTTGAATGGTGTTTAGTTGATTTTAATGATTAAATATGACTTGAATTTTATATGTGCAGTGTTTGAAATTGGGAGTTTGATGTATTGGTGACTTATCTTGAGAGACCATTGGTGCTGAAAATTTGATGATGCATTTGTAATTGGTGATGATCATTTTTGTTGGACATAAGTGGCACATTCACTTAGACCAGTTGTTTAACCACTGTGAGTATATTTTCTTGATTTTGGTTCTTGTATGGAATTTTATTTATATGAAATGTTTAATTGTAAATATGTTATATACGTAAATACATTGTATTTTATTGATCATTCAAAATGATTTTGGCATTTGGAGTATGTGAGACGTGCGGAGACAGATCGCATATGTTATCATTTCATTAGGAATTAGACCAGGATGAGTGTTATGCGTAACCTCATCGTCAGTAGGCCTGTCCTAACAAGGATTTTAGATCCTTGAATTGAGTAATGTGAGGTCCGAGCGTAGGCTCCTTATCGGTGCATAGTAAGGAGTTCGTACCCACTCCATTACGAGAAGGAAGGAGATTGTGGTTTTAGTTGAAAAGGATGCATTGTTTTCTTGAAAAATCATGAAATCTATGTTGTTGACAGTGTGTTGTATACTGTATATGGGTATGTACAGTGTATGGTACACTATGTCGGTCATGACATCAGCCTACGTCAGGGGCGTCGTGACAATATTGGTATCAAAGCATTAGGTTTAAAATCCTTAAAAAGATATAAGCGTTATGATATTATGATTGTTTGTATGGGTATACATATGGGTAGTCCTATTATGTTGAGCCTAATCCAATATGTTATCTTGACTGAGAATCACCTGTGTCGGTGAATTTCAGATTTGGAAAAGAATAGTCAAGATTAACAATGGAAAGTGTTGATCAAGAAAGTATCAGAAGGCTGAAAGAAAAAGAACTGGATGTAATCCAGTGATAATAAATTACATAGTTTATATATGGCTAGTAACTACCCAACAACAACTTAATACATAGCTTATGAGCTTGTGGCAAAGTTGTAATGTGAGAAAGACAGAGGCTTGAACCATTGATAGCTCCAGATGTGGGTGCTAATGGTGTGAGTACTTCTATAAAAACATATATAGTTAAGACTGAAGTAAAAATAAAATAAATAGAAGGTCTCAATGATAAGCCAGATGAAATGAAAAGATATGTGAAAGTTATGAAACTTTCAGGATAAGAGACTCTCCTATCTTAACTGGCAGTCTGATATTAGGCGTAGCAAAGAATTTGCTACTCTGAGTGGAGACCATCTTAGAGAATGATTAAGTCTCTAAAAATGATAAAGCAAGTTAGCTAAGTTTAAGCTAACTGATGATAAGAGATAATAGAAAAATTGGGTTAAAAACTCCTGAGATGATTAAGGCATGAGATTAATTAAAGAAACTATTTATGAGGGCTTCTATCATCATGCGAAAATTGATTTAAGGCATGAAAAATTTTATCTTGTTAAAATGTAGTGAGATGCCTAACCATAAATACAAACATGAATTAAATAGACTGGTATAGTTTATTTTTGGAATGATCACTATGGATACTCTGAGAATGATAAGGATCTAGAATAAATTTTGGGATCCTATACGGCAGGTTTGATAATTATTGGATTATAAATATATGTGCAGGTTGTGAGGCAGCCTATAAATTTCGGGTTAGCCAAAGCTGTGGTGAAAGTATTGACACCAGCAATACTAGTGATATAGCTTGCACTGCCGTTTGAAGCCGAGTCATCAACACTAGTGTTAGGTAAAAGGAGAAATAAGTAATGTAAGGAAATGTTGGGGCAATAATATGAAATTTAAGATAAGTGAAACATTGAGTAAGGTTGAAATTTTGACAGTATTCGTGTAGCACCCGTGCCTTTAGGTGACGTCATTTTGACCCATAGTGTACCAGCGGAGTACCCGTATATGTATTCGTATACGTATGTATATATGTATTTTGATGCTCGAAGCACGTAAGTTCGAGTGTCTTTGCATGATTTTATGTCATAAAGAGTGCGCATGAAGTTTCGGAACCATCAGAGACCCGTTCGACGTCAAAACATGTCGAGAACGGTGTTTTGGATCCAGTGGAGCTCGCTCCATGGAGGAAGAAATTTATGTCACAAATTACATCAATGGTTTGATCTCCTAGATCCGTGGTCCGATTGTGCTGAAATTGTTTCAGCTCATTCTTATATGATAGATCTTCATTATGAACGGTGAAGATCTTGATCGGAGTTACCTACTATGAGTTATAAGACTTCAAACACTGTTTCACGGGTTTTTGGATTTTCTTACGCACAAACAGTTAGATCTCGCAATCCCACCGTTGGATTGAGTTGAAAGTTTACCAAAATGTTGGTAACGGACTTATGCAACTTTAGATCGGTTAAGATGTTAAATTGGTTGGTATTTTGCAGGACATTGACTATCTAAGTGCAAGTATTGTAATAGGAAAACTGATTTTTTGATAGTTTTTGGCAACTTTTAGTTGTGGGCCCAAGCTTGTCTATTTAAGCAACCAAAACTTAATTTTAGGTTCATTTGCTCATTTCTCAGCCAGAAAAGAGAGAAAGGAGCTGGAGAGGAGAAAAAGAGAGGAAAATTAGGGTTTGGTGGTTTCTTGCTCAAGAACACCTAAGGTTTGCATTTTTCCTCCATTTCTTCCTTGAATCTCTCTATTAGTTGCATGATAGCTTTATTTTGAGCATGAGGGTTTCATTTTGATGCATGCATTGTGATGAACCTTGGATGGGTGGAAAACCAAAGTTGGAGTTGAGTTTTGCATGTCACATATGTGTGATTAGAGAGTGTTAGGAGTACACTAATGGTGAAGCCCCCAATTTCTAGCAAAAATTGGAAGGGTTAGTTCAAATGACCTATACTTAGTTTATGACCTTAGACTTTTTCAAAATCTTTGCATGTCAACTATGTTGACCTAGTGGCCATTGTGGATGATTCCATGTTGCAAGATCAGTAAAATTCATGGTTGAACATAGTGGCCTAGTGTAAAATTGATAATATGGCCTATGTATGAAAATTTCCAGATTTGGGGCTTTTAATGCTCTTGATATAAATTCTGGAAAATTATGCAATGTAGGTCTAATTGGACATGATTAGGGTTGTTTGATGATTGAATTTAGTGGGTTCTCATAATGGACACCCTAAGGTTGACTAATTTTGATTTAGGCTAAGTATTTGACATTTTTCATGTACTTTGGCAATTTTGTAAGTAATTTGGGGATTTTGCCCAAATTGGGACTTTTCACCCAAAGCAAGTCAATTTATGAAATTGACTTGGGGATTGTTTAATTGGACCCAAATTGAGTAGAATCATGGGTTTAAAATGTTAGAACCTATGTTAAATTGATATGACTTAGTTCATTTTGGCCTTATGTTTTATATTGGCCTAATTGGAGATTTTGACCAAGACTTAGTCAATTGATGAAATTGACTTGATGTATAGTTTAATTGACCCTAAGTATAATTGAATTTCATGTATATTAGTGGTTGGATCATGGGATCACCCTATTACATTCAATTTAGGTCAATCTTAGTTTAATTAAGTCTAAGTGATCAAGTTGGGCAATATGAAATTTGGCTCAAGGGGGTAATCAATTTATAATCTAATTGACTTTAGATTGGGTTTGAACATGGGGTTTTGACACACTTTATGACTGATTTTCAGTTGTGTGAACCATGTTATTTCCAGGTCTTGTGATTGATCTTGAACCCGTTTAGTCAATTGGAGAGTTTTGACGATTGGATTGGCTAGACTTAGCCAATCAAGAGTGAGTGTTCTTTTACTTTTGGATTATTTATATGTGGCATTGTAGTATAGAAATGTTTTAAATGCTTATGTATGATGGTATGCATGTTTTAATATTCCATGAAATACATTTGAGCATAATTCATTGGGATGATAATTTGGGTTGAGGCTCCTAGTTGGAATTTCCTCTTTTTGGGAATTCTCGTAAGTCTAGCGGCGATCCCAGTTGTGTACCTGGCAGAGGATTTTATGGCTTGTGTATGGGTAGGTTAGTTTAGGCTAATCTTACGTGCTGCACAACCCCAGAAATCCTATTAGAATACGAGTATTGTGTGTGTGTTCAGGTACTGTGTGTAGCGCACCAGCCTTGAACCCCCGTACTCAGGAGGTGTTAGGATTGCATGAGCATGACTACAAATGTTATGCATCATCTTATGTATGACTTGATCCATTATGTTAGCATGTATGTAATCTATTTCACCATCATGATATTTCAACTGTTTTATGATCTTACCATGTTTTATAAATGCACGTATATGCCACTTGTAAATAACATTCATTTTGCTGGTTGTAGCTCACACCTCACCATCTTCTTTCAGGATCTGTTAGAAAAGGAAAATGGAAGACTTGACTGCGAAGCGTCCCTTGTTATTGTTTTATGTAGGTGTTGTTTATTTAGTTTTGTATTTTGATAATTATGTACATGATAATACCTAGTAATGGTATATTTAACACATAGTTGGGATGTGTTGGGTTTTGTGTCATTTTGAAGACTAGAATTTTATATTTATAAAAATTTAGAGAAGTAATATTTTATTTCATTATGATCATGTTAGGTGGTTGTTAAGGATGTACTTTTATTCCTTTTTGGGGATTCGTATTTGTATTCGAGAGCTGACGGGGCGTCGGGTGTACCGACGGAGGGTATACTCGAAGGTTCCCGTGCTGGTCACGACGTCACGTAGTGTAACACCCCGTAGTTTTAATTAAATTCATACGTTGAATTACGCGTATATCAAGATATATAATACACGAATTTTATACGTAGGAGCCAAATATATGCGTGTATGATTAGTAAATAAATAAAATTATGAAATAAAGATGATGTGGGATCATCCTATATGGGTGCTTACAAGGTAAAAATTAAGTTGAATTAAATTGATTAATTTATGGGGTTGATTAATTAAATATGTAAATTGAGTTGATGATCAAAATATTAAATGAGGTTGTGAAGTGCATGAAGAGTTGTTAAAGTAATTAAATAGTTGAATGAATAGTTGCATGAGGAGCATGAGATAAAAAAATAAATAAATTCTCTATCTTTTACTATCTATCTCCAACGCAACAAGAGAAAAAAACAAAACAAAAATGGGATCTCTCTCTCTTTAATATCTTCCTCTCCACGTTTTAGGAAAGAGAAAAATAAAAATAAAAATAGAAAAGAAGTTGCAGAAAGGGAAGAAAGAAGAACGGACATGAGGGAAGGAAGAAAGAAGAGGAACGGAGGAAGGAACGCGTGATTCACGTCAAATCGGGACTTGCGGTAAGTGATTTTCACTCTATTTCTTCGTGAACTTGAGATCTAAGCTAAATGCAACCTTTCATTCGGAGTAATTTTTGCTGTGAGAGCCATTTTACAGCGTTTTCAAAAATTGAGATTTTGACCCAACGTGAATGAAAATCCACTAGGAAGGTTGGAAAACACTTCCTAGGCTGTAGGAACCTTAAATATATGGTTAGATTGAATTTATGTGTTCATTTAGAGTTTTTATAGCCGTTGGAAGTTTGTTGAAATTTAGAGTTTAGATTGAAAACCTTTTGAATCATTTAAAACCCAATGAAACTCCAGTTTAAGGCTATAAAATGGTAGAATGAACTGTTGCGAGTCCATCGATGCTAAGTTCATGATTTTTGAGAACATTTAACAATTTTAGTAAAAATTTACATGTTCCCAATGAATAGTGATGACGTGAACAGTGATGTAAATAGTACTATGATCAGATCCAGTTAATAAAATGGAATTAGAATCCAATGAAACTCCGATTTGAGATCATAGAATCGTACAGAGTTGATTTCTGGACGTTTCGATGTTAAGATCATGATTTTTGGATATGATTGGTATTTTTAGTAACTAAATATATGGTTTTGGTGAGTAAAATTCACTGTCGTGACCTTCGCGAACGTGTAAAACCTTAATAAAATACCTGTTGAAGGTAGTAGAATGATAGAATGACTAATTTTACACGTGTCGATGTGGACAGAATAATTTTAGGAATGTTCTAGATTTTTAATAAAAGTGATATATGTTCCAGTAGAAAAATAAACCGAGAATTAGTGAAAATATGAATTGGAAATTTATTTTCATTGTTCTTTCTTGTGGAAATATCTAGATTGACCACAGAAACTAGATAGTAGTTTGTTCAACTGCTTATGAGTCCTAAAGTGAGTTGGAATCTAAATTCACAGAATAGGTATAAGATTATTCAGGTTGATCTTTATTCTTAATGATTTAAAGTGAGTTGAGAAATTGAAGATGTAAATAGATATGATTAAATGAAATTGAATTATGGAGTGATTGTGACAGGTTGAGTTAGTTGGATATAAATTGGAGCTGGACTCGAAAGCGACGGTGATGGTATTTAAGTTGAAAAGTCTTGTACTATGAGTATATTTTCTTGATTTTGGTTCTTATATGACATTTTATATATATGAACTGTTTGAATGTAAATATGTTATGCATATATTGTTGCATTGTGTTTTAATTTGAATTCATAAATGATACTTTTAGCATTGGAGCATGTGAGACTTGCAAAGGCAAGTTAGTGTCATTTCGTTAGGAATTAGACCCAGATGAGTGTTATGCATAACCTCATTGTCAGTAGGCATGTCCTAACAAGGATTGGAGATACTTGAAATGACTGTGAATTGGGTAATGAGAGGCTGTGGCTACCTTGTAACGGTCATACAAGGGTTAGATCCGCTCTCTTTTCTTGAAGGAGGGAGAATGTGAATTTCGTGGAAAAGGATGCATTGTTTTCTTGAAAACTCATGAAAATTATGTTGTTGACATGTATAATACATTCGTTGAATAATGCATGTGTTTAATACTTGTTTGAAATGATTTGAAATGCCATATTTTTCTAAATGTATATAATTGTCATATCAAGAAGTATATTCACTGAGTTGTTGGTTGCTCACTCCATTTCCTTCAATATTTCAGGTACAGAGTTAAAAGGAAAAGCACGATAGTAGATACGTGAGTTAGAGTTTTATTTTGTTAATGTACGTGTATGCGAAGGAAATGTATTATATTTTCTTTAGTTTAAAATCAATATATATATATATATATATATATATCACATCCTACATATATATTATCACATAGATGGGTTGTACATGGATTTTCATTTGACATTTTTGGGTTAGACTATGCTTGTGCTGAAATGGGATGATCGTAAGTATCTATCATGTGAGAATTTGATTTGTGAATGAATGGAATGAATGGTGGAATGATTATTTATATATATCTCTTTGATTTGATTTGTGGTATATTAGAGAAAAATGGAAATGTCCATTTTATAGGGAGGTGCTGTCAAACTTTCTGTAAATTTTGGGAATGATTGTGAATGTTCGTTGAGGCTGACAGTGTATTATATATTGTATATGGGTATGTACAGTGTATAATACATTGTGTCGATCATGACGTCAGCCTACGTCAGGGGCGTCGTGACACGTAGAGTGGGTCATGACAATTCGTGACTCTAATTTTGTTAGTATCTGATCCAATAATAATGAAAAAAAAGGGAAGTGATGTTAACGACTTATGAAAATCAGAAGTGGTTTCCATTGCCTGAGCAGGAGTCACAAACTGAGTAAATTGTATCTTGACCTATAATTGTCTATTATCAATCTGAAAAAAAAAACACGGGATGTGTTAATCTCTAATTAGTCGATATGAATGCCCTAATATTTTTTTATCAATGTGACTCCACCAGATTTTAGAGAATAAATTAAAGTAAATAAAAGACCAGATCCAAAGATTAGTAAGACGTTGATAACAGGTATGATCAACATTTTGTTATTGTGTATATTCTGATGTATTGTTGGATCTACCTGGTCCTTTATTTCTGGTGATATGGTAGACAGATAGATTGTATTATCTTCTGTTATAATAGTATATCATTGATTGTGAGTATGCCTATAGGAGAAAGAATTTACCTTGATATGGTTAGCAAATATTATGTATAATAAATATGAGGGTCATCAAGTAATTATGGACTTTAAAATTTGAAATTTCTGAAATTGGATGCTTTGTTGGGTATGATTAGCTGGCCACCTCTCATGCCAAGTAGAGCGTCTCTCCGAAAAGAAGTAATATTTTGAATAAGTGGAAAATTTTCATTTTGAATCTCAAGAAATTTATTGTGGCGACCTCGCACCCCGGATCACCAACCCCGCAGGGAATGGCGTGCGGAATGCCGGGGCGGGACGCCTGACGTAGGCATCTCCGACCACTCCTCAACTCCTGTGAGGTGGTTGAGAACCTACGAGCCTTATCTCAAACAACGACATAATATCAAAAGGTACTAAACAAAACTACCCACCGTATTAATCATCAAAGACAAGAGATAATCCATAAAAATGAACCATAAATAAAATCATAATCCCTACAGTCCATTAAAATTGACATACACATAAAGTCCAAAATTGTGGGTACAAATAAAAACCGTCATATGCCCACATGGTCTATCTAACAAGTCCCAACTCACCCATACTACAATGTGGTAAGTGTTATAATTACATAATCCAAAATATAATACTTCATAATTTAAAACACAGTTCAATCAAAATGTCTCTCAACTCACATCGAGGCCTTGGATTCTCTCGCAGGCAAGGCCCTCAAGATATGACTACTCCTTTGCCCTTATTCGGGACAAAAGGACCTGAAAGAGGAAAATGAGGGTGAGCCAACGGTGCCCAGTGAATAGAATTCAAATATGCTATCAATACTCATCAATAAATATCATGTATGCATGTCAATGTGTAGCATGATTAAAAGCTCATAACATATAGATATCAAGCATTTATAATAAGTTCGATGCAAGTAAAAGCTTATCAATTTGGATCCACATTCCACATGCATTGGGTTACTAGTGCACGTCTATTTCACCGTACCGTTGACCACCCCAATCATGTTTATTTGGGGTTACTAGTGCACTTCTATTTCACCGTACCGTTAACCCCAATCATTTCCTTTCCTAAAACCCTCCTATGACAAGGTTAAGTCCCCCTATTAGCCAGATAGATGGGCCCAACCAAAGTCATAAGTTTTTCTCAAATCAATGCATCATTCAAAACATTAGAACACATTCATGCTTTCATCGAGGCAAGGCCGTAACAAAATCCATTGTGATGTTCTCCCACTTCCATTCTCCAATAGGTAACGGCTGGAGAAGTCCAAAGGGAAGTCTTCATTCTGCTTTAACTTGCTGGCAAACGAGGCATCGAGCAACAAAGTGTGCAATCGCCTTCTTCATTCCAGAAAACCAGAATTGTCGCTTGACATCCTTGTACATCTTGTCACCACCAAGATGCATAGCGAACCTCGAACAGTGCATTTCAGTGAGCACTTCTTTCCGACAGGATCGTTCGGTAGACAGAGACGTTTTTTATAGAAAATGGTTCCATCTTCAGAAACCGACCAGTGATGAAGGTCCTGTCCGCTAAGTAGAAGTTTGCGTTTCTCCATTAACATAGGGTCGTTGGCTTGAGCTGCTGAAATCTTTCGAACCAGCTCAGAGTTGGCTGAAAATTGAGAAAGTCGTGATCTTGCTTCCTCCTCTATCAGTTGTAAGTTAAAATTCTCTATCTATGTAGCCAACTTCCCCATTTCGAAGTTAAGAGTGCAAGCAACATAAGATTTTCTACTCAAGGCATCAGCCACAACATTAGCCTTATCGGGATGGTACTGAAGTTGAAAATCATAATCTTTCAGGAATTCCAACCATCGTCTTTGTCGAGGTTTAGGTCTCTCTAGGTGTAGATGTACTTAAGACTCTTGTGATCCGAGAAGATCTCAAACCATTCACCATATAGGTAATGACGCCATAGCTTCAGTGCAAATACTACAGCTGCAAGTTCAAATTCGTGTGTTGGGTATTGCCCTCATGAATCTTCAGTTGCCTCAAGGCATATGCTACCACTTGGCCTTCTTGCATTAGTACGGCGCCTAAGCCTTGGAGAGAGGCGTCGGTGTATAGTAAAAATCCAAGTGCATTTCTTGGAGTGATGAGTATTGGTGCCGTCGTGAGGCGCTTCTTCAATTTTTGAAATAATGTTTCACAGGCGGGATTCCAGATGAATCGCACGTCTTTCCGAGTGAGCTTTGTCATAGGTTCAACAATCTTTGAGAAGTCCTTGATGAAGTGTCTGTAATAACCAGCCAAACCAAGAAAACTCCTAATTTGAGTAACAGTGGTAGGCTGCTTCCAGTTTAAAACCGCTTCAACCTTAGGAGGATCGACCTCAATGCCATTGCCTGAAACCACATGGCCTAGGAATTGAACTCGCTTCGCTCAAAATTCGCACTTACTCAACTTTGCATACAACTTGTGGCTTTTCAAGGTCTGGAGGACTATTTTCAAATGTATTTTATGGTCTTCTTCGGTTGAGGAATATATCAAGATATCGTCCACAAAAACCGCCACAAATTGGTCTAAGTATAACCTGAAGATGCAGTTCATCAAATCCATGAATGCAGCAAGTGCATTTGTTAGACCGAACGGCATGACCAAGAACTCGTAGTGACAGTACCGAGTTCTGAATGTCGTCTTGGTAATGTCCGACTCTTGGATCTGGAGTTGGTGATAACAGGATCGTAAATCAGTCTTAGAGAAGTATTTTGCATTTCTAAGTTGGTCGAACAAGTCATCGATCCTGGGCAACGGGTATCTGTTCTTAATGGTGATGTTCTTCAGCTTGCGATAGTCGATGCAAAGTCGTAACGAACCATCCTTTTTGCGAACAAACAGAACTGGAGAGCCCCAGGGTGATGAACTTTTTTTTATGAAGCCATTACTTTCTAATTCCTTCAGTTGTTTGTCCAATTCGACTAGCTCGACATTTGACATTCTGTATGGTGGAATTGAGATAGGCCCAGTCCCAAGTATGATATTGATTTCAAAATCGAATTCCCTAACCGGAGGTAGACCAGAAAGGTCATTTAGAAAAACTGTTGGGAATTCTGATATTACCAGGACATCGTGTACTTCGAGAGGGTACAGTGCTGGTGATTCATTTTCATCACCAAAGGATAGAGCTAGAATATGTGCCTTGAGAAGTGCAACAGTCGAGTTGTGTATCCATTTCCTTGTTCCCTAAATCTTGACAAACTCTCCTGTGGGCAAGGTTAACTGAACTTGCTTCTTCATACAATCGATCTTTGCATTCAGTGGTGCGAGCCAGTTCATGCCGAGGATGATGTCGAAGTCTTCAGTGTTCATCACAAGAAGATCTGCATATATTATCTGTTCTGACATTTGAAGCTCACATCGAGAACACTGCAAATTCAAGTCAGTACCAGATCCTAAAGGTGATGTGACATGGATTGTGATTTATGTGGGTTCAGGATGTAACCCTAAATGTCTTACCAATGCAGAGGATATAACAGAATGCCTAGCACCCGAATCGGACAAGACATGCACCATTGTATTGAACAAGGTAAATGTACCTTCGACTACATTGTTTTCTGGGAGGGGTTATTGAGCGATAGCAAATGCTCTGTCCTGGTTCTGTTGCCCCTGGTTCTGCTGGTTCTGCCTGGGTTGGGCATTAGCAGCAAGTGGTGCTTGTTGGACTGGAACAACGGGAATAGGTTGCTGAAGGTGCGGACAGGCATTTCTTACATGGCCCTGTTGGTCGCAGTTGTAACACTACAGCCTCTGCTGTTGATGGTTCTATTGGCCATGCTGATTGTGGTGTTGACCACCACCTCTACCATTGTCCACTCCTGCCATTACGGCCTCTGCAGCCATGATTGCGAAAACCCTAATGGCCAGGGTTAGATGGTTCAGTCGCAAGTGTTGTGGCCTCATTCTTCTTAACAGGGGCTGGGAGGGCTGGGTTTTGATTATAGTAGGGTTTCTTCTTGTTGCCCTGTTGCGAGCCCTGTTGGGAAAACGTTGCAAGCCATTTTCTCCTATTCAGTATCTTCTCCTGCACAATCTTCTCCTGCTCAAAGCTCATGGCCTTGTCAACGACCTCCCTGTAAATCTTGAGATCCAAGATCGACAAGGCTTGTCGAATGTTAGGACAAAGGCCATTGTAGAATTTCTCGGTCTTATCTTGCTCCGTTGAGATGGTGGAGAGAGAGTAGACCGATAATTCTTTAAACTTGCCAGCGTACTCCCTGACTGTCATGCCGCCTTGGTATAGTTTGGCGAACTCCTGGCGCTTCTGCCTCTTCATAGCGCCGGGGAAGTACTCATCAATAAACAGTGACTCGAACTGTTGCCAAGTCATGTACGTAGTGTTGACCCTTGGGTCCTCCTTTACTGTTATCCACCATGTATTTGCTTCACCAATAAGTTGGTAGGTCGCAAGTGGAATCTTTCGAGCCTTATCGACTCTCATTGCATCGAGAGCCTTCTTTGACTCATCCAGCCATTTCTGCACCTCTTCAGCATCAATGGTGCCAACAATAGTAAGAGGTTGTAGCCTCTTGTATTTCGTAATCTAGTCGGTTTGAGTCTTCAACCCAGATCTCACAGGTGCCTGAACAGTGACAACCTGATTGGCTGCGGTCTCACGAACGGTTGTCTGAACAGTTACTTTCATTGCCTCGATAAATCCGGCGAAGAAGACTTCCATACTCGAAGGCATGGCAAAGGGTGTGGGTTGGGGTGGCACTGTCTGCCCAGACGTAGTAGCAGTGTCAGGAGGTGCCTCCTTGGCTGGAGGGACAGTACGTGGCCTTCCTCTCTTCCTGGTTTGCATTTTCTCACTGGCATGGAGAAAATAAAACCATGATTTATGAACTGTAGCCAAGTATAATGTTATGGTATTCTTAGCAACATCGAGAGTACTACAATAAAAATCACCTATTTTTCTAAGTATAATGTAAGATTTTTGTTGAGGAATCAAATAATCTTATGTGCCTCGTATGTTTGGCCATGGTGTAAAAACAAGGTTAGAATGTTTATATAATAAGTATAAAACTTTGCAAGTATTTCAAATGTTTTGGTTTTGGTTTTTTTTTTTTGAACATACATATATATTTCATTGAAAATTCATACGAACCATAAAAATTCTAAGATTTTCCCGGTAAGTATCCTGATCTAACGTTCTATCGCAATCTTATATATTCAAACTCTTTCGCTTAGTCTCTTCGATTATTATCCAAATTCGTGTGTCCCATACCACATGAATTTGGTAATAAAGGTGTCAACCAAGTTAAGTTGTATGAACACGGTCTTTACAAAACATCGACTGAATAGTAATTCACTAATAGTATCATCCAAGTTTACTTGTCCCATACTGTGTAAACTTAGTGATAATGTTAGTAATGCAACTTTCTCCAAATGTTTCTTTTCATACAAGGTCGTGGGTTTTCTTACTTCCACATTTTATTTAGTATCCTCCAATTTTGTTGTGTCTCATACCACCCCAAAGTTAGTAATACGAAAGAAAGAATGGTTATAAGTTGACCCACCAAAGATAGTCTTAGACAAAACATTTCATTCATATATAAAATAAATTTTTACAATGCCAGTGATCATTCCTGATTTTCCTGCCTACTACTGCTCCTTTTAGACCTCCTGCTAGGTACAGAAAGACTACTAGAAGAAGGTTGAGAATTTGCTCGTTGTTCTTCAACGTTTTGCATACGTGTTAACAAAGTATTTTGATTCCCCTTTATCCGAGCAATACTAGCTACTATCACGTTTAACTGCTCGAATGGGTTAGTCGATTGCCCCATCGATGGTTGATGGTTCGACTGTCCCATAGGTGGAGGGTAGGCCGTAGGCTTTGGTGGAAAGTATTGGTCGTACGGTTGACTCATGGGTGTGGGGTAGTTGTTTTGACTGTACGGGGATTCCCTAACTGGAACCCCATGGACATTTGGATATGCTTGGGTTGAAAAGTCTTGAAACCATGGGCTCATTGGGATGTCCTGTCTTCCAAGATTTGGTGCCGCAAAATTTTGTTGTTGTTGGTTCACAGGAACTTGTGGAACTGGCCGATATGGTACTTCAGGAGTTGAAACCTTTGGTACGTAGTATTGCCTTGAGTTGGCATGTTCCAGGAAGGTGGATTTGCTGGAACTTCTTGTCTATTCTGATTTGGTTAAGGTTGATTTAGGTTGGCAAATAAATCTTCCTCAGAGAACAGGTGCTCGGTTGGATCATTATTCGAGGTTGGGTTTGACGTAGGGTTCTAATTTGGCTCGTTATTTGGTACCTCCATAACAGGAATCTTGCGTCGACTTTTTCGGTAAGAACGTCCATTTTCGTCTCTAATTCTTTCGTCATTTCCTCCTAAAGTAGCGCCGAATACTTCTTCGTCAGTCACCCCTCCACTTGTGACAAATATTTTGAAGATAGAGGACGTTGTAACCGCCTCAGTGATCTGCTTCGAAGACTCATCAAAAGTGTTGAGGTTTGCCTCGTATAGCATCCTCATGATCAAGACTTCGTAGCCGAAGAGCTCCTTTCTTAAAGGATTTTGAATCACCCGTAATATTTGTTGGATGATGATGTAAGGTAGTGAAACCTTAATTTTCTTCTCTATGCAATATAGCACAAGAAGTTGAGCCCTTGACATAACACCTCTAGTCACCTTTTCCAGCAAAATGTTGTCGAATACGATCTTTCCAAGGCCGACAAGAGGTGGTTTAAGGAGATTGTTTGGGAGGTGGGCGTACGTTGATTGGGTGTACGGGTTTTTGGCGAGGGAATTGAATAACTGTTCGTTGGACTTCGCAATCTCTGCAATTGTCTCCATAAGTCGTGCAATAATTTTGACGTTGATAGAAATCTTCGTTCCCCTGACCGTTGTCTCTAAAACAGGGCTGATCCTATCTTCTTGAAGTCCTACGCAATTCATGGCTTCGTAGAAGGATTTCATCAAGTTGTAACTTTTGTTATTGTCGATACTCCTCTTAGTCATAACCTCCCTTTTGGATAATTCCTTGAGTTTGGTGGGAATTGGTTCCCAATTACCGGAAGTCGTTCCTTCACTTGACGCCATTATTTTACTGAAAGGAAAATAAACTTGTGAAAGACACAAAATATATTCCTAACATTTTTAAGATTTATGCTTTGTCTGTTGAATAATATTTTATATTTTTCTCCTTATGTTTATGTCATCATTTAATCCACATTTTTCATTAGCAATATGATATATATATATATCTCATATATACATAGATATATAGATATATATATATATATATTTAACCATAGCTATATATATAGTTTTCATAAATCATAACTATATATATATTTTAATCTAAACTAGATAAAAATTATATAGTTTTCTAGATATATATTTAATATAAATCTCAAATATATATAATTCATATATATATATAGTTCTAGAGATATATATATATCTAATAAATAATTTATTCTCCTAATTTGGTGGACTTGGGCGGGCCGTGGACCTTACGCTCTGATACCATTAAATGTCACACGTCGCCCGGACGCGTCTAAACCGGCGGAACACTCACGGACGGAGCGCGAACGCATTATAACGATAGCTAAGTGCGCGGAAACACGATTAAGTACAAGTCTGATTTCATTAATTTCAGAATATAATTGTATATGGAATAGTTAAATGAACATTCTCCCAAAATCCCCAATGAATAATACAAATGGTACAAAATGTTGGCCCAAAAATCTGCACCCAGTCCACCCTAATCTCTTGTGAAAAATTGGATAACAACGGGGTGAGCTACACGCTCAGTGGGTAAAATAGTTCGTAAATATAGCATTTAATAAAGCAAACTTCATAATCAAATATCTTAAATACACATCAGAGCATAATAATCAATTCAATATGTATGTATGCATGACACCCTTACGTATGTGGTTTATGATTCATAGAATAGTTAGAAGCGATGCTCGCTATTCATTATATTTCTCTGGAAATGGACGTACAATGAGAACCTGGCTACTTCTGGGGAGGGATATCTGTACGTGAATCCAGAGCGTCGTTCCTGAGGAGGAACATACAATGAGAACCCGACTGCTTTTGGGAGGGACATTTGTACGTGAACTCAGGCGATGTACAGTTATCAAATCAATATAAGACGATGTCATGCATACATACATATAACTAGAACACAAGAAGCATTTAATCAAAGATTGACTATCACTCAGTTGGCCTAAAAAAATAAATTTTTTTTAGTAAGAAAGAAAAAAAAAATTGGAGAAGGGATAAAAAAAAAAAAACGTACGTCCTTTTTCTTTAATGAGATAGTACGTTATGATTGTATGTACGTACATTACAACAAAATGTAGTTAATTACGATAAGAAATTAGTTGGAAAGGTATTGAGCACACAACAAATTAACTTCAAAAAAAAAAAAAAAAATCAAAGGCAGAAGGCTTGAAATTTGCACTTGGACCTGCGCAATTTATTATGACTTCAAAAGAAAAACACATTGGTTAATTTATAAGACCCTACCTAAGCTAACAAAATATATATATAGTTTGAACCTTAACATATATGAACTTTGTACTAAGTTCATAGACTCAAACACTCTTACATATATACATGAACTTATTAACTCCTAAACACGTAGTGAACCCATTAACTAATAAACCTATGAAATAAGTTCATACTAAGATACACTCACCATTTCCCAAATGATTCATACATGTTTAATATTTAATTCAATATCTAACAAAATCATTAACAACATCAAGAGAAACACTTGTGATAAGTTCCTTATGGGACAACGACACTACTATTGTATATATTAAATTAAACGAATATTTTTTACTTCTTTTAAAATACTCAAAAATCAATCAATTGACTTTGTAGATCTCACTCCTTGCAATCGAATGAGCCTTTTTTTTTTCAAGTGATCAGACTTTAGGTTTTTTTTCTTCTTTGGATTTTATGTCTTTAAATTCAGTCCTTGCATTTCACTAGATCCATGTAAGTTCAGATCTAATCAATGTTTGCTATCTGGGAGCAGTTGTGTCTCTTTAGTAGTTGAAATTGTTAGCATTGTTCTTATGAGGCTAATTCAACTACTAATCGATTAGCCATGATCATCCCAAGCAATGGTGAAGTCTTGTTTAGTCCATTAGAATTCCCCCCCGTTTCTAGTTTCTTTGGTGGATAGTAATACCAGTGGTGTTATGAGAAAAGTATAATTCCCTATTTTTTGTATATATAGCTCTTGGCTCCTTTTCCTTGCTTATAGTACATATCCTTGTTTCTTATAAAAAAAAAATGAAGCAAATGAAGTAATTTGATAATCTCTCTCTCTCTCTCTTCTCTCTCTCTCTCTCTCTCATGCACTATTTGAGAACATGAACAGAATCCATAACAAATAGAAACCAATGGTTTACCTTGAAAGATCATTAATATATGTGTATAAGTGCCTGTTTTGCGTGCTTGGCCAGCAATTTTTGGCGTGTTTGGCCAAGTAAAAGCTAATGTTCTGCTCATAACAGCTATCTTTTGCTTCTCTTATAAGGTAAGCATTTTTTTTAATAATAAAATAATAATAAATTGTAATTTTTTGCTCTCTACTAGTGTAGTTTGTCCTTTCTCATATCTTGGTTGCATTTTTTTAAGACAAGATATGTATTGGTATAAAATTTGATATAGATATGTGAATGTGGGTAGGCATAGCCTAGAATTTGATAATAGATATATGAATTATTTTTTTTAATGAATGTATTGATATGAAAAATGAATATATTATTGCTTATGCCTTTTTGGATCTTTTTTTTTGTTTTTTAATTTAGAATGTAAACTTTAGTATTTTGTTGAATTAAACTTTAGTTTTTTGTTTAGTGGGTTTAAAAACAGAGAGTTATTTTTAGTTATATTTACTTATTCCTTCTTCTTTTTTAAATTGAGTTAGAATGTACTATTTTGTTTAAGGGGGTAAAATGTGAGTTTTTAAATGTTTTTTTTTTTTGGTATAGAGTTTTTAAAATGTGATTTTTTTTTTTACTTTTTAATGTATACTTCAATATTTTTTTGAATCAAACTTTAGTCTTTTGTTTAGTGGGTTGATGAAAGAGAGTATTTTTTTATTTATGTCTACGTATTCCTTCTTTAAAAAAGTTGAGTTTAAATTTAGAATTTTATTTAGGAGGGTTTAAAAAAGAGAGCTATTTTTATTTTTGTCTACTTATTTTTAAAATTGAATAGAGAGGTTTGTTATTTTACTTTCTTTTTGTTTGTTTCTTCTAATTTATATATGACTATTTTTAACTTTTAAATAAAAATTATTTTTGTGGTCTGAATTTTTGCACTTAAAATTAAAATTGTGAGCATATTTTTCATATGCATGCGTATGGGCACGCATGCATGCATAACTATAATTTACTACATTGAAATTATCTTAAATTTAGAAAATAATGAAAATTATCAATTATTTTACGGTATGGTATTCTTACGTTGTTGTTATTGTTTTTGTACTTGTTTGTCTTCTTATTTATATAGTGATCAATTTTACATAGACTATGATGGATTCATTGACAACTAGAATTGTCACACCCCGCCTGAACGTTCGGGCATGCGCCTGAACGTTCCGGCAGGTACCTAATTTTTTTTTTTTTTTTTTGTGTGCAATTCTAGGGTATTACAGAAACAGTTCTCAATCTCAACCGTATCTTTCTATCTAAACTCAATCTAAAAATACATTTGAACAACAATCTAAAAATACATTTGAACAACAAAAAAAAAAAAAGAAAAAAAAAAGGCGATTTGGGATGCAACCGCAAAGGAGATTTGGATCAATATTGTTGTCGAAGAGGTTATAGCAAGAAATAGACCAATGTCACATTTTTATAAACCTGGATGGGACAATACATTTCAATTGCGCAACTGGAAGAAATTATCTAAAATCACAACAAAAAAATTGATGGGATTCATTAAAAAAAAGAGTAGCAATTATGGCAATCTCTAATTATAGGAGAAAGTGGTTTGGGATGAGATCCAATTAAACAAATTGTGGATGCAAGTGATGATTGGTGGATGGCTAAAATAGAGGTATGTTACTTACAAATAATTTATACAATTATTTATTAATAAATATTAAATTAATGATGCACTAATTAAACATTTACCTTTTTTTAAGAAAATTAGTGAAGATACCATCATTATGGCTATTGATAATCATAATGTGTCCAACAAAAAAATAATAATAATAAAATAAAAAAATAAAAAAAAACTCATGAGTGGACAATTGGACTTAAGAAAAGGATAAGGGCTTTTGGAACAAAGAAGATAGCAAGTATATTAGAACGTATGGTGGAGGCAATAGAAACTAATAGAACACAATCAATCGAGTTCGATCGTCCAGGTTGTAGCATTGATGAGGTATTGCAATTGGTAGAGGAACTCCCTGGGGTCATTCATGGTGATGAAGTATTTATACTAACATTTGGGCTTTTTTTATGAAGTCAATATAGAGAAATGTTTGTGGTATTACGTACCTCTACCGCTCGTTTGGCATGGCTTAGGCGTATGGAGCAAAACCGCTTGTCTTAGTAAGTTTTTTGTTTTAGGTGAACCTAAAACTATTTTGGCATTGTTAGGTGCTTGTCCTTTTTGGTTAATAGTGGAGGTCAATCTTAAGTATTTTGCTTTAGGTGAACCAAACTATTTTAGCATGGCTTAGGTTTATGGAGCAACAAATTTTGTATTTTGTTGGTTTTAATTAGTGTTGGTCATTTTCAAGGATCATTTTGTGATTCACCTATGATCATATTTTGCTACTCTTATGTATTTACTTGGTATCTTTTGTTACTTTGATGGATGTTGAACATTTAATATAATAGATCTTTAAATTTATTTTATAATATTGAAGTACACTATTATTATTGGCATTATTAATGTTACAAAGGAGTTTTGCAATTCTTGATAATATACTTTTAGAATAATGTTGTTGACAGGTATAACCTCATTTTGATATGGAATCAGAAAGTGATGATGAGGTTGATACATATCTTGACGAAAGATATGATTCCGGTGATCTTCAACTTGATGTTATACAAGGAAGAAAAAAGAAGATTTTACTGTGTCTGGCATCTGTTTTAGGCTCATCTAAAAAATTAAATTATCTTTAAAGCATATCTTAATGGTAATTCGGTAAGATGTCATGAACAACTTAAACTGAGTAAAAATGTATTCATTGAGTTATGTTACTTATTGGAAAGCAAATATGACTTGAAACATAGTAAAAGAGTGAGGGTAGAAGAACAAGTAGCTATGTTTCTTATAATCATAGGGCATGAACTTGGCAACAGGATGATTCAAGAGAGATTTTAACATTTTGGTGAAACTGTACATCGATGTTTTCATCGTGTGCTACAAGCTACCTTAGAAATGGCAAGTGATTGGATTAAACCATTTACAGAGGATGAGAATGCTATACACCCATATATTTCTACTAATCCACGATACTATCCTTTTTTTCAAGGTAAAAATAAATAATGTATATTTTTAACATATTTAATTCATGATATCATAATGATTATTAATTCTTATTATTTTTTTATATTTAGGATTACATTGGGGAAATTTATGGAACACATGTACGTGTAGCTTTGGGAGCACCAAAAAATATACCATATATAGGAAGAAAAGGCTATCCTACTCAAAATATAATGGTTGTTTGTGATTTTGATATGTGTTTTACATTTGCATGGCCAGGATGGGAAGGAAGTACTCATGACACTCGTATATTTTTTAATGCAATTCATGACAAGTCATTGAATTTTCCACTTCCTCGTGATGATATGTTCTATATTTTTATATTGGCAGCGCTTGCTGATACTATGTTTTTTATTAATATTACTTTATTATTTTTATTGAAGGTAAATTTTGTTTGGTTGATGCGGGATGTCCAAATATGTAGGGATATCTTGCACAGTATAAAAGAGAAAGATATCACCTTGAAGAGTTTCGCCAAGGGCAACTACCTCAAAATGCACAAGAAAAATTTAATCCAACCGAGATTAATGATGATAGTAATATGGCAGAAGTTCGAGATCACATATGTCATAATATATGGCATAATTGTTAATCTAATTGCCCTCATGACCTGAATGAGAAAATATATTTTGATGATTACAAACTACATTATGATTATTATTATAATATATGCATTGCACATCTAATTTCACATGAAGATTTACCTGAAGACTTGATGATGCATGGTGAAAAAGCTACCAAGATCAAACTGAAGACCATGATCGTTCGATGACATATCTTTATGTTATTGGACTATGTTTAGGTTGTAAAATCTCTGTTATTACATGATTTAGCAAATGTGCATGATTGCATAGCTTAGTCGATTCGATCTCAAAGTACTTTTCATTGATTTTATCGATCACTAAATGAATTTTCAACATTTGCTTTGATTCAAAATACCAAGTATTTAATCTTGTTTTTATTGAGCTTTAAAATGTTGAAAAATATCAAAATTATTTTTAAGTGTCCATCAGGATGCAGATGCATCAATCAGGACACTAATGTCTCAGCAACGCCCTCCTGTACTTGGTAAGTCAGGACACTAATGACACATTAGGACGTTGATAAGGTTCTAGGTTGAAAATGCATTTGTCTATCGGGACGCTTACATCTTGAGTAGCACCCTCATTGATTCAACCAAATGAACTTATCAGGACCTTGATTAAATATCAGCACGCTGATTGAACTTAAGTATCTCAAGCATTAGGACGTTTACAATTAAGTAGCGCCCTTATGTCATTTTGTTTTAAAACAAGTCAGCTCATTGATTGTTAAACTTTAGGACACTGATAGTGCATATATTGGAGTCACTTATCTATCAGGACCCTTACGGTCAAGTAGCGCCATTACAAGAACCAACTATGTAACTCATCAGGACGTTGAGTGATTAGTAGCGTACTCATCATTTTTATGGTTTTAAAAGTCTTAAGTAAGTCAGGACGCTTACGGTCAAATAGCGCCCCCACTTTACAGTTCAACAAGACGCTTACGTTGTTTGAGCGCCCTCAAGGAACAAAATGATAAAAGTTGGCTTTATGCGTCAGGACGCTAATCCAACACTTCATAAAGTTGTCAACTATACACTTTTTCAGTTTACTTTATCAAAACTTTTTGAACCTTTTCAGAACGTTTCAAAACTTTATCAGAACATTCTATTCTCATGAAAGATCAGAAGATTCAGGTGTTGTTGTCGTAATTGCACAGACTGAATCAATACTTTTCTAGAAAGATTATATCCTTTAAATTTGAAATAACGTTGTGGGCCAAAACTTTCTTGAAAAATTTTTAAGTCCAAAGCGCCATTGTTGTCTCTATATATATGTTGCCTTTAAGTATTTGAAAAAGAGAGAACAAAAAAAATGAGAAACCTGATAATGCACGTATTCTTTAAATCTTTGAACAATTTTCACTTGTGCAAATACGCTTGAAAGTTATACTTCTATTCGCTGCAAAAACTCTTGATACTTTGAAATACTTGAAATCTTTTGGATTTGTCGTTCTTCATTCAATATCTTTTCCAAATCTATTGAAGAAGAAGAAAGCTTTTCGAACCTTTCATTTCAGTTGCACTTCATTATATACTTAATTTGTTGAATCTATGGTAACGGAAGGTTCAATCCAAAAGCTTTGTAAGTATTCCTTTGATTCTGAGTAAAGGGAATCATATCTCAATCTTGTATCTTAGTTATTGGTGACTGGTTAGTCCATGAAAATGGAGCAAGTGCTGCTTGGTCTATCAAGGTTGTTCTCAAGCCTGTAAAGTTGAGAAACGGTTAAGGTTGTTCTCAAGCCTGTGAAGTTGAGAAAGTGTAAATAGTTTGATCATCATCCGTAAGAAAATCCGTTAGTGGAGTTTGGACAAATTCTAACTGAGGAGGTTAGGTAGTGGATGTAGGCGTGGCCGAACCGCTATAAATCTCGCGTGCATAGTTAGCCAGTTGCTTTCATTATTATCATTGAGATATCTTTGTCATATCTTGCTTAACCTGCTTTCATATTATTACCATTTTCAAAGAAAGGTTTTAATTTGCTAAGTGTTCAATTCACCCCTCCCCCCACTCGAACACATCCAAGCCAACAATAATATTAGATAAGTATCCCATGCTAATATGTTGGTTGTATTGAAAAGAAAAAAAAATCAGATTTTGTATTTTGTTTTCATGTGGCAATAGTAGCAGACATGATGACAATCTCAAGTCATATTTAAAGTTTTAGTAGTGTTTTGATATGTTTAATTAACATGAATCCTCTCTATTTGGATACATATATATATATATGTTTACATTTTGTGGATTTTATTTGTATCTTAATATAATATATTTGTATGAGCAATCATGCTTATCCAAATAAGTATTCAAAATAGTACTTCGTATTTTTTTATTTAAAAATAATAATAAATTGAAGCTATGGAAATATGGGTTGTGTCAAAAAAATATATTATTTATTTATATATAATTAAGTATATATAGTTAGGCAAAATTGCATATTTTTTTTCCTTTTTGAAAGCAAAGTAGTATGATTGCAGGAAATATGAGTTATGTATTCAATCTACTCTAGTATGTTTATAAGTTAAAAAAAATATTTTAAAAATAAAACATAAAAAATTAAATTGAGGTTTTTTCAAAAAATTCTAAAAAATATATTTTATACAAATAAATGATCAAATTATTTGATGATTAAATCAATCATAGGTGTTAAAAGGTAGTAGTAATATGGAGTACTTCGATGCAAATACATGCATTTTAATCATAAAAGGGTAAAATTGTCATCATAAAGTAAAAAGACTTTTACAAAACACTTTAAATGCACATAAAAGCACTTTAGAAATGTTTGGTAAAGCTTTTTGGAAAAATACTTTTCCAAGAAAAGTGTTTTTTTCTATAAGCGCTTTTTGAAAAGTTCTCCCAAACGGGGCCAATGTAGCCCCAATTGGAGATAAGATTAGATAAAACTGATTACGTTTGTTTGAACACATACAATAAAAACCTTTGCGTACGTCGATTAGTAAGAGTGACTTTTAAATAGTCTATGGTAACGATAGAGAGAGGAGACCTAAAATAATATAGACAAAAATATTTAAGATATAAATAACAAACTTGTAATTTAAATGCCAACTTAGCTTCTTCTTTTTTTATACCAGTTTTTCAGTATCCGTGAGGTGTCCTCTTTCCCTTTGGGCAAGACTCGGGCATGGCAGAGGTATTTGGGCTGGCCCTCCCAACAGGGGCTGATAAATAGAGGCACATCCAGGCTCGAACTCGAGACTTGGACATCAACCCCACTTATACTCAGTTCCTCAACCAATTGAGCTACCACCTGTTGGTTAAATGTAAACTTAGCTTTTGATAAAACAGAGTGTTATCTATGATAATTCACATGCTTGGGCATTCCTGTTTGGTCAAGCACTTTCCTTCTCTAAAGGTATTTCTTAATCCATTTAGTTGTTATCATCCATGGACCAAAATTATCTCTTCCAGCGCTATTTTGACCAACTTTTGGCAACTTATTTCTGGCATGGGAAGGTTCATGATGATTATCTTCTTGCCCATTACTCATTTGATTTTCAACTCAAAGTTTTCAGTTTATGCCTACTACTTGAGTAATTTCCCCATTTGAATTTTGGGAACCAAAGGGTTTTTCGAAAGGTTAATGCATGATGCAAGGTGTGATTAGGAAAAACAAAAACCACACCTACTTTGAATTGTTGATTCACAAGAATATGGAGGAAAGTGAAAAAAATACTGAAACTTTTAATTCTATATTACTTTGCTTTCAAGTAACCCATACAATGGCCTTAAATAGTCAAAACCCATACGTAAACTTCTAATTAGACTCAAGTTCCTGAAATAATTTTTTTTGTCAAAAATAGAAGGAACATAAAAACTATTTTAAAAAAAAAAGATCTTGCAACGTAGATCATGTACTAACAAACAAAATTTAAGACGGACTTTCCTAACTCAAGATATACTCGAAAAAAACTTTTCTAAAATTAAAAAGGAATTTGAAGGCATAAATAATAGAATTTGTCCAAAAAATCACGGTACTCACAACATTAGTTGTTAGTATATATTAATCGTCACACCGTTTTCCATCAAGAACATGTGCCGCTTTCTCAAAACCCCTCACATGACCTAGGTCCATTACATTCTCAAATATCTTATGAAAAGTGTCAGATTTTCAAATATTGCAAGGTTACATTATATGGTTCATACAACTAGAACACAAGAATCATTAATTAATCAAAGATTCACTATCACTATGTTGACCTAAAAAAATAGATTTTTCTCTTGTAAGAAAGAAAGAATTAAGGGGTGTTTTTAGTTGGTGAGAAAATAGTGATTTTCTTGAGAAAATTTTAAATTTTCAATGTTTGGTTGGCAAAAAAGGTGAGAAAAAAATTTAAAAAAATTTTCTCGGGCCTACCATTTTCTCACCATAATTTTCCCAGCTAAGGAGGTGAAAAAAAAAAAATTCTGATGAGAAAATTTCTTTGCACTAATATGAAGAAATTACAATTATATAGCTAAATATGATAACTAACCAATAACCAACTATGAGAAAATTTTCTCATGTCCAACCAAACAACCATGAGAAAATATTATTTTCTCAAGAAAAATTTTCTTAATTACCAAACACACCAATTAAAATTGGAGAAGAGATAAAAATAAAATAAAATAAAAACGAAGGATACATCATTTTACTTTGATTTCAAATGAAAAATACATCGAGCATTAATAGGAAGACCTTGGCTATCTAACAAAATAAATACATATATGAACCATAGTTTGAACCTTGACATACATGAACTACGCACTAATTAAGGTCACAGACTCGCAAACTCTTAGATATATACATGAATTGATTAATTCCTAGATGCATGCATAATGAACCAGTTGTTAACTAATAAGCCTGTCAAATAAGTTCATACTAAGATGCATTCACCATTTCCCAAATGACTCATGCATGTTTAATATTTAGTTCAATATCTAACAAAACCATTTACAACCTCAAGAGAAAACTTGTTATAAGTTCCTTATGGGACAAGGACACTATTGTATACATTAGTCTAAACAAATAATTTTTAGTTCTTTTAAAACACTCAAAAATCGATTGATTGACTTAGTAGATCTCACTACCTCCTTACAATTGATTGAGCTATTTTCTTCAAGTGATCAAGACCTCAGATTTTTACACTTTGGATTTTATGTCTTTAAACTCGATCCTTACATTTCACTGGATCCATGTAAGTTCAGATCTAATTAATGTTTGCTATCTTGGATCAATTGCGTCTATATATTTAGGAGTTGAAATTGTGAACACTGTATGTTCTCATAATGCAATTCAATTGTTGATCAGTTAGTCATGATCATCCCAACCGATGGTGATGTCTTGTTCAGTCTATTAGAATTCCCCCAGTTTCTAGTTTCTTTGGTGGATAGTAATACCAATTGTATGTATGTGAGAAAAGTATAATTCCCTATTTTTTGTATATTCTCTCTCTCTCTCTCTCTCTCTCTCTCTCTCATGCAAATCTCTTTAAGATTATGAACTGAACCATAACAAATAAAGACCAATGATTTACCTTGAAAGATCATTAATGTGTGTTTTTGGTAGCTTATCTCAGGCATGGGAAGGTTCGTGATGATTATCTTCTTGCCCATTACTTGTTTGATTTTCAACCCAACAAGTTTTAAGTTTATGCCTCACTCTCCCACAATTGAAGCAAATAGTTTGCATCCCTTCGTACTTTACTACTTGAGTGATTTCCCCATTTGCATTTTTGGAATCAAGGGTTTAGCAAGGTTAATGATTCAATGCACGAGTGAATAGGAAAGACACAAATCACATCTTCTCTAACTCGTTGATTCACAAGAATACCGAAGAAAGAGGAGAAAAATACTAAAACTTTCAATTCTATATTATTCTTCTTTTAAGTAACCCATACAATGGCCTTAATAGGCAAAACTAAACATAAACTTCTAATTAATTTAAAACTCCCAAAATAGAAAATTTTGCCAAAAATAAAAGGAACTCTAAATTAAAACTATCTAAAAAAAAAATCTCACGACTTAGATCGCGTACCAACTAATGGAATTCAAAACAAAATTTTCTAGCTCAAGATATACTCGAAATTAATAAAACTCTTCTACAATTAAAAAAGAAAAAAGAAAAAAGAGAGAGGCTAATTTGGAGGCCTAAAAGATAGAATTTGCCCAAAAAAGCACGTTACTCACAACACAGTAGTTGAGAGTATCAATCATCACGCCCTTTTTTCATCTAGAACATGTGTCGCTTTGTCAAAACCTTACCTTTTTGGATGTTTATACTTTCCCAAAAATCCCAACTCCTTGTGTAATGCATCTGTTAATCTCCATGCATATTTGAGCATATTTTCCTCTAGTTGCAAACATAGTGTTTTGATTAATTTTTTAGCAATTTTCCTAAGACATTACCTATTTTTTTAGAATATTTTCATCATAATATATACTCCATAGGCTGCTTTGACAATCTTGTCCACGCTAGAATAGATGAGATATAGAGAATGCTATTGTTGGTTGGAAATTAGAAAACCACCTCCTAACTGATAGAGAATGGTCTAGAATAATTCAAGGACCTCTACTTAGAGCTTTAATGCAGTCATCATCAACATTGACCTTGACTAGCTAGGAAAAGTCATGTCCCAAATCTATAACTTTGATATCATCTTAGCTTCTACATGAATCTTAATTTGGAACAAAGGTTGTTGTAACCATCCGACTTTCCTAGGAGTTTAATGATAATTGTTTTTCTCTAAGGAAGGCTTATTCTATCTTTATAAGTCTTGTTATATATGCACACTACAAGAAATTTATTATTTAATGACACATTTTATGACTTTTAGCAAATGCTTACAAACCAAAAGGATCAAACTGAATTGTTGATCACGACACCTTGTAAATGCAACACTTCAATTTACAATATCTTTGAATCAAATAATGGTAAATATATACTCAGTTAGACAACAAAATGAGTAATGGGAAAAATATGTATGAAGGAACGGAACAAAAATCTGAGAACGCTGCAAAGTGCGCCACTAAAACGCCTAATGCGCTCTAAGTCACTCAATCACATTCGTGCATGCGTGAGCATGGTGATGCACATCACCCTTAAAACTTTGTCTATTTCTTAGAATGCTAAGACATATAAAGTTCTTTAGCTATTTCTTATATAGAGAAATCTGCTTTTCTATTTTTTTCATATAGGACTAAAATATTTTTACACACTTTACAGTACTTATCAACAAGGTTATTTTAATTTCAATTTCTCATTCATATGAAAATAGGTTTAATTAATTAATATAAGAAAGTAATTCCACTTATCCTACCGAAAATTACATGTGGATCCTACTTAAAATTAAACTCAAAATTAATGAAAAATTAACTTTGAAAATCATTTTTCCAACACTATTATCATGGAATCGACTTTCTTCTTCTTTTTAGATCTATTAGGGGTGTCATTTTTTAACGCAATTCTTAATTTATATTGATGTGACATTATTTGTATAAAACATCTGAAATCTACTTTTTTAAAGTGGTAAGAGATGTCACGTAATACAGTATTAAAAAATTTATTGAGATTTGAGTCTCTCTAATATTTTTCTTTTTTTTTCGCATTGAACACCATTAATAAGCCCGGAAATTCACTTTAATACTTCTTGTTAGACAACATGGATTCAAACCTGTATGTATAACCCAAAAACCAGTGATATAATTGAAGGTCCAAATTATAACATAGTGAAAGAATAAATTATATTATCATTCATGTACATAAATACTGAAGGGAAATGCTAATTTAACTGTAAATTTTATAACCGCACGTATAATTACACATGTATATCTATTAGATATTAATATTTTACGCATCTCAAAGTATATAATAAATGATCGAATGAATATACATTTATAGTTGTGCATGTAGTTACAATTTTCGACGATTAAATTAGCGTGCATTTTCCCAGCAGTGAAATGCAAGACAGCTAGCATCGATCAAAAGAGTCGTTTTTCTTGGAGGAGAATTAAAAAGGGGTGTTATAAATAACACAACGTTTGGGTTTTAAGTTTTTGGCTGGAAAATATAAATGCTAAATAGTAGTCTACTAGCTCATCACACACGCACTCCATGCATTGATATGCATCCCTTACTGCAGCTTATAAATGTGTTCAGAAATTGTAAATGCTCTTCAACCAACCTCACGGCCTTCTATCTACTACTATTTACTACTACAAGTGCCAAAAGCGTACACCATCTTTTCTCCAATTTACTCGCGTTTATCTCTAATATTTATTCCTCCCAAGACCATCTTCTTTGCTCACTCCAGCTCTCTTCCCGGTTGAATTACCAGCTACTTCAAGCAAACATGGATGGGAATGGAAGCAGCAAGTCCCGTTTGTTTTTGTGTTTTTGTTTTGCTTTCTTGGTTTCTCAAAGCCTAGTGGTGACTCATGTTACTTGCAGTAGAAACTTTGAATTAGATCAGAAGACCTATTACCCTCCTGGTACAACCCTAGCTAGCTAGCTTCTTCTCTTCCTCTCTTTTTCTCTCTCTCTGTCTCTTAGTTTTGACTGATTTCCCAGTGTGTACATAGTAATTTGATCCATCAATCGTTATTATATATGTTACTGTTGTAGTAAAACGCCCTAGAATGTCAAGTTGCTAGATTTACCTGGTTATATGCATGCGCTTTATTGCTTTTATATACGAGTAGTGCTATTGAAACAAGGCTTGGGCTACACATTTTTTACAATATGCCCGAGTTGTTGAAATGCCTCGAATCACACGTTTTAACTGAATTTGAAGCAATTCAACAACTCTTAGAGACAGTGTTAAAAGTGAGTGTTCCCAATGTGTTCCCAAAGTATTCTCATTTATATATACATATATGAATCATGATTTGTAAAGGGGACTCAGCTGTTGTAAAATTCAGTGTCTTCCATGCAGCATCTAGTCCCTTAGATCATCCTGAGCCATTCAATACACGAAGCTCTAAGATGATCCAAGGGATCAGAGGTAGGAGTACACAAGCTGAGTCCCCTCTAATTTTCCTTTCTCTCTAATTTCTTTCTTTTCTTGGTCCAATTTCTCTAATTTCTTTCACTTCTTCATAAACGTACCTAGTCGATGCTGAAGATCTGAAGCAACGAGTACTAAAAAAGCTCAAGAATTAGTTAATCTAATACTAGTTTAATTGTTGGTTTCAATCTTAAACATGATTATTGGTTTGCAGGTTCGCACGGCGGGCATCATTCACACAACCCTTCCCCGTCGCATGGTTCCGGCGGCGGAGGAAGTTGTGGTGGAAACTGTGGAACACCACCGAGTGATGGAGGCCATGGAAGCTACACCCCTACGCCTTCGACGCCTTCTACACCCTCAGGAGGTGGTGGAAGCTACACCCCTACACCTTCTACACCCTCAGATGGCCATGGAAGCTACACTCCAACACCTTCTACACCCTCAGATGGCCATCATTCACACAACCCTTCCCCGTCGAATGGTTCCGGCGGCGGAGGAAATAGTGGTGGAAACTGTGGAACACCACCGAGTGGAGGAAGCCATGGAAGCTACACCCCTACACCTTCTACACCTTCTACTCCAACTCCAGTTGTGGAAACTCCCCCATCAACTCCCACCCCAGTTGTTGAGACTCCGCCATACACTAGTACCCCAACTACACCTCCCTCTCCATTTCTTCCTGACCCTAATGCACCACCACCGTCCCCTGGTACTTGCAAGTAAGTGACCACTAGCTAGCTGAATCCATAATTAATTCATTGATTATACAAGAGTATACTTTATTTTTGTGGTTTTTTTTTTATCGTGACTATAAATCTAAAATACTGGAGGATCTAAAACTATACGCTCATTGATGTGGTCAGTGATGGATGAACATCAGTCGATATAATTTTGGATTTATGTTTTAGGTTGTTTTAGCATTATAGATGCACTATACACTACTACGTACTAGAATTAATTGAATATAATCTTAAAATGATTTATTGTATTCCATTTGCTTTCAATCAGATGTAGTCATTCATAATTAATTACTTCAAATTTATATCTATTGTTGTGGAGTTACTGGTTCTTGCAAGTCACTGTAGCTACCTAAATCTAGCATGCATCCATATATAATTAAATCATTGATTAATGGAGGGTATCCTTAATTATTATTTTAATTACCACATTTATATACAGTACTTTGAGAATTAATTGGGTACTCTTAAGAGTAGTGGCTACAGCTACATTGATATTTATAGCAAACATTTATAGAAACATCACCTTCAAACACCATTAATTGGGTTGTATAATTAGAAGTAGTTCAATGGTGCATTAATGAAAATACTTCTCTATGAGTTTCAATCTTGAATGTCACTTTAGCATTTTAATTACCAATCTTAAAATCAATTGTTTTATTTGCTTTCAATCAGATGCATCTAGTCATTTTCAATCAAATGTAGTCATTCTTGACCATGAATTAATTCATACATAAATGTCTCTTTCCACATATTGTTGTGTAGTTACTGGAGATCCAATCCAACTGCAATTTGGGGTCTCTTTGGATGGTGGGGAACTGTGGGAAACCTATTTGGAGTGCCTACCACTACCAGCACTCCTCTTGGTACAGGCCTTACCTTGCCTCAAGCTTTGGCTAACACGCGTACTGATGGATTTGGTGCTCTTTACCGAGAAGGCACTGCTTCTTTACTCAACTCTATGGTCAATGCAAGGTTCCCTTTCACCACCCACCAAGTCATGTCTCACTTCACATCAGCACTGGTGTCCGATCATGCTGCTGCAACTCAAGCTGAGCGCTTCAAGCAAGCAAATGAGGGTCGACTCAAGCCTAGAGCATAATATATAAGATGATCATCATGATAACTAGATTAAGTTAATTAGTTCTATTTCCAGGGGTTTTTACAATTACTATAAGATGTATTTGTAATTGGTGTGTTAATTTATTACTAGGATATATTCCTAGCTAGTGTTTTCTCTATTGTTTAATTATGGTTTGATATTTCCTCATGACGTGCATAACATATATGCATCTATAGTTTCAATATTATTTTCTTTGTTCTCATATCTTAGTTCTATTATTAATATTCTTATATCATTCCTTCAATCAAGTGATCCTTTACTGGATATATATAGAAACCATTTCAAGATTTTGAATGCCTTCTATCTTCTTGTACATATCATAATAATAAGCATAATTTCCTTATACTTGTGCATGCCATTCATAGTTCTCAAATCATGAGATTTAATCATGCTTATAACTCTATATATATCATTGTACATAGAGAACAATATTGTAATACCTCAAAAATTTTAAGGGTATTTACGTAATTATAAAAGATACTTTCTTTTATATTATTCTTGCCATAACGGGATGATTATTCTTATCATATAAAAGATATTTTCTTTTATATTATTCTTGTCATAACGGAATGATTATTCTTATTATATAAAATATACTTCCTTTTATATTATTTTTGTCGTAATGGGATGATTATTCTTATCATATAAAAGATATTTTATTTTATTAAAGTTTCACCCACATTATGGGATGAATATTATTCTTATCATATATAATTCTTTCAATTCCATAATTTAAAGATTGACATATTTTCTTAAACAACCCCATAAAAGCAACTCAAATCTTTTCCATATATTTTTTTAATTTGCCTTCTTTTAAGCTATTGCCAATATACACCAAAGACATTCAAAAAACCCTAAGCATATAAAACCTTCATATGCAATCTAACACCACTTTTTCTCCTCATATACTATCCCACCTAAGCTCATTCTTCCTCTTTGGAGATCCGTAGCCCTTGCAATTGGAAATCCTGCAACTACAAAAGTAAGTTTCACACTTCTTTTTCTTTCCTCATCTACTTGTCGCGTCTCTTTTTCGTGTTTTAAACGAATGTACCGACAACGTTGGTGTAGTGATGCATCACATGTTCTTCTCAGCATTCTCATGGACATGGGTTGTCTGAGTGTCATGTGTGGTTCCTCACCTCAGCGTCCCTGTTTTCCAGATTATTTTTCTTCTTTCATATTTTTACGGCATTAAGGGAGACAACAACAACTGTTGTGACCATGGCCAATAGATGCATGATAGTGTGTTATCTACTACCATCACACACCACCAACATGCATATATCACATGAAATATATATATTTATATAATAAAACCCACCACCGGCAACCACTTCTTTGTTATACAAATTATATATATTATAGTAGTATATATATATATATATATTATAGCAGTTATATACGTATGTATATATATATATATATATATATATATATATATATATACATACATATATATATATCTTACTTATATGAGTAATATATATATTTGGGTAGGTACATGTGACTAATTCAAATGTAATACATATGTATAGGTTGAGGACGTACGTTACGCACCAAGAATTTTGACAAACAGGTGGGAAAGATTCTATGCCTTTATAATATTTTATTTTGATATGTAGATAGGAACATTAAATTAATTAGATTTATAGTATCATTAAATTGCTCATGCATGCTTGTCTTACTTGATTGTACATATTATGATTTGTTGTCCCAAGTCGATATTGGATGCACGTAATTCATGTGTACTTTTTAAAGTTTGATGATGAGATATATGACGAGAGTATTAACATAATTGTTATAATAAAGTTCATGCGTGAATGCTATTGTTATTTGACATTGTGATATGATACCATGTGTTGTGGAGTTTGAACATATCATGTGAATAGAAGTTATATATCATATTTATGTTGTATTTATGATACTGTGACATCATTAAAAAATATGATTAAGATAAGAATAACACATATGGAACAGTTATTCTAAGGAATATCGCCAATTATTATTTTAGGGCAGTTATTCTAATGAATATCGCCAATGACTATACTTATTATGGGGCAGTTATTCATGATGAATATCGCCAACGAGTTTTTAATTTTTGGATAGTGTCACCCTGGGTTTGATTTCCTAAAGGTACGTGATTTGGAATGTGATGGAATTCTCAACTCAAACAATCAAATGTTG